>MU375938.1:260399-314233 GCA_022495235.1 Xylaria curta | reverse complement strand
GGATTTTACTTTTTAATTATAAAAAGAATTTTATGTTTTTTATTTAAAAAAAAAAATTTTTATTTAGTTTTTTAAAAAAGCATTTATTTTAGCTTTTTATTTTTTTATTTTATTATATACTTATTATATATTATATATAATAAAAATAAAAAAAAATACAAAAGTGTTATTATATGTTTATTAAAAAAAAAAAAATAAGATTTTATAAAAAAAAGTACAAAAAAAGTAATAAGATTTTATATAAGCTTTAATTTAGCGTTTTTATTAAATAATTAAGCTTTTTAACTTTAAAAGTAATAATAATAATGTTTTTGTAGTTATAATTGCTTAAAAATAACATTATTAAAATTGCGCTGTTTTTTTTTATAATTATTAAGTTTTTATATATTAATGCACCGCTTATTACAAAAGTTAAAAAAAAGGATTTTATTTTTTTTTTAAAAAAAAAGATTTTATTTTTTATTATTAAACTAGGCTTAAGCGCCTTTATATAAAAAAAAAAAGATTTTATATAAAATCTTAATTAATTAAAAGTTAAAGATTTTATTTTTTTATTAAAAAAAAAATTCTACTTTTTTATTAAAAAAAAAATTTTACTTTTTAATTAAAAAAAAAAATTTTACTTTTTTATTAAAAAAAAGGATTTTACGTTTTTTATTATAAAAAAAAAAGATTTTACTTAGTTTTTTAAAAAGGTAGTTATTTTAACTTTTTATTTTTTTATATTATTATTTATTTATTATATATTATATATAAAAAAAAAAAAAAAAAAAAAAAAATAATTTATTATTAAAAAAAATAAAAAAAAATATTATTATAATAATTTTAATTAATTATACTTAAATATTAAAAAAACAATATATATATAAGCTTATATAAAAAATATTTATATATAAAGTTTATATATTTTATATTTTTTTTTAATTTTATAAAAAATATATAAAATTTTTATATATAAATTTAAAATTAAGTATATTTTATATTTTTATATTTAAAAAATAAAATTATATAAAAATAATAATAATAATATTATATATAATAATTTTAAATTAATATTAAAAAGTTATATTTTATAATAAATATTAAAATTAAGTTATAAAAGTGTTTTTTAAGCAAAAAAACCTACTTTATAAAAAGCTTTACTTTTTAGTTATAAAAAAAAATTTTATTTATTAATTAAAAAAAAAGATTTTATTTTTTTATTAAAAAGAAATTTTATTTTTTTTGTTAAAAAAAAAGATTTTATTTTTTTATTAAAAAAAAGGATTTTATATTTTTTATTTAAAAAAAAAAAAATTTTATTTAATTTTTTAAAAAAACATTTATTTTATTTTTTTATTATTTTATATAATTATATATTTATTTTATATTATATAAAATAAAAAAAGGATTTTATTTATTATTTAAAAAAAAAATTCTATTTTTTTATTAAAAAAAAAATTTTACTTTTTTTATTAAAAAAAAAAATTTTACTTTTTAATTATAAAAAGAATTTTATATTTTTTATTTAAAAAAAAAAAAATTCTATTTAGTTTTTTAAAAAAGCGTTTATTTTAACTTTTTATTTTTTTATTTTATTATATATTTATAGTCACAGCTATATAGATCTAGGTGGATTAAGGTCCCCACAGGTCTAGCAAACCCACGTACCGTGCACGTATATACCTACTTAAAATACCAAGCCTCCACCTTGGTTATTCTACGTTCTTTTTGCAGGGGTTGGCTCAATTGTACAAGTGGGGCTTTAGAATACCAATCGTCACAATAACCAAAGTAACCAGCGCTGCGTGTTCGAACCGCGCAGCCGGCAAAAGCATACTGTTGCTTTTTCAAATGCCTGTATACGTGATCAAACCAGCTACCGCTAGCCCGTTAAACAAGGACCTGAACATTGTTCGGCCGACCCAGAAAGCCCCTGGTACAGGTGGAGAGGGGGGGGTCGGGTTCGGAACGAAACCCTTGTGGTGACGGGGGGGTAGTCACGGCTACGTGGATCCAGGTAGGTCGGGGTCCCCACAGGTCTGGCGAACCCACATACCGTGCACGTATATACCCACTTAGAATACCAAGCCTTCACCTTGGTTATTTTGCGTTCCTTTTGCAGAGGTTGGCTTAATTGTACAAGTGGGGCTTTAAAATATTAATTGTTATATTTATTATATATTATATATAGCAAAAATAAAAAAAAATATAAAAATATTATTATATATTTATTAAAAAAAAAAAAAAAAAATTTTATAAAAAAAAGTACAAAAAAAGTAATAAAATTTTATATAAGCTTTAATTTAATGCTTTTATTAAACAATCGAGCTTTTTAGCTTTAAAAGCAACAATAATAGTATTTTTGCAGTTATAGTCGCTTAAAAATAATATTACCAAAATCGTGCTGTTTTTTTTTACAATTACTAGGTTTTTACACGCTAGTGCACCGCCTGCTACAAAAATTAAATAAATAAATTCTATTCTTTCTTTTAAAAATAAATTCTACTCCCCGCCGTTAAACCGGGCCCGAGCGCCCCTATACAAAAACAAATAAATTCTACCTAAAATTTCAATTAACTAAAGGTTAGGCTATTTAGTCGATAATAGCAGAAGCTGGAGCAACGCAATATATATACACCTCGAAGGTTGCAAAGATCTGGACCACCAGTTCTTGCAAACCGGGCAAGTTTTGGACCGGCCGTTCTTGCGGCAGCGGCAAAGTCTTTGATCTGTTCTTGACGCGTTATGGGCTGCGGGGCGGGGCGATCACCTGTTCGCCGGTTGAGTTCTCGCAACGCAAGTCGCGTGAGGTAGATATTGGGGAGGCTGTCGTAGAATTCTGGGTTGTAGTTGAAAGGCTCGTGAAACGACTTAACCTTCTTGGTTGGGGGATGATGTTCTTGGGAAGAATCGCCCGCTCGCTGCCGTTTCGCCATCGTATAGATTGTAAGACGCGTATACTAAATCGGTCATAAGATTTTGGCACAGAAACTAGCTTGTTATCTGAAATATACATAGAGAGCTGAAGGGATGAGAGATGAATCGAATACGTTGCGCGAGCGTTACTTGGTACAAGAAGACTGCGATCTACTTAGCCTATGGGAAGCTAACTTAGATGAGTAGTATACTGATTGCATGTAATGCGGACCTATCCGTGCCTAGCGCGGCTTTGGATAAGCTTTTACGCGAATGTTTCTTTTACCCAAGGTTTTTCGTATATGTACTGGGAGCTAAAAGAATTGACTGTAATTAGCAAGGACAACGGCTATTTAAATCCAGACGAGTAAATGAAGCTGAAGGGGAAAAGTAAATGAATTCGGTGCAACTAAAAAAACCGCAAGGTTTTAATAAAAGATTGTGGTAATTTCGATTGAATCTTGTTTGACTAGTGAAGGCAACATCGGAACATGGTCCTTCGGCGAAACTCTGCGCCACTGTTTTACTAATAGCTCATAAGAATCCGGGTTGACTAAATTAATGACTAAGAGATTGACGAACTGTACAAGAATTGAAACAAATATGCGGCTGTGAGACAAGGGATGCGTTGGCTAGCTACGAAGTCTTTAGTGTGAGTTATCTCGAGCCCGAGACCGCCAAGTGTACGTACCTAGGTAAACACGCTCAGTTTTTCTAGGCCGCAACCTTGGTGAACTTACACCGCAAAAGTAAATGGAACGCGAGTCTGACACCGCCTATAGTTCGCAGAGTTATAGTTAGGCCCTGGAGGAAGCGTTGCAAAGGGGTGCGTAGCAAACATGTACCCAAGCAGATCAGAATGATCGTCGGTACCGAGCTGAGGGATGTTATGTCGGTTCCAAAACACACATATGAAAAAGTGGGCGGCGGTGATAATGGATGTACGCTCGGAGTCTCAGACTTGATTCATTGCTGTCTATTAAATGTCGTTCACCGTCTATTGAATGTCCAAGTCAACATAATGCTCAACATTAGTGCCATGGGCGATAAAAAGTACCATAGTAGTTATACGCCACGCTGCAGTAAAAGGCATAGCTTCCACAATGAGTGCTATAATTGTATGGGATTTGCGAAGCAAGTTCTCGTCGGCTGGCCATATACCTTTTATATTGTATGCGTGTGGCTGTTATAGGATGAAGAGAGAAGTCAATACCCGTGCGGGGTCCTTATTCGAATAAGGCTTTTAATTATCAGAAATAACCAAATAACCAAAAGATTTTGGCACCCTGAGTGAACTACAGGATCAATGGATCAAGGAGGCGTGGGAGTGATTAAGGCGGTAATAGTTTGCTTCTAAGGTCCTAACTAATGGTCTCTTTCATTCCCTTTCGTCTTATTCCATCCAGTAGTGCTTAATTAACCCTAATCGTTAAAAACACTAAATAAAGAAGTCAAGTTTATTTTCGAAAGCTGCGAAACGCTATGTTCTAGTCGATCTAAGTAGGAGTGATTGTTTAGTTTACAAAGAGCATAGGGGGTTCTAAGACACACTAACGGAAACCTGGGCAGCGATAATGCAACAAAAGTTTCAGGCTTGGTTCATTGTTAAGTCACAAGTCCCTCGCGCCACCGGCGCTAAACCAGACGTTCCTTACCACAGAATCCGAGTCGTCCACGGCAATGTCTGAGTGCATTAGTTAATAATTACCAAGTCTCTCCGCGCCGGTGCACCGCCCGCCGCCAAAGTTAGATAAAGGGATTCTACCCCCCGCCGTTAGAACGGGCCCAAGCGCCCCGATATAAAAAAAAAGGGATTTTACCCAAAATCTTAATTAACTAAAGGTTAAGTGTAGTAAACAGATGCTACATACTTGCTCGAACTATATAGCTTTAGCAGGTATGGGCGAAGGTTGAATTGGGTTGCAATTATGAATTCTGGGAGCTTGGAGTCCGGATCCGCGTGCTTGGTGATGGCCTAGATATACGCAGCATGGACAACAGCTCTTACTGAGACGCCCTTCTTTTTACAAGCCGCGATTAGAGTTGTTGTGGTATTCTTGGCAAATACCAGTTCGGAGTTTTGGCATCTCCCCGATGGAGCTGTGTTGAGCTGCCGGGGATGCTGCAGGCCCAGCTCATGAAAAGTGATAGTGGCTTTTTCGCTCGACTCCTAAGTCGGTTGTTCCGGATATCTAAACACCCGCCTCATTATTGTAAGAAGCCTGGCTGGCTTATCGCCGAACCTAATGACCTTTACAGGCAACTCGAGCGCTTCTAAGTAACTATGCTAGAGCAACAGGACGCCAACTCTATTAATCGTGTGATAGTGCGCGTGGAATACTATCTCCGAGGAATTGGGCATATAGTATAGGGTGGCTTGTTTGACGGGGCCAACTGATGAATAGAGTTCCTCAGAGTTGGCAGACGAAGAGAGGATGAAGGTCGAAACTAGCTACTTGTTTAAAGCCTTCTCGTCTAGAATCTTATAGATTAACAGTGGTGGCAATACGGGGCTGCTCGTAGCGAATCTGCTTCCAGGCATGCTTGAGAGCCGCTATAATATCTGAAGATGTGGCTTCGAGTTTAAGAACGGAAAAAGGAGTATAGTGCTCACGTCTATCACATAGGCCAGAAGTGATGCCTGCTATAACAACAAAGTAACCCTTGAGGCCATCTACTGTGCGCTCCTAGCGCACATCTGACACTTTTTGCCACGGCCTATTGGATCTATCGCAATGAAAAGCTTATATGAAAGAGTTCTAATAGAAAAGACGCGGAACAATTCAGGGCGATGTGAATGAGAAACGCTCCTGCTTGTGGTGAGCTGATGATGACAAGTTTTGAGTTGGTTACCAACAGTATGCAGCAGGATCCTTGTAGATCAAAAGCACGTGTTAATTCAGGAAATGTAAAAGGCATCTTTAATGCATTTGGAATATCCTAGGTACCATAGCATGCTGATAAAAGCTCGCTCAACGATTGTTACAAGATTCTTTGCATGCTGCTTTGCATATTACATCCTTTTTCAACTTCATAAGGCATAAAGACTTGCTGCTAGACTGCGGCATAGATAGTTAAGGATAGCATTCTAGCTAGGACAGCTAGTCCCATCACCGATCTTAAGTTAACTCTTAGAAAAGGTTAAGTCTGACGCTATAGCTTGAAAATTTCCTTTCTGGATAAGCCCTTAATTTAGCGCTTTGATTATGAATTTCATTCATTCCGCGCTAAGACTCAAGTATCAGAGGCCTATCTCTTTCCGTTTATCATTTATTTTATGTAGGTGCTACACCCGAAATTTCTTTAACTTAACCACAGGTAGCTCACTAATCAAATAGCGCTGCATGTACCACCAGGAGCATCTGATTATAAGCTGGGACTAGTGATACTATCTATACATCTTCTTGATAATCCTTATGACTATTGTTATTCTAGCTCGTATGTCACGCTACCAACTAGCGTAGCTCTTGGCCTCTCAACCATCAACCTCCAAGGGAATACTGGCCCTCGACTAGTTTTCATATCTCACAGGTTGTTGGAAGGCACGAAGGACAATGATTATAAGAAACCCCGCACTTCATCTCACCTACAACATAGATGTCTACATTGTAGTACAATGATGTGAGAAGACGTTATGTCTTGCTTAGCGCGAGTAGATACTAAATCAAGTTTGGGAGGGGCATCGCGATATACTACATGCATAAGTCACTTGTCGGCACTTGGGCAACAGCAACGCTAGCGACTGCCTTCTCGGAAGGAGCATAGGAATAAAGCAAAGAATCTTCTGTATATAGCCAGATAGCTCTTACAAATGTTCGAGGTCCTGACACGTATTACCCCTTCCACACTGCAGGGCCAGGCGGTACATAGCTCTGAGGCTGGATAGTGTTCAAGTTAACCAAGATGCCGGGGTCATTACTCGAGTATGCACCTGGGAAGGCGACGAGCGGACCAGGTGTCCCGTTTCCACCTCCAGTGATCTTGATCTGGGAGCAGGCGAGATAAAACTGAGCTCCGTTTGCTTGCATGGCCATATGCAGTGCAATTTGTTCAACGCGAAGAAGGTATTCTCCATCGGGAGTTGCAGCTGGAATGGTAGCATTCGATGTTACATACCCATCTATGGTCTCGATTAGGCGAGTTCCGCAAGAGTAACGTGTAACAACACTTACTTTGTCCTGGCCACGTCATTTGCTTGTTCTGATCCACCGTCGGCATGGTTGTAGATATTTTGAACCAGACAGCCCCCGAACCATCCCATGTCTTCGCCGATTGCCCAGATGGGACCTTGGCCAGATAATACTGGGTTGGCCCAGGGTGGTTCACCTGTTGAGTGGAGATGTAATGGACTGTGGCACCAGCAGGCACTTCAGTCACACCACCGGCGGTTTGCATTTGATAACATCGAATATCCGGGCTTGTCGCGCTTAGAACGCCAGTTTTGCTATCGGCATTCTTCGTCTTCCGAGTTGCCGACCAGTCCACAGTTTCAGATATTCCATTCACGACAAGTCTAGGGAAAGTGTCTATAACATTAGTCAGTAAGAGAATATCACAGTATTCAAACGGCTATTAACGCACAATGAGCTTTGGCAATAGTAGCCAGCAACAAAAAGCGAAGAACCTTCATTCTGACGCTGATACCTATTAGGAATCCTGAGATGATCGCAAAGTGGTCGACAGGAACGGCAAGCAAGATGAGATCTATATACTTAAAATCAGTAGCGCGTGATGAAAGGTTGTCATTTATTATTCACGTTCCTGTTGGCTGCTTATAATAATGCCTTAATTTCAGCTTATAAGCTGAATCAACGGGTAAAATCACCAGCCCTTAGTTAACCTGTAATATCAAGCATAGTATATTAGAGCATCGCTAATGCAATAACTCCGGCACTAATGGGTCCGACAAGTAATATTGCTAAATGTACGCTAGTACAAGGGTTTTGATGAAGCAGACTCCTAGCCGGTGTTAGCAAGCAGATAGTTATCCCGCAAACCAACATGACTCCAAGTATTACGTTAGTTGAATATGCTCACAACGGACTAGGTCCTCCAGCATTTTGCCCTTCATGATTGCTTACATATGCGTCTCCAACTAGTCAACCGGACTTGTCGATTCCTTCAAATCTCAGGATGAATGGCACAATACTGTTCTCAAAAACGCACACCGTGTCGCCGACCCGCACAGCTGGTCGGGCTTAGCCAATACGTCTGCCTCGGTCGCAATGAAGACCCTATCTGCAAGAGCATCGACTATGGGATATTTGGGGCGAGAAGCGGACATCCGCAGGTCCACAACATCGCGAAGATGTGCCAGATATCTCTCTTGTGTCTGCAAACAGTCATCCTCGCACGCACGCACAGTACGTACATGTTGTCGGCTGTCAATGCGCGATCGACAAAAAGCGCGCGCACATACTTGTTCCACCAACCGTCTTTGCCTTTAGCTGCCCGTTTTGCGAGATCGCGCACCTCTTGTTCCTATGTTAGCGGCTCGGCTGCGTCGTCTGGATTGATTTGACTTGCGAAAGGCGTGTCGATGTCATTGCTTATTTCTACGACAACATCGACTTAAAAGCCGCTCAATGTGATGATCAATGAGTGTGCGTCGGTGGCCACGCAAAGCTGGCGTGATATCCTGAGTCCATGCCATTATTGCCGCCGAAACGGTTGATGAGTGGACGATCTAGCTCTAGACACCAGGAGGGCAATGCCGAGGGTCTTCCTGGGTCTAGTCCGTAGACTTGGCTGAGAAGCCCCAGCATCGAGTCAGTCGGCAAGTTGATTTTCACAAAATCAGCGTGTACAACAGTTGGCGCCGCTTTGTAGTCAATCACAACGCCGGATTTCAGGTGTGGCGGCACCAAACTTAGGATGCCATAAATCCGATCCACCGACAAGGTCACCTTCTTGCGACGCATGACGTGTAGCAAAACCAACGTGGGCACTTCAGTTTTAGAAGGCGACGCGAGCATACAAGTCTTGCAGGCCGTGAAATTCGCAATTGGGTTCAGCATATGGAAGATCTGCGGAGAAGAGAACTCAGTCCCCTGCAGAATCTTGTGCAGGCCGCGTCGCAACACCTGCCGTTCAAATCGCGTGATCTGATCCCATCCGGTCTCTTCCTTGCTGCACAGCACTAAATATGGCGTGCTGACAGTACCTCTTGTAGAACCTACAGCCTACTGAACCATGGATGGCTGAGAACGCGGGCGAGATGAATTGAGACATCTAACGTTGGGGCGGGTATCCCAACCAACTTGAAGGACGTGCAAGCTTCTGTAGCTGACAGCGCTTCGAGGGTCAATGATGGATCAGCTGCTTCTAGGCCGAGGACAATTTTCAACAATTAACACACTGCAATCCGCTCTTCATTAGTAGCACGATCGAGTCAATCTCGGACCTTGCTCTTACCTTCGAGGGTTTTATTACAACAGACAGCAAGACCTAGCAAGACCTAGTAATCGAACAACCCAGTGAGGGGTATTGGGCTGAACCAGAGGGTCACGTGATACGCAGCTCTGCGAAGTATGAGAGCCTACAGAGCAATAAAGTACGCTCTCTGACATTTAAGAGTATGCAAAGCAGAAGCTTTAAAATCAGGGAGAGCGGAAACATCGTGTGAATGAAGGACTGTTTATATAATGATGAGCATTTCCTCTTTAACTAGTGTAGTCTGTCCTCACTTCACTATTCAATCTCAGCCTGTCTATACTAAGTTCTTGGAATAGAGGGAGTATCTTCCCTAGTTAGCTTACGTGCTACAAATCCCACAGCCATGACTGTAAGTAGACAGTTTTGATATACCTTTGGGGTTCTCATTCAAAGAAACACTCAAGCTTTCATTTCTTCCTTAGCTAGCTATCGGGGATACAAATTCTCACGCTCTATGCTGTTCCGAAGGTTTAGCTCCATACATTAAACACTACTAACTAGTTACACAGTAGTACTTCTAAAGTTGCGCGCGTTGATCATGCGTCTTTGTAGAAGTCTTCTCCTGAGGGAACATCAGGGTCATGCGCCCAATTTAGTGCTGTCACCACTCCTTCCTCATTAGTGTTAAATCTCACTTTCCAGAAGATTGGGGGATTATCCACCCATCGTCCCCTTTGAGCCATATAATTGCGTGAACGAAGCCACAAAAATACATCTCCGTCAAAATGGTCAAGCTTGAACTTCTCAGAGTCCAAACCCTGCAAAGCCCAATAAAGTCTGCCATCATTGATCGTAACCTCGACCTTGAGATACCGTTGTTTGTTCCAATAGGTGCCCACGTAGGCCTCAAGGGCCCTAGGTGCTGTGCCGTTCTTTCGCTCATCGCCCAGAGATGCAACTGTCTTGTCATACCATTGGAGAGTTTGGCCTGCACTTATATGCGCTGCTGCTATGTAATCGTTGCGCTGCGGCGTGTCAAGTAGCTGCTCGAGAACCAATTGGAACACCCAGTCAGGACAATCATTTAAGGCGAGCGAATTTGTCATGACAACGACAACGATGTCGAGTTCTGGTACCATCGCAATAGCAGACAGCGCCCCAGGTAGACTTCCCTAATATTCCAAATGATAAGCGGACGCTGAAGACAACTTATATGGTTAATGTGTACCTAGAAGTGAACATTCACAGTATGTATAAGGAGAGAATTAGAATAGATGATATCGAAGGAGTGCTAGTGATGAAGGTCTACAAAGATAAAAAGGTGGTAAAGTCTAACCTGGTGATATAACACAAGCCTTGATGGTGTGCCTTTGGCAACAATGGGCATTTTGCCATCGGGCATGAGGCTTGGGTTCAAACCAAGCTGCCCCAGAGCTCCCGGGAGCTCTGCCCTGGCGAGACCGAAGGCATATGACGATTCTAGCATGGTAGGTTGGTTCATAGGTATTTTGGCGGAAATAATGTCAGCAACTCGTTTGAAGGGCGATTCTTTGGTTGCTTCGCCGGATCCAAGATGGTTGTTGATCGTGTTGACCATTTCGGTATACGCTTTGAGAAGGTCTTCCACACAAGTAAAAATACCGCCGCTTGAGCCGCCTACAGCACCTTCACCCGCCTTCACAAGGGGAATCTCGACTGGTGTCCCGTCATCTAAAGTGTTGTATGCCTTTGCAACATTCTCAATATGTTGTGGTGGACGTCCGGTGAATGTTCGTTGCATGCCGAGTGGCTGAAAGAACTTCTGGCGGAACATATCAGCCCACGAACCTGAGACCTTGTCGATGATTAGGCCTGCAATCTCGTAGCCTAAGTTGTTATACTGCATCTGGCCACGAAAGGGGTTTATCGGTACTTGGTCATTGAGGAACTTGATTGAGTCTTCATGGGCAACAACGATGTTGTTCTCGCTACCGAGGTAAAAGTCACCTATAGACATGCCTGTGCGGTGAGACAGAGCATCAGTGATAGTCATCTGCTCACGTAGATTAAAGTCGGCAGGGCTAAAATCAGGTAGGACATCTTTGATGCGTGTGTCCCACGTAACGTTGCCGACCTCATCGTCAATGATGTGGGCCATAGAGGAAGCAGTGAAGAGTTTTGTCAACGAACAGCCTGCGAAAATAGTTTGTTCCGTCACAGGCAGCTTTGCTGCGACATCGCGGAATCCGAAGTTAGCATAGTAATTAGGCTCGCCATGACGGTGAACCCCTAACGACAGGCCAGCGGTGCCAGCAATTTTGACCAACTCGGCGATTTGGGGATTGAGAGATTGGAGTAAATCTGCGAGAGGTTTTGTAGATGACGAAGGGGGGGCAGCTACACGTTGCTGGCGGGTCAGTCGGGACAGAGCGTGGCGCCAGAAAGCAGGCTTTAGGGTCGTTGGAGTCCACAGACCTGGGGACGTCAGCTTCTCAATAACTGATTCAGCCATGCTGAATTTGTTCGGGAGAGAGATGATTGAGATAGCGGCGAGAAGGATGAAGATAGATAGAGCTATTATACGGGGACAGGAACAAAGGGGCATGATGCTTGGGCACAAATGGTGAATGGGCTAAGAAGCAAAACACAACACGATTCAGACACCCCTCAATGCAATAGTGGATAACAGGATAACAGCACATGTAGTTACGTGTTATTTAATCTCCAAATGTCGGACCGGTCACTTGGTGGAACGCTGCCCGGCTACCTGGCTGCCTGCTTAACCCCACTTCTTCGTCCTATACATGTCAGGGTGGTCATTCTCTTTCGAGAGGCGCCAGGGTCTTAAAAGCCGCCACCTCATGCATAGAGTTTCAGCTTAGACATCACTCACACGGTAGCAATTAAATAAACAATACTGTACTCATGCAAGCTGCAGTCAGCTGGAATCAATACTCCAAAACGTACGGCTATACTGCTACCGGTACATAGCGTTACCTGGGCAAGATACTCGATTTCGAGAAGAGTACGCACTACAATTAAGGAGACAATTGTAGATATACATGGGGTTAAGGGGAAGGTGGCAATACTACTGGATATTCTTTAGCTATCGGAATGAGCGGCTTGAAGGAACGAGTAAATACGTCCTTGTAATGTAAATGGAGGCAAGGTGAGGCTCGAGGATGGGTTTAATACAACTATGTGATATTTAATTCTTCTAATTATGTAGTTGCTCTTCGATCGCGATATGGCATCCTGTCTTTCTTCCTTGTAGTATCCCGCTGTTACATACCATACGGAGATCAATTCGACTACGAGCCTGCAATCTCGTTGCCAGCATGGCTCAGGCTGTTTCCGCCGCGTGGCAGGAAGCAGTGGGTGAGAGAATTTTGGAAGTAGAAAAAGCATTCAAGGAGACCTACGGCAAGAATACGCAAATGCCCATACATCAGCTTATTGACCTTAGTGACTACAGTCAATTCCATACATCCCTAGGGCAGATTACGACGGAATATGAGAATCGAACTGGCAGTCGAACGTTACGTGAAAAGATCTACCCAGGCTTACATCATATACAACGGCTTTCTAAGGCATTGAGCGCCGTAACCCAGGCGCAGTCCATCGCCGCAGCTTCATTCGGTGCACTTTTACTCGTGGTTCACGTAAGAATAACTGCCTCATAGTCCTTGACAATGGCGAAGACTGACTAGCAGTGTGCATGCACTTTCACCGAGCACCTGGAAGAGATTGCCTCGCACCTTAAAGATCTCGACAACCTGATCCCACAAGTGATATACGACATGAACCTTTACAAAGAATATGCCTCTAGATTTGAGAATACGCTACGCCAAGTGTTCATCGATTATCTCGACTTCTGTATCACGATCATTCGTTGGGCACAACATCGGCCAGTTGGTAAGTCTTTGTTCCATAATAACTCTAGCCACTGATTGCGTCAAGAGGTAATCAAGGCTAATTATAAACATTCTGGCATTCAGTAAACGTGCTTCGAAACGCTGTATCATCTCGCCTCGGGAAAAAGCTTAAGGACGTTAAAGCACGGCTCAAAACTCATACCGAAATGTTTAAGAGGACCGCAGAGAACATCCAGAAGGAGCAGACTAATTACCTGTATAATGATGCGAAACAGCCTCTATCAACTCCAGAATTCCCACTATTCAGCACTCCTCTCAGGAATGAATTGTTTGTGGGAAGTTCGCTGGAATTGGACAGAATGCATTCTTGCCTGGTAGATGAGCCGCATGCGTCAAATGTCACCTGCTGTGCAATTACAGGAGTGGCTGGAGTTGGGAAAACCGATACAGCTCTCGAATATTGCTACATGCACCGTGCAGATTATGATGCAATCTTCTGGGTTTCTGCAGAGTCAGACTTGACCCTGAAGAATGGATTTGGCGAGCTTTCACGAAGGCTGGGGCTCTTCAGTCACGACAATCCCACAAATCAAGATGTCCAGAGAGAGGTATTGGCCGTTAAGCACTGGCTACAGTCGAACCCCAGTAAGTTATCATTAGTATTGACCTATCTTTGATCGTCTAATCGGAGACCTCATAGGCGCGTCTTGGGTTCTCGTCTTTGACAACGTGAATTCGTATAAAGATGTCCGAGCGTATTGGCCGTCTGAGGCACAGAATCGATGTTCCATCATTGTTACTACCCAGTTGATGCCTATGACTACGGATACGTGGGCACATCACAAGATAGAGCTGGAAAGATTGAATCCAGAAGATGGTTCCAAAGTCTTACTAAACTACCTCGGCATGTCCGATCTTGCGACCGACGACCCGACAAGGGCCTTAGCTTGTCAAGTGTCCGAGTTGCATGGTGGTCTCCCACTTCTCATTGCTCTAGCTGCGGCGGTAATTGAGCCAAATGGTAACAATCTGGAGTTGTGGATTGAAGAGAATAAAGGGCGCCATCTAAGACTAGATCAGCACTATGATGGCGGTGCATGGAATTACGACCGGCCTCCTACAGAGATCTTCGACGCAGCATTGGGACGCCTGGCTTCAGATTCTAAAGAATTACTTTTCATGTTGTTGTTTCTAAGCCCCGATGATATTCACGAGCAATTGCTTTTATCCGATCACAAAGCGGGAGAGCTCTCATTTCTTAGACGCAAGGATAATATACCAAGGTTAGTGTGCAGGAAACGTTTTCTGCTCATATCCCTCAGATCACTGTACTAATGGCCATATCTACTAACACATATAGATATCGTGTTATGGTCGCCGAAATCACGAGAGGGTTTAGAGTCAAAATAGAAGATGATCGTGGAAGGAGATTCCTGCGAATCCACCGTACGGTGCAAGACGTCCTCCTCGACATCATAGGCCAGAGATATCCTGAAGAGCGAAACATGGCTTTTAAACGTGTAGTGAAGCTACTACGAGAGAAATACCCTCGACCTAATAAGCTGATGCGGCCAGTTGGTAGCATCACGGAGCCGACGCTATACCTTTTACCACATATTCTCCATGTTAGCGACGTATTTTCTACCGCCCGACCTCCTCTGGAAGGAACTCGTGAGTTTGCCGAGCTTCTAGTTGACGTTGGCGGCATGGACCTATACGATACCGGCTATCTGTCAGAAACAATGACAATACTCGAGGTTGCCGAGAGAATAATGGAAAGCCTGAATATTCCGGAGCATGACAGATACAGAGGCAATATACTTACCGTACGAGGTATGTGCGGTGATCAAATGGGGATCTCTAAACGCTCCGAAATGATGCAAATCCGGGAGAAATGTAGGCGCTCCCGTGAGCAATGGTTCAAGGAGCTTCCAGCTTCGAGTCGTGATAAGGATGCCGAGGTCCTTGTCTATAACTCCATCATGGATGCCGTTTGTAGCGCACAGCATCTTAACCAATTTGACATAGTGGCAAAGATGGCCGGCAAATGCTTGGCCAAGTATCGCAAATGGGGCCCAGAGACTGACAAAGAGTGGTCTTATGAGTATGCTAAGTACTATAACCACATGGCCTATGTTTGGTTGTATCTTGGTAATGACCAAAAAGCTTGCGAATATGCGGAGCGTGGCTACAAGTGTATGGCTCTCAGTGATGAAGCTACGCAAATGACTACTCTTTTTAGGGCTGACTGGGCTTGCATTCTGTTTCAAACTGGCCAAACCATACAGGCGATCAAACATCAAGAAGAAATCCTAAAGTTTCGAAGAGAGACTTGTGGTGCCCAGAACCTGCTGACCATGGAAAGTCACATGACTCTTGGGATCATGTATCTGAAGGACGAGGATTTACAGAAAGCAAAGTAGGTCTTTATTCACCACCCCACTCCTGTCACTTGCTGACCTCATCAGATTCCATCTCGATAAATTGTATCCTCGTTCAATTGAGGAATGGCCAATAGAGAACACCATTCGCGTCAACTACTACTATGGACAGCTTCTGGCCAAATTGAACCCATCAAGCGACCAAGGAGCGCTACTTTGTCAAAATGCTCTACTGGAAGCAGCGGCTATACTAAAGGAACATGAACCTAATTTCGAATTTGCCGCACTCGCCGATGAGATTATGATAGACTACATGGTAGCATGGGAGCTTCGGCTGGCTACCCCACGAGCTGAAGTTCCAGATGCCCTTTTTTGGGAGTTCGATTACAACCTTGTCAAGAAAATGACCATACCACTACTAACCGGCGCGGTACTTGTTGTAGCTATCTTTGTATACTACATTCTTCGCTATTGGCGGTAGATACGAATGCAGACGGCGCAAAGCCCGGATGAGGTGTCATCGGTGGTCCTTGTATGCATATAATCGTTAGCTTTTTCATAATACTATTGGATAAACCATTGTAGCTTATCATGCACTTTTTATTCTCTTCTCACTGTTATTAACATTGTTGTGTATTATTAATTGTGAATTGCTGCATGATATCTGGCATTGCGCGCTCGGAAGTATCACCCCCAATGTCTTTGATAAGGGCAGGTAAGGTATCAAGGCATTCCGGTAGGTCTATGTAGGCAAAGTGGCGGTGTCTAGATGTGTATAAATAGTAGCCGCATCCTTACTGATGTGCCGATGTCCAAAATAGAACTTCATCTTTCACCAACTACTTTCTAGTACATCGTGATTCACCATCTCAGCGACGAACATGAACTCAACTCCAAGACCATCTGTTCCTCAACCCACCTCTAAGCCACTGAAAGAGCAAACCAAAGAGATTGAAGAAGACACTCGGGAGCAACCATGGCAGAGCCTTATGCCAGCTCTTAAGAAGCAGAACGAGGATGCTCCTGTCGGGCAGGACTTCTTTCCCTGCCAGGATGGCTTCTATGCGCACTCTCTCGCTGCCTAATTGAAATGCACTTGTATGAAAGCCCCCATATCCCCCCAGTCCGATATTAGGTTCGCTGATACCTTCCACTCTTAAGTCATGATCGGAAATGTTGGGGGTTTGGGGGCAGAGCATTGGACGGCTAGGCAGGGCACACATGCTTGTTAGGTTACCTGCATTTGTAGATGCTGCAATGAAATATGATCATGACATATCTGCTTTTATTTCACACCACTCGTATAGAAATTGCAACCATACCCATCAGCCTCAACTTCGATTGGCTGAATGAACGGAAGTACTGGTAACAACCGGGCGAGTGAACATTTCAACGAGCCATCAGCACTTTACAGCCACCCGGAACACCGTCACACGCTTAAGTAACACTAGACTCGTAACATGTAATACGCCATTGAGATTGACAGAGACCTTAAACAACTGTGCATGCGAAGATAGAACAAATGAAATTCATGGTTCGTTCAGGCCGCGGATTCTCATACCTCGTTTCGTGATATAGCTAGAGAGTCTAATTGCTACGGCATATTCAAGAAACTCCTGGGTTACAGTAGCACTCTATATCTGATCTTGCAGGAATACTCCAACCCCCGTGCCACTACAGTCCAATGAAAAGGCGAATGACCAGCGACCAGAACGCCTCGTCAGAATCGGGTGGGTTACTTTCAGGGCTGTCACAGTGCGTAACCCAAAACGGGCTGACTTGACAGAGCCGCATTTTTCAGGGTCAAAGACATTCCCACTTGGTTTTGCCTTCTCACAAGCGGGTTCATTAGATGTGAGACCCAAGGAAATCGAGTGTTTCGGTTATTGTCATATGATAGAGCTATGCGTCTTGCTTGGCCACCTAATACCTATACGTAATTCAGTGCCTTCATTATTCTGGTGGTTGATTAGGGAAAGACTAAGGACTGGATGTAAATACAGTGGGGCGCTCTATAAGTTCAACGACCCATCCATTCACAGAAGTTGTATCTTTCACATGCCGCTCAATTTATGCGAATGCTATAGAACTTTATATGCTAGGCAATTGAAGGCTTGTTTTGTGATATGGCAGCTATGTTCGCAAGTTTTGAATACCTTCAGTGGCAAGAACTGTATCAGCGCCAAAAGCCGTACGAAGTGTTCTTCCCACTTTCCACACTTGGTGTCGATGCAGACAAGATCCCCCGAAGCAACTTGATCTTCGAGACCAAGTCAATGCCTATCAAGGATGTTAGAGGTCGCATGCATGAATATAGTCTTGATGACCAAGGCTTTGCATTTTCTACCCACTCTTTGTCAGGTAACGCCAATCTCAAGGACAGAGCCTATGTTGAGTCTTCTTACATTCCCTTGATGGGAGACTTCGTCAAAGAATTCATAGAAGAGCCGTCGGCTCGTACATTCTGCTTTGATATAAGAGTGCGCTAGCCTCGATATCTTCCTTATATATATAATATTGTAAGCTAATCAATCCATTTAAATGCAGGTTCGCCAAAGCATTGACCCGGAGATCTTCAATAAGCGCACAATCAATTTAGAGGACGGTTTTGAGCCGTTGCTACCTGCCACCCACCCACACGTTGGTACTTCTTCCCATGGACAAGTTATATACAGAGCTAATATTATGTGATAAGACCAAAGCCCAGAAGGCGCAAGAAGACGGGTTCTCAGACATATGGGTGACGATGCAGAGAGCCTACTGGAAAGAAGGGTTCGGATCTTCAAGTAAGTGGCTAGCAAGTTTCAAAGCCTCTTGCTCACTGGTTTCAGTATCTGGAGACCGCTCAAGAAAGTAGAAGCGTGGCCGCTAGCGATATGCGATACGCGCTCTGTTGATACTACTGATTTGGTACCGACAGATATTGTGCGTCGTAGATACATAGGTGAGACGTGCTTTGGCAAATACAACCCAAAGCAGGAGTGGTATTATCTTTCAGACCAAGACGTCAACGAGATTGCCATTTTGAAAATATACGACTCCAAGGTGGAAGTGAATGCTAAATGTAGGCCTTATCACTGTCATGCCATGATTTCATAGAAAAAAGTGTTGTTTAACTGACGTAGGGCCACCATAGTTTGTCTACACTCCTCGTTCCAGTTCAGTGAACTCACGAGGCCAAAACTAAGAGAGAGTATTGAGCTCAGATTTCTGGTTTTCACTGATACGTGAGAAGGGCGGGTTTTGACAAGCGATGAGGCATATGTGATCCAAATAGCAGCGCCTTATCCCTAATTTCATGACTATGTACTCGGGTATGTGGAGTGTGTATTTGATTCAAAAAGAAAGATAAAATATCACACTTCTATGTCTGGTTCGGAAGATTCTCATGTAGCCACTGTTACCTAGGAAAATTAAACTTCGTGATGGTCGACGATAGCCTGTACAATTGCTTCCACAATCCTGACCCCTAGTTGAATCGCCTCAGGCCTCTTATCAGTTGGTACGTGTAGGAATACAGCTTTCGCAGGGAGATTCTGACGCCTCAACTCTGCCAATGTCGCGAACAGCTCAAATTCGCAGAAGTAAAGTCCACAGTTATCAGAAACTTTTATATCAACCCCCTAGCAAGTCTTGTTAATCAAAGGGGTCAATAAAAATGAGGCGGAGCGAGTTTAACGCACAGGAACCATGTGGGATACAGTAGATGTGATCTGGGAGATGTTCAAGTCGGAATACAGTTTACTTGGAAACCCTTCCCAAAGACCGCCCGTTTCGAAGAGCTCACTAGGGAAGGGATCACCCTCGTCTCCAAGTTCACTGTATCCATCTCGGCGCGCAAATGTCTCAACACAAAACCCAGGGTAGCTAGATCGCATGCCCATGTGCAGCGCGAATGCCGGTTTCAAGGTCCGTTTATCATTTCCTTGATTACCTGAAACCAAGCCATCACCTGACCAAATCCTTTGAGTGATCTCAATGATTTTTTGATAGTTACATGGGACATCGATGGGGTATTTAAGGATATGTATGCTTCGTTTACCTGGGCGGTCAATCCGAAACGGCACTAGGTCACGTATCATAGAAGAAGTATTGAAATCCCACTCGAGCCAAGGCTGCGCATTTTTCTTTAGCTTGTACCCAAGTACCAGTGGGTGGAATATCTTACAGAGCCGCCTAACAACGCGACGACCATGGGCAGCGACTCTGCCATGATTATTTGCGTGGAGTAAATGCTAAAGACACTAGGTATACTGAATCAATAAACCCGAGACACCGTTAAATACCGCTGAGTGAGCATTATCACTACCTAGTTAACTAGACCCCGACACATGCATGCGGGGTCAGAGCTTCTCCCACATCATGTCCTATAAGCATTGTCATTATCTCACCGATGCAAATTTACACGACACTTAGAACAAGAGAACTTATAAAATCATGGAATTATCGGCGAGCATATGGCCATTTATTTGCCCGACAGCGGTCTTCCTAGAGCCGTCAACCTACAAATTGGTGGGTGAGGAGCGAATTACTCAGAGCGGAAACATCAACACATCTCAGGAGGCTTGGGGCATTTCACTTCATAATCCCGCCACCAAAATGAGGAAGGACGGGTGCTTATCAACTTCTAAGTGGTGTATTGATGGGTGCGCGAGTAGTGGAACGCAATTTTTTGGAACCCTTTTATCACCCGACACTTCACCTCCTACACCAATCCGCAGGATTGATATCCATATCCCGGATCAAGCCATGCAGCCGCCTTCGATTCGCAACTATCTTAGGAGCACAGAGGCGATGTACACTTCAAATTCCGAACTCCATCGTTTGCCCCTTACTCAATACATTCAGGACGTACTTACCACGTGGTCATCTCGTGTACATGATTTTGGTACATTATATAGATCACTGCCGTTTGGGTCCCGGATTGCTATTCTCAATCTAAGTACCAGCCCTGACCAAGCGGAGGTTCGGTTACTGCCGAGAAGTTCAATTGAGACCCTACTAATGCCACCTGCCACTCTTGCTCAAATGTGGCCTGATATATTGCTTCCTCCCAAATACCCACTCGACCGGTTAGAGCTGGTAAAGCAGATGACGGACGCGGCCTCTTTGGTAAGAATTCCCGAACAGGCAGACGGAAGCCTATGGGTCTTCAAGTCGAGTATTGAAGAACCAAAATATATCTACCATGAGCTGAAGATCTTGCTACAATTACAACCACATCCGCATGTCTTGCCTCGGCCTAAATATATTATAACTGATCCATGGGGAAGTAAGTCTTGCAAAGTCTATGGCTTTTTGGTGGAATTCTTCAAGGGGGGGAACTTAGGACAGGCAATCGAAAGACACAAACGTCAAAATACCCTAACTTCACAGCTTCAGGTCTCATGGGCTCTACAGCTTGTGTTTGGCTTGAGGTTCATGTTGGCCAGTCCTGCTGGATTCTATTCCGAGTTGAAGCCCGACAACATCGTGTGCGATGCAGACAACAAGCTTATACTCATAGACATGGAACAGTCTGGCAATTGGGAGACATTCACAGCGCCAGAGATTTATTACGTCGAACATTTGATAAGGCTCTGTCATTCTAATCTAGTTCCACATCAAGACAGGCTTCGATATCGTGAGGCACTTGGACGCCATTTACCACGAATGCCCCTAAGAGAGGGCTTATATTCTAACCCTGCCGGGGGATACTTCGAGCCTTGGAAGGTTCTCACACCCCAACGACGCGAGGCTGCCATGGTGTATTCGCTCGGCAAAGTTCTTTGGTGTATTTTTGAGCGGTGGAGCCACACGACAAATGGAATGGATGAAGAGTATAGCGAGGAATGTGATTGGGAATTTCCAGAGTGTAGGCGGTGCCCAATGCCAATCCAGACTCTTATCCGACAATGTACCCAAGGATCTCCTAGTTGGAACACATCGAGGCGGAACAGTTTGATACGAGTGGGAAGAAATATTTACCCGCGAGAAACAACAAATAATACCAAAACGATCAAGACCGTAGCAACCGGTCTTGAGACTCTAGAATTCTCCAAGGAGATGTGGAGATCCCGGCTCAAAGCAATGGATGAGTATCTTGAGACCAAAGAGAGATGGGAGACAGGAAAACAGAATCCAGGAGACGAGAGTAGTTTGGGGTTTCCATTACGGCCAACACTGGATTCAATCCAACAGGTCTTGGAAAATCTAAATGTAAGCAGGTAAACTTGCTAGCTCAATCAGGGTGGTTTACGGGTGTGGCATCAGCTGTTTTGCTGGCAACGTCGACGGTGCAATTAAGATCGTCCACCGAGCTGGTCCGCTCAGATCGGCTGCCGATCACAACCCCTATACAGCTCAGCGGGAGTGTGTACTGGTTAATTCTGGCCAACATCGCGTTAAGGATTTGGAATCGCCGAGCACGATCTGGATGGCCACCAGGTGTTACTGCAACCCATGCTTCCGTTCGCTGAACGGCTGGTTCCAGATGTTCCGCAGAGCCCATTCTCATGAAAGTAAGGAGACGGGTGCAGATATATAGTTGGATTCGTTCATCATTTGCGAGATCTTCTTGCAACTCTGTGAAAGAACGAATGTCTTCATCACTCATGCTGTTAACTAAAGGGTCATCTCCTCCTCAATACTGAATAACTTTATCGTGTCCATATGAAAAGGAGCCGTGGTTGGAGTTGTCTTTAAGCATATCGTAAGCGTCGTCCCAAAGCGGTCGACCGAGGCGCGTATCGTCTCGATCTGAACCTCGCAGGTCGCCGACTCGAATGGCCTTTTGGATCTGAGCGAAATACTCAAGAATGGTATCTGATTTCTTTGGGGCCTGAGCTATCTTCCAATATTCTTGAAAATAGGCATCATCCTAGAGCGTGGCTTCATTCTCCATGTCGTAATACGCTTCGCTATAGGGCTCATCCTCCATTCCTACTATTTCTCTTTCCGGATTCTCGTCAAAGGTCAAGGATGTTTCGCGTTAATTTGATCAAATCCGCTCGGGTATAATGCAGCTAATTTGTCCCTCCTCAGACACCCTTGTTCTCCGTCATCGACTTCAGATGGTGCGTCTTAGTCGAGTTCTAAGTTATCCAGGGCTGGAACAGACTTGTAGGCTGGGTCTTTGATGTGGGCCGCAATGTGCTCATACAAGCGCTTTCTGATTTCGGCTGGATCACTCGCCGCAATCACGGGTTTCAGAGTGTTTGTAACACAGTCGCAGATGGGACAACAGTACTCATCTTCTCGGACAGGATTTTGTGCTTATTCCTGGAGAGCTTGTCAAGTTGCAAATCGGTCGGGGGTTATCGGCCGTTGTGACTCGCCGGGTCCTTCATGTGTCTCAAGAAGCTATTACGGTCATTGAACTGGAGCGCGGTTTCGTGACCGATATCACAGTACCAGTCGCTCATGTGAGTTTTTCTGTTCCGTTGGTCTGAGTGGAACGACTTCATATGATCTATCCACTGCTTCATGTTGACAAGAAACAGCAAGGGAGATGTGCACTCTTCTGAGAGGCAGACATAAGGCTTCGCGTCTTCATCCATATGGTCCCTGTGGAATCGTCATGAATATTTCAGTCAGATAAGGCGGTGGGACGGATTAACCTTACTGCCAATATTTCGGCCCATTGTTCAATCGAATAGTCAAGAGCAGCACGGCGTAGTACGGGCACGCGCACCGCTCGCCACCTTCAACGAACTTCGACTTATCGGGATATGTCATCGTGGATAGACGAATAGACGATCCCGTGCTGGCGGTCGAAAGAGCCGGGCCTCTTTTCAGGTAATGGCGAGCTGCTACACTATCAAGCCCACTTCTGGTGTCAGCGGACCCTGCAGGACCTGCAGGACCCCTGCGAGGTATAGTCGGGTTCTGCCTTGAGACATTTGCTCGACGTCTGTTAGCCTGAGGCATTGATATTTGCGCGCTCATAAGGGGTCCTTCGGCTCCTTCGACCTCCTTTCCTACATTATTGTTGGGTTTGACCGGTCGCCGCCTAGTGCTCGGTTTTTTTTTACGCTGCATCCTCTGAAAAAACAGTTGCGATGAGCTGCAAGAGACGCGCCAAGCTGGTCGCACAGAGGGTGCCGAGCATCTGGAAAGATATACCTGAGATAGGCCTGCTGCTAGAAATAACTGTCATTATCTCTATGAAAATGAGACGAGAGGTTGTACTCCTGGCTGCTAACGGAGGATCTACGGATTGCAGTAGCTATAAAGTGTAGCTCATCGAGAACCTTCTGGATTGCGCCTGTGGCTCCTCGAAGTCATCGTCGCAAGAGACATCCGGGCTGGTACCATCGTCGCCGCGAACTGAAGCCCCTGGAGGTTAACACCGATATCTTTTTGGCCAAAATTAGTTTAAGACCTACGATATTGAAGATTCCGGGCGAGCATCTGGAGGAGCTCAATGACCATTTCCTTGATGTCGCCGTGGTCGTACAATGGAGTATCGAGAGATCTGCTGACATCGGCAGCTAGGGCACCGATATAGTCGATCCGGAGGTTAAAGCTTCTTCCCATCTCTTCGGTGCGCCTTCTTGAGACGTCTCTGTCCCTAGTATCACCCCCGGAGTCTGGGATCTTGCGCTTCATCGGGGATTCAAAGAGTCTTGTGCACTCGATGACAACGTCGTAAATGTCATTCATGCCTTCCAGGTTGAGGACCCCCGTTCCCGTCATCTTGACTCTGTCAATAATTGAATTGAAGGCTTTCGACGGATCTCAGGCTATTGTAGAGAATAATACCAACGGCGTGCTTTTCAGCGCTGCCGCAAGGAGGATAGTACATAGAGCAAAGCGAGAAATTTTACAACTGTAGCCGGCGTGCAACAAACAGAGCGATTACTTCAACAAGGGGTAACGCACAGGCAAATACCATGCTGAGCGCTTATCGTGTTATCTTCTAGCTCAGCGGAAGTCCAAGGTCGGCTCATACTAAGCAAAGCCTTCAGCAAAGGTCGAGATCCCTGCGAAGTTCCCATCAATTACAGGTTCTGCCTGAATTGCTAGAGGACGTAGTGCTAGCGTTTGTAGACGGAGACAACGACTGTGGCTGCTGCTGAGAACACTACACACACTTAGCTAGTTAAGCAAGTGCATTGCGTCGCGATCAAGACATGAGTATCGAATACTAGCGAATGACGGTGCCTGAAACAAGTCGTTCATCGGCCATGTAAGAAACTGATCTGTACCGTCTAAGAGACGCTCTCTTGGCCATAGTCTTGGGTAGATTGGCCAACAGACAGGGGCGTAAAGCCTCAAGGTCCGCCGGTGTTCTCCTGACTTGCTTCTGGGTTCCCGGCGTCTGTATGAAGATCGGACGTATGCCAGGAAAGTGGTAATAATAGAACGTTGGCCACTTCCATAATACTGTTTCACGTTACCATCCAGGAGTATACTACCGCCAAGATACGTGCCCGGGGGCTATGTGCGTTGCCGTGCAGTTCGCATCACGCACTACCCAACGGTAGTGCCTTGTGTGGCAATTAAAGTGCCTATAATACAAATCAGTCTCATTTCAGAGCCAATATGTTAGAAACAACTCACATTACACAAGAGCAAGAGTGTTCAGGATCGAATGGATACAGCCGAGTATTAAACTGTGCCAGGACTCAGAACAGCGGTTTTCAATTACCCTTCTTGCGTGGGGATTTGCGTAATTGTTTCCTCTGGGAAGTGCCAGCTGGTCGAGGACGAAGATTGTATCTAACAACCTCGTCCGTCGTTTGCCGCTGCAGACGAGCGCGACACCTAGTTTTCTTCCGAGGCGATGGATCAGAGACGAATGGTGATGAATTTGGTGCGGGGAGAGAGGCTGGCGGCGTTAGTGCGGCTGTCTTGGCCTCCGGGGCCTTTTCAGGTTCCTGGAGTTTCGAGAGGAAAACAACCAGATCAGCGGCAGACGTAGCTCTTGCAAAGTCAAGGAATGGACGCCAAAGACCATTGATAATAAATCTGCGGGGGTCCCCGATGAATGTCAAGGAAATGTCCTCGACGGCTTGCTTGACTTCCTTAAAACGGTCTTGCGAGCGCTCGTCCATGAGGTGGAAGAACTCTTCACGGGTCGAGGCCTTGGTAGCCAGTTCCTTGACATCTAGGTGGAAGGCCCGTTGGCATTGGATCGGGATGCGAAGAGTATTGTATTGATCGTGCAGCTCCCCCCAGAGTTCGTGCATTGTCATGCCGAACTTCCACGCCGGCCAATGATACTCGGGTTCTGCATAGAGGTCTATTTTACGAGGGCGACCGAGTTCTTTCACGACGCTATCCTTCTCGCTGGATGCGGTAGCCATAGTGAAGATGTATGCAGCGGGTACAAAAGGTAGGTTAGCACGGGATCGAGTACCGAGGGTGGAGATCTGGATAAATTAAAAGGAAAGATTGAACCTAGACGGCCTTAACTAGTGGGACAGGGCGGGCTTTTGATGAGCAGGTACTCCCCGCCCCACAACGCGCTAAGTGAGACGCCTAGAGCAGGTAGGCAGCTAGGTGCCCGAGACCGCGCCCTTCTGTCACTTGTCCCTTTTGATTATCAATCATCTCATTAGTTGTCAGTAGTATTTCTTAATTAGACCAAATATAATATCTGCGCCAGAGTATTGTGTATCTTGTCTAAGATCTCAAGCCAAGTTCATTTTGCCGCAGGCAATTGTTTCAATTAGACCCTCAATATGAAGACACTCCTTTTGCTTGGCGGCATGACGCCAGATGTGACCAAGCTATACTACGACATCATCAACCGCACTGCTCGATCAGCTCTAGGTGACAGGCACAACGCTCCATTATACGTATATAGCGCCAACTTGGAGACAATGGTCCAGTATGCCGGGGCAAAGAACTGGGATGCCTTTGCCAAAGTTTATACAGACCCAATCGATGCGCTGTCAGACAAAGTCGATGCGGTGGTTGTGTCCGCAATCCTAGCCCACAAAGTCACAGCACAACTCACCCAATCCCTAGCCTCTACGGGCATCCCACTACTTCACATTGCCGATTGTGTAGCTACGCATCTGAAATCCCGATACCCGCAGGTGCGCACTGTCGGGCTTTTGGGTCCGCAGATTACAATGCTGGACCGAGACGATCCCAATTTCTTCATAGGCCGGCTAGAAGCTCCCAAAAATGGATTCAAAGTTGTGGTACCTGAGACGCAAACCGATCTAGACGAGGTCAATAGCGGCATGATGAATGAAGTTACGAAAGGCGCTGCTGCAGTGAGGCCCCAAACTAAGGCAATGTTCATACGCCAGGCCAACAAATTGATCGAACGTGGTGCCCAGGCAGTCATATTGGGAAGCACGGATCTAGGATTTGTTGTGCGTCAGGAGGATATTCAAGGCGGTATCGTTGTGATTGAGCCCGGCGCAATCCATGCAGAACAAGCTGCAAAATGGGCTCTACAACATTAATCATATTCTCATTCTTGAACTAATGGTTATCTGCCGTAGGAGGTTGGTGGCAAGAGCTGAGCGAGCCAGTCCATTGTATCGCAAATTTAACAGACAGATGGGGCCATGTTGGATTAGCCCCTGTTATACAATAATCAATCCCTAAGGCGTCTAAGTATATGAGAGCTTCCCTCTTGCTCGCTTGGCCTTACTTGTTTCGGGTCCGGTTTGTTCAGTTCTGTGAAGCACGAGAGCCTCTACAGCACTAACAAGTTCACTAGCCGTGATACGCTCTCGTGGAAGGGATGAAACCATTCGACTAACGACACTCTCCAATCCGCCACCCCTAACGGCCATCTTATTAGCTTCATCCGCTACGATTTTCAACCATTTTTCCATCTGTGCGTTAGCCGTTGACCCAACCGACCAGAGTTCCCCTAACTGCCAACACGGTACATCGAGTCCGGCATCTGGCAAACTAATCCGACGTAGCACATAGAGCATCACAATGCCCAAAGCCCAAACATCGGATGGAGCTTTACGCTCTTTAGAATGTAGATACTCTGGCGGGACATACCAAGGAGTCCCGCCGGTACATATGCCAGACTCGTCGCGAGTCGCGTGCCCAAAATCAATAAGAACGGCCTTTGTACCATTGAAGATGATATTGCTTGGCTTAATATCATTGTGTAAAATATTTTGGCCGCGGAGGTATTTCAATGCGCGTGCCATGTCGTGCAAAATGCACTGGGCATTTGCTATTGTGCCACGAAACTTTCTATCGGCCCTAAAATTGCACCAGCAGCACAGATCTTTCCCATCGATCTTCTCTATGTATAAGGCGTGGATACGACCATCGCCCCCTAAGAGCTTAGCGATGTGGTCCTGGATTAAGTTAGAAACGTCTAAACCAGCAGTGTAGGATCATAACTTACGGATTGTAAACCAGAGTGTGCTTTGATCTCACGTTCCCAGTTTTGTCCACGAGTTATTATATCGTAACCAGAGTTTTTTTTAAAGGCCTTTATAACTATGACTTGTTTTGCAAAGTCAGAGTGCTGTGCTTGAAACACGACAGCGGATTTGGTTTCCCCAACTTGACGGATGCGAGAAAACGTAAGATCAGGGCCTTTAGTTTTTTCGTCTGCTCCACCTAGTGCATGAAAATATGCTACTTCTCCGTTATTCATTCCACTGAGGCACTCGATGCTCTTGGCCACAGCAAAATGCTCAACATGTGGGCGAACGAACAGCTCTTGTTCGGTCGCGTCACGTTTGCGAGTTGCGGTAGGTCGTGCCGAGAGCCCTATCACTTCTAAAACGTGTCTGCGCGGGAAGATTTGGGCCTGAAAAGCCCAGGACAGGCTTTCATCACCGAATACCCAAGCTCCGGTCCCAAGAGTGCCTGTTGAATAGGCGTGAATTGTGATGCCATTGTTACGCTGGACATCGGAGGAAAGAGCAGAGGGCAAAGGAGTGATATGCAGGGGAAGGTTTGATTTATTCACGACACCAACAGAATCCTCATACGGGCCGAAATATAACTCGCACTGCAATGGCCCTGGTATGAGCCAACTGGTATATTCTGCCGCCTCGCGAACGGCGAGACATCTTATGTCGAGGATGGGTTCCGTGTGAGCACCAATGGGATGCAAAGTGGCCCATTCAGCACCTGGAATATCGAAGTTATACGGCTGTCTCGGCAGGATAAGTACCCGGCAGTCCACTTGGGATGTGTCGAGTGAGGCAATGGAATGATAGATGTGCTGTGTAGCTCTAACGCGAGCTTCCACAAAGCCGCTCGGGTAAGCGACCGTTTTATCACTATCTGTTGATTCAACTGGGTTGGGTGGAACTTCGTCCGTGTCTGGGATCACGCCCGTCATGATGGATTCAGAGAAGGGGTCTGTTGGAGACATGATAACAAGTCAAATAGAAGAAACGAAGTTGCAGGATACTGGAGAAAAAAATCTAACAGGAAACCAAATTACTACGTCGTTATATAGGTGCGGGCATCGACGCCTGCCGACCATTTTTCAGATCTCAGCTGGGTGCAAAACGCCGACATCGTATTTTGTCTCACCTTGAGTCACTACACTGGTGGCGTAGCAAGCAGCTTAACCCACACCGCCAACTTGTGAGAAAAGGCGTACAAATAGTGGTGTATAAGGGAATAGGTCTCTCAAAGTCCCCTCGCCGTGGCTATTTCTGACCGAAATACTGCTACTAGTTACTTCTTATATTAAATGACTTTGAATCATACTCAGCTCTGATGTTGGATGAATCTTCAATCAAGTACCTAGATAAATACTCTTATAATGACATAAAGAGCGGATAAATAGTCATACCTTCCAGCCTTCCATCTTGTTTCATGCAAAGTAATTTATTATACGTCGCACAGTCCTAGCGGTGCATCGTTATACCAACCATTTCGCATCGTTAATCGAGACTCTGCTGAAAGTTTACACATTTAATTTGTGTAGAGCTTTATCTGGAGGTTTAGATCGCACCATGTTACTCTATTCCGAGATAGAGAGATAGATTAACGTCGATTAGCTCGCTGCTATACTATAGTCTAGCCCTTACTGTAACTAGCACCTTAAATATAAACCTCAGAGTATGCCGTGCTATGGAAAGATATTCAAGCTGCAGATAATGGGATAATTGCCTACTGAATTATAATATAGCTGTTCAGAAGTGTCGTCATGTTTAACATGAAATACTTACCAGGTACTCGCGCTAGACAAGGCTTCTAGATCAAGATCAGGCACCTACCCCTGTCTCTTACGTGCATGTAGATCACTCTCTAACCTACTTTGGTGGTTTATACTTCTGCGTGACTTACGTGCTTGGGCATTTGGCTGCTCTCGTGTTGAATATATCTAACTTGCTCGTAAATTAGCAATCACTAAAACCGCGTTACTAGTATTAGTTGATACATGATGTATGAGCTGACTCTGTCACTGCGTTTTCTATTAGTTATGATTGAGAAAAATGCCCTTGTCAGTTAAGTACTCTTATACATGGCCAGCTACTGCCCAATGAGGATACTCGCCAAGCCGTATTGCTCAGCATCCCTACTGAAACAGCCGAGACAGCCACCAAAAAGGCGCGCTAAGGAGCAATAGTGCCCTCAGCTGATGTCGCGTTGAGACTCGTTCAGATCACGTGTGTGATGCCGCCTGTGATGGCTTCATTGTGCACGGCCCAGGTAACCAATTGGAATATTAGAAATCCTGTGCGGCGCAAAGCATGTGGCAGGAAATCAGGCATGAGCCACTGAGACATTCACACAATCCAGCGCTTTTATTCATTTAGCTTCACATCAAATGTTAGCTCTTGTTTAATGGCGATAATATTATCCCTAATATATTCAAGAATAAATATGTTAAGCCATATTCGTGTTCAAGGCAAGATAAAACATCAATGCTTGGTATAAGGTATACACGATAAGATTGCGAAGCGCTTAAATAAGTAGCACAAGTGAAGACATAAAGATCGCTGCTAGTACACCTAATCAAACATCGCCTAATTAATTTCTGCTTGCTGTTTCAGGTTGAAGGGGTGAGGCGTATAAAGCGGTGTACTCTAGTAAAACATATCTTTTAAGTACCTATGTGCACGTATCTATGAAGGCGTCTAGAAGCTCTACAAGTCTTACTTTCGCTCGCCTAACCTTGCCTGTCTACATCCTTGGTTAGTGCTCAAGGATAAGTGAGTTACTCGGGTCACTTCAGCACGGGGTGCACTCCAGATTGCATACTTAAGTACAAATGTTGAAGTGTCGGTATAGGTTGCGGCAATATGGACACACACGGACAAAACTACTTCCCCCCTACTTTCCCTTTTTGACTTTCCGTTTTTAGAATATGGGTAGCTCAATACTTTTGTCGTCTTTTTAAAAGACTTTCCACCCTATCAAATATGGACTCGACTGTATCACTTCAAGACCTCATCGTTGTTAAAGAAAGTGGAATTGCAAAAGGCGTTAAGCATATCGCGGCTTTCATAGACGAGCGTGCCCAAGAGGCCCAACAGGGGGCGCGAAGGTTTGCTGAAACTGTCGGGCAACTCTCAGAGCTGAGCTTCGGACCCGAGAAAAAAAGGTACCGTGAAGCTAATGTTACGAACATGGAAGAATGGCTGGGTTATGGGTCACCCTCTAGCTGGAGACCTTTCTCCAGCTTGCTCTTGTTTTCTTCTCGTATCATGTGACCATAGGGGTGTCAAGATCAGTCCAAATGCGTAGATCACTTACCCTCCTTACCAAACACACCCATGTTCTCTTTGTCTGTATAGTCTCAAGATATCTCCTGTATCTAGTCATTCCTTTCTATCTCCTGAGCCATCGAACTATATCAATACATTCACTATTGGACTACTATTCCGACTTCTATCTCTACATAGTGGTGAGAGTCCTTCAAGCCCCTTAACGGACACCTGTCCAAGGTCTATTGTTATCTGCAAATGAAGAACCCCCGACGATGTACTGCCTTTACCTCTCAGGTGATGTGAAGCGTGTCCGTTACAGTTAACATCAATAGAGCTAGCTGCATTAACGATATTCACGGTTCAAAAAGGAACACTCCAGGATCATTTTAGCAAGTGTTTCCCCATACCACAGACTTTTTAGCAAGTCAGCTAATGTGTCTATTGTCGCGGAGAAGTGGATATAGTCCGATACTACCAACACGGTGATAACGGCGTCGTTTTTTTTGTAACATCTATACCTAGGCTCAAAGGACAGTTATGGACGAGCAGAAGAAGCGCCAAAAGGCCAAGTCTGCCACTGAAGAATACTTCAAGGAGAATCCAGATACCGAGGTTTAGGTTGGCCGTCTTGGCGTTTCCGCTCATGCCAAAGGTTGATCACACTTCGTGCCCCTCTGTTTTCTATTCTCATTACGCAAGCTTACCATGATAAACAGCAGCTCTCTCCGATGTCCTCAACTATTCCAAAGCATCAAAAATTGCAGATGGCAAGGCGCGTTCCGTATATGTTTTCGCGGGTAGCAGCGGAGACGCGATTGTGCACGGCGCGTTTATATCCGTCAGCATCCGACAGAAAAGGGACTGACTGCTGAGGCAAGACGGGTGGTACTTTAGGTATGTAGAGTATGGAGTATATACCTGCTTTAAAACATAGAGTTAATATGCATGGATTTGTCTATACTTATATGCAGCCAAAATAATATCGGATCCTCGGTTTGTCGGATCGTATCTTGTAGCGCTCGGTTAGGTCCTTGACTACTGCAGGGGTAGCAAAAAGGGCAGGTACCCCCCTAGTGGTAAATGACATTTTGGGACCCCCCGCGATAGTGGAGTACCATGAACTTTAAGTCACTCTCTGGTAAAGGAGCGTCAATTCTCAACACTCACACCTCGTCCACTAACGTGCCCGCCTGTTCGGAAGTTCGCAAGTTCGCGACCACAACCGAAAACGACCAGCACGATTCTTTCTTGGAAAATTCTGTAGCATCAACATGGGGGTTGCCTCGGTTCTTAGCGGCATGTTTACGGGTACGTAGGTATGAGGCGCGGGATGATATATAAACGGCCATAATGTCCAGATAGATGATCTGTATCTCTGGACCTTGATACCCTTATCTTCATCACTGTCTCATCCTCCGACCCCGATCTATCATTGTCAGGCTCAGAAAAAGAAGAAAAAAAATAAACACAATGACCCCCTCCGCAATGAAGACCCTAGCCCTCCCCGCGCTCCTTTTAGCGAGCGCGGCGCAAGCCCTGCCAAGCCTGAACCTGAACTTCCTGAAGCCACGCGTGCCGCAGCCCTGCGCGGTCAAGACAATGTTCCCGAACAACGCGACGTATAAGCCCGGCGACAAGATCACGATCGAGTGGAGCGCGAACGGGCTGCCCGAGGGTAGCATGCGGCTTAGCGTGCAGTCCGGGCTCGTCACGCCTATTATTACCGGTTATGGGTATAACTGGTATGGACAGTACGTATTTTTATTTGTTTTGGTCTTGCTTGAATGAGTTTCGTTATGTGTTGTTGGGGTTATTACAATGGTTTGAAAAGGGATGAAGAATAGGGGAAGAATGGGGGGTTTCGGATAATACTCGTTGTATTGTACCTGTGTACTGACATCCATTGTAGGCTGGTTCCTATCTACGACTTTAAGGGCGGCGCCGTCTTCCTAGGTGAGTTGATACGTGCCTGACATATACATATATACTTCCGATTACTAACCACTTGCCGAACATAGATCCCGTCCCCATCGAGGACGAGAAGCTTGAGTGGACGGTTGCGATTGTCGCCAACGCCACGGGCGACGAGTACCAGTACTACGCCGACGGCATATACTACACGCACTACAGCGACACTGGCGATAGCTCCGAGAGCTGCAGCACCAACTTCTTCCACGTCTCAGCTTAGATTATCTAAGACAGCGATATTGGATGGATGTTGTTGGGGCCCGGTTGAGACCGGTTGAAATATAATGTGTTGATGGGCTATGGCTTATGTGGTGGTGTATACTTATTTATCTGATTCTAGCCTTGAATTCGGTGTATATATACGATTTTCTTTTCTTCAAAAGTCAGGATTCCCTTTCGACTCTTTGAATTCGACATGCCGCTTGTCGTGTAATTGGTAATCGGAGGGGATCGGATTGGCTGACTGACTGTCTGTCTGCCTGAAGCATGTTCACGGCCCTAGTCACCGGGTACCACCAGCCATCGTATAGGCTTCAGGAGCCGTTATTTTGGTTCCTAGCGCGCGGCGCCCTCAGCGGCACGAGCGCAAGTTCAGCTAGTAAGCCTAGGGTATTCCGCGAAGGGGGCAAAGGAAAGTGGGTTGGCCTAAGTAGAAGCGATATATTCGGAGCAGGAGGAGTAGCATAACCCGGCGGCTCGACATGGTGCACTGGTGGAGTCAATATGCCGATAGTAAAACGGAAGCCGGCTACATGAGGTGGACTGCACCGCTATGATGAGTCAGCACAGGTTCCTAATATTGCATCAACGGCGCCACCCTCCATCTCCGCCTCCCACAAAGTTCGCAGAAGACGCGTAATAAAGCTTACATGTCCCTTATTCTTGAGCACCTTACCTATCAAGAATGAGTAGCAGGCAAAGATGTCTGCGCTTTGCTGTTGTCTTTTGTTCAGTGATGCGCAGTCAGAAGTATTATCCTGCTACTGGAGCGCAGAATATCTATAAGTCACTGGCTTGAGGAAGACCCTTCGCACGATCTATCTCTACCTGGCTGCCATCTACCTCAGCGGTCGAGTCTATGTAGAGTAGCTCATTACGTGAGACTGGCAACTTTGCAACTACCAAGATAGTTGAGCCATGTCTTTTTCTGTCTCGCCGTTTGGGCAGCCGATTTCAAGGAAAATGTGTCAATGTTAAGCTACGCGTCTTATCTAAGTCTAGCTTTGGCTCTTTAAAGGAGTTACTGTTCACCCTCCGCTATAGACTTGTCTATCTAATTGCAACCCTCGCATACCAACCCATTACATCAACCCCGTTAATCGCTGCCCATCGATTTATAGCAATCGCTAAAAGTCTCAAAGTGCAAGACTATTATATTAATATCATAATACGGGCTCATGGAAGCCGGAGCAAAGGTGTCAAAGTAAGGAACCAATTTCAACTAGCTTTTCCTTTCACCTGCTAAATAGCAATAATGAATAGCTCCCGCGGTTTATCAAGCAGTATTGAGATTCTCCAATCTAAGGCTCGGAAGCATTTAGAGACCAAGTTGCCAGGCTCTCGTCTTGGTCTTGAGTAAGCTGGATCTCTCCCCACGGGCCACCCCCTGACGGAGATGCTATCAGCTGCGTTCTTTCTACGAGATCCTTTTCACGGAACAGAATGTTAACACAAATAAATTAGAACGTTAACGAATCCCTCTGCAGCTGTGATTTTCGTACTGTAAGTTCCTTCGCTATATGCTTCGATAGAAAAGGTTTATCATATCATCCAAGCCGCGAGTTTATCCCTTGTTCACGAAATCTACCCATCAATTAACTACCTGCCATCCAGATTCTACTACGTAGAACGTGAAAGCTTACCTAGTTAATCAAGCGAGATCCTCTGTGTTAGCCGCACCTCGCTTGACGCCTTGATTTTCCTGTGTAGTGAGCAAGCTTCGAATACATAATATCACACTACCTTCTCGACGCAGTTTAAAGGCATTCGTGGGCAGTACCTCACCACGGCGAGATTGATTTGAATTAATTACTTTCTAGCCAGATCCCAGCCAAGATAGCCTTCGCGATGTCGTTTGAAAATATCAGAATGAGCATTTGTCTCTTTCCCGCATCAGCTCAAGCCTGGTCCCCTAGGTTCTACTGGATGACGCCCTTGACTATAAAACTTGACGTTGTGATTTTGCGTTGATGATAATTAATATAACGCTGATGTAAAATGAGTATTCTGGCGCTTCTCACTGAAACTATTAGTGGATAAACCATCTATCTTACCTCCAGGGTATCGGAAGCTTATCGCTTAGACCTCAAGATCCCATTCGGTTTCCTACCCACCAATAGTGAACTGTTTGTATGGCAAACGCCACCGAGACCTGTTAAAGGACCTGCCTTCTGGAAGTAGTTGGACTATCAAACACCTATACACATTTCTCGCTACGCTTGTCAGCACGGTAAATACCCGTTGCTACGATACCTTGGATCCGATATTCATGAATCGAGTTATATTCCAACGCGTGGCAAAAGTTGAAGAAAGTCTCTATTTGGGTGCAGCATGGAATCCCATTGTGCATCAGGGGTCGCTTAAAGAGGGTGGATTTGGCCGGCGAATTTTTATTCCGGGAATGCCCCCTTCTGATTAACTAGCGCCCAAATGAGGCACACGCGTTTCGCGTCTTCACCCAAGCTTGGAAATTAAGGTTATCTTTAGTCTCCCTCCCCCATCCTCAATGAGGGAATGTGACATTAACATGCGATTGCTAATTCCATTGGCACAATGAATAATACAACCATTCATTGTAGGTACCGGCAGACACAGCCTTTCGCGTCTTGCAATCTTGCAGATCAGTCTTGGCAATCACAGCTTAGCAGTTGCTGATTTGATATTAACTGCCTACTTGGGCGAGGCGGCTCACTGAGGTTGGGGTCGACTACCCATAGTAGGTAGGTAGTAGATCGTTTCCCAAGTCGCTAATCAATATAGATGTTTCGCACCAATGTCACATGCCCTGTCAAGTCAGGACTGCTATTCTTAACATTCCTACCTATATTACCATGGCTTCTCATGAAACAAGTCATTGATACTCTAGGCGGGGTCTCCCCTTTCCCTATCGTGACCCATCCACCCAACCTTACTCAGTCATGAGGATAAAGCTATGTACGACTGTCTTCGGCAACAGTACCCTTCACAGAATGCTACGTTGCAATTTAATCAGGGGCAGCCAGCCAACTCGTGGCATGCCAGACATACTTACAAGATGGCCACATCATCTGAGCCATCACCTGCCAAATGAGTCGTACACTGCCTAGCAATCTCACGTGCACAAAGCGAGCGAGTTGCGGAGATGGCACTGCTCCTGCTGCGCAGGTTATAAAAATGCCTTTCACACCCGTGCACTAGAATGCGAGCTCTATAGGCACTGGATACGCTAGGTCAATATTCCACCGCCGACAACCCATCTCAGTCCCTTGTCGACATCTAATCATGGCTCGTCTTCTCGATGCGAGTCTCGTGGTGCTTCCAGCTATAGTGTCCGCTCTATTCGGCGCTACTCCAGCATTCGCGCAGACCACATGCAGCACTAAAGGAAAGCCGGCAGGCAAGGTCCTTCAGGGCTATTGGGAGAACTGGGACGGAGCCGCGAATGGAGTCCATCCTCCATTCGGCTGGACCCCGATTACCAACCCGGATATCATGAAGCATGGGTACAATGTTATTCTGGCTGCATTTCCTGTCATCCTCCCAGACGGCACGGCGGAGTGGGCGGACGGTATAGACACGGGCGTAAAAGTCGCAACACCTACCGAGATGTGTGAGGCTAAAGCGGCTGGCGCCACGATTCTCCTGTCTATCGGAGGTGCCACTGCGGCTATAGATCTCTCGTCAAGTGCTGTTGCGGACAAGTTCATCTCAACTATAGTTCCGATCCTGAAAACGTACAATTTTGACGGTATCGATATTGATATTGAGACTGGCTTGACCGGAAGTGGTAACATTAATACGTTATCCACATCCCAGACAAACCTAATCCGCATCATTGATGGCATCCTAGCAGCGATGCCCAGCAATTTCGGCTTGACTATGGCTCCCGAAACGGCATATGTAACAGGTGGCTCCGTAACGTACGGATCAATATGGGGATCTGTGAGTAATTCCTGGAATTGTTTCTTGTTTGGCAGCTTCCAGAGCACAATGTCCCTTGTAGAGCAAGAGAGTGTCTGGAAGCTTCTGGCACTCTCACAGACTACGCTTCGAATGGCTATAACTGACTTTGTGTGTTGAAGTATCTGCCCATCATCAAGAAGTACGTCGACAATGGCCGCCTGTGGTGGTTGAATATGCAGTACTACAATGGCGAGATGTACGGCTGCTCCGGCGATTCATATGCTGCCGGCACTGTCGCAGGTTTCATTGCCCAAACCGATTGCTTGAACCAGGGGCTCGTCGTCCAGGGAACCACAATCAAGCTTCCCTATGACATGCAAGTTCCCGGTCTACCAGCACAATCTGGGGCCGGTGGCGGTTATATGACTCCTGACTTAGTTGGACAGGCTTGGGATCACTACGGTGGGAAGCTCAAGGGTCTAATGACATGGTCAATCAATTGGGATGGATCAAAGAACTGGACCTTTGGCGACAACTTATTGGGACGAATCCCGTAAACACCCAGCCTGGCATCAGATGGTCAAGCAGGTCTGGAATCTAGCTTGTTTGTGAATATTCTTGGTATATATATTTTTGATATCCCAGTACATAAATTGTTTCAATATATCATTTCTTCCTAAACCAGCACGGAAGTGAAGCAGCCGCATAGTCCTCGCAGGTCTGACTGGACTTAGATGGTAGAACTCAACATTTATTTACGTTGTAGCTGAATTCAAAATTGAAGCTACCTTGTAATGCTGCAGTTTTTGAATCGCAAAAAGTGAATTTGTTGTATTGTATCGCATGAGTTGAAGATGTCGAGGGTATATAAACGCCTCGGGCTCGAAAGCGGAATTACAACTAATTCTCAGGTCTTTGTTATTCTTTTATCTTCGAGCCCTAATTAAGCATGCGTGTAGTGTCGTCAGAATGAATCATAGTGATACATGGCCGCAGTGGGGTTAATTAGCTGATCGACGCCTACTAACTAAACAACTTCAAAAGTTATATTTACTTCAAAGATTTACTGACCTCAGACTTCATAAGTGCTGAACTATGGAGGAATCACCCATGCACGCAATCGTCTTTGGCGCATCAGGCCTGATTGGCTGGGCCGTCGTCGACCAACTCTTGCGATCATACCCTGAGGTGGGCGTTTTCTCAAAGATCACCGCAATCACGAACCGCGAAGTGAAACTTTCTGAATCACACTGGCCCGAGCCAGGCGTAGGCCGTCCAGTTTTGCAACTTATCTCGGGCATCAACCTTCGTTGCGGCGATGGGGACACGTTAGCCAACTCTTTGAAAGGAGCGGTAGAAGATATTCATACCGTCACTCATTTATTTTACTTAGGTATCGTATATCGGACAAGACTCGCAAACAAAAGAAGCTAATGTGTTTAAGTTTTCACTTCAGTCCCTGATGAAATTGAAGAAGTTGCAACAAACCGGCGCATGTTGCAAAATGTCATCGACGCTCACAACTTGCTCAGCCCCAAGTTGCAATTTGTGGTGTTCCCTGGTGGAACACGAGTAAGTGCTTCATGTTTGAGTCTATATGGTATTTGCTGATATTTTTCAAGGGCTATGGCATTTACTCGCCAGGGGGCGTTTTTACGCCTCCTTTGACGGAAGATATGGCGAACAATCTTCCATCGGATTATGCAAAGACCGTTGTGTATCCTGCAAATCGCGAACTCCTTAACGCAGCAAGCGAAGGCAGAAATTGGACATGGTGTGAAGTCTGTCCAGATGCGATAGTGAGTCTGCAGGGCCTCGCATCCGGACGTAACTAACATTAACCCAGATTGGTTTCACTCCCAACGGCTCCCAATTCAGCTTGGCGCTTCATTGGGCCCAGTATCTGTCTTTATACGCTCATAACCATGGTGTCGGACCAACGGCCCATAGGACTACATCAACCGCTGTTGAGGTACCCTTTCCCGGAAACGCGGCTGGTGCCAATTCGCTGTTCTCCCCGGCATCTGCTACCAAAATCGCACGTTTCATGATCTACGCCTCGCTTCATTCTGATATATGTGGTGGCGGCCAGCTTTTCAACATTGCCGATCGTGAGACTCCCTGTACGTATGGCGAGCTTTGGCCTCAGCTGGCCAGCTGGTTCGGTCTTTTGGGTGTGGGACCTCCTGAGGACTCGCAAGCGCAGGCCAATACTTTGAGAGCTGGCGAGCTTCCCAAAAACACTCAAATTCCAGCTCCTGGTGAGTATGTAGCAGAGTATAAGGACATCTTTGGTCAGCTTGGGCGCCAGAAAGCTGCTGAAGGAGGCGTTGGCGCTGGCAGTGGACAGTTGGACAGTGTAGGCTTTTGGCTGACCTTTGACAGACAGCTCAGTCTTAAAAAACTCAAGGAGATAGGGTTTGAAGAGGACAGTAATCCGATTCAGGGTTGGCTAGACAGCTTTCAGATGTTCAGAGATGCCGGTTTGATATTGTAGAGTTAAACAGTGCAAGAAATATTGAAGCAGACAGTCATTCATTCTTCTCTTGCGCCTTGAGAAGAGCTTGAGAGCTCACAATGTGGCTTATGAGCACGCTCGCTCGTTCAGCAGTGCAGACCTCGATTCATCCTACGAGTCAACAACGGGACTTGTTCACAGTCATATACATAATCATTCATTGAGTTACCAACCCCGCTAGCTGGGTTAGGTGATTTTCTAGAAGAGTTACAGACCTCACAAGTTGATGTAAAAATTGAATGAGAGACTTTCCACTCGCTACTCTAGGTTAGTCACCTTGCCTCAGGAATTAGCGCGAGCCAAGTGGCCTTGTTCCTGACATTAACCGTATTCGGATTGACAGGTAGGACATACCTAATATGGTCAAGTTAGAGGTGTCAATTCTTAAAGATGACGTCACATAACAAACCTCTAACCATTATCTCATCTTCAGACTTTCTAGGAGTTTCGAGTACCTAGATAAATGCAATGGGCTTTTCCCCCAATTAGCTTGCTACACGAGCTGGACAATATGCGCACGCCACGCAAGCTCGGCAAGGCGCCAGCGGTATCGTGATTTCGCGACTGATTTTTCTGCGATCCGGAGTTGGAGATTGATGAATTTTACGTAACGAGAGATCAAATGGGTGATCCTTTACTTAACCTGGCATGGAGTGACATATAGCGGGGATCCCGCCATGCCGCAGAGAGTAAAAAAGATGACAGCCCCATCCGAAGCAGTGGAAAGGAAAGCTGGCAGTGATTCTGTAGTATAACCCACTAACATACGGCCAGATTTCTTTACATCACCATGTCTAGAACTGTCATCTTCCCAGGCCAGCCGAGAATAAGTACCACGACTGACGTAGTCAAGCTTAATCAATCGAGTCGATACCAGCATGCTGTACCAGGAGCAGTAACACCTCCAAACGGCATCTGCCAAATGATGTGTCGCACTTATACTGTTCTGGGGGCTGTTTGTGCAATCGCAGAAGGCTGTGGAAAGTTGTGCTAGGGGAGTAGTAACACTAGGAGCGGTGCTACTGTAGGTACGCCGTCAAGTACCAATCAGATTTCTACATCCTATTATCAAGGCTTGCTACCTACATACATAAAATGTGAACGGTGAGACAAACTGGAGCACTGTGTGTATGAATTATACATACACGATAAACTCGTTACTAGAAAATGACAACAAAATTGTTTCTAGTGTTGACGGCGATCTGTGAATATCCACCATGGCCACTGTGTCTAGACTAAGTCTGGCAGCCAGATTTAAGTCTTGGTTTTCTTCGTGGATCCGTTAACGGAGCAGCCGGCCTCTTCCGTGGCGATTGGGTCTGCTCCCAGAAATATAATCGTATCGCTTGCTCGGCTAGTGTCACTAATGATAGGTATGACAGTCGTGATTCTAACTCACATCAGGTGCGACGGATAGCAGCTTGTTGACTCTTGTCTTGTCATGGAACCACACTACTCAGACCCTCCCCGCGAGCTGGATGATCTCTCGCCTTCGGGGGCCGAATCCGCTGGAAATGTCGGGGCGGGTAGAGACGCAAGCAGAAGCCCAGGCAGCCCTACATCACCAGCAAACAATACGCAGCAGGAGAGACCGAAAGTCAGGTTTAACAGCGAAGACCATTCGCACACAGACGCTGCAAGGACCCGGGGAGAGCAACAGTCACTCTTGTCGACGGGATCCAAGAAGCAGCTACGACCAGCGCTGGCAAGGAACCCGAACTCTTACGGCTCAGGTACGAGCGACATAGTTGACGAGCCTCTTCACCCAGCAAAGCTCGCATCTGCTGCAGCCGCTGCAGAACGTGCCCGTGCTGTTGCTATTAATGCTTGGCGCAACTCTACTTCCGGCAGAAGATGGTCCACAGAGTCCGATGCTGTGACCGATGGGAGCTGCTCCGAGGTCCCCATGCACGTTTCTCAGGCCCACGGTGATGTGCCTTCGGGCGACCATGCTGCTCAGCTTGAGGCCGAAGCAGAGGAACTTCTCAAGGCTCACACTCGTCATATAAACAGCGCAATGCGCGATGTTTCCGGTAGGTTGCCCGAGATAGCATTACCCGAGAGACAATGAAATACCTCATGCAGATACCCACTGCCTACGTCTATCACCGTGCGCCATAGAAGAGCCGTTTCGTCTTTATTCTAACTCTATCCCAGCAGACAACCCATCCCATGCAGAGCTGGACACCGGCATCGCAGACGAATCTCACGTTTCATCGGGGAATGCCAAAGGGGGCGTTTTCTACCAGCTCCTTCAAGCCTACCGCAGCCCAATGTATGATCCCCTTCAGAATCAGCAGTACAAGAAAAACGATACCCCGGGGTCTTCGGGTACAGCAACTCCGACGCGGAGAAAATGGTACGAGCAGGATAAGGAAGCACGGTCTCATGAAACCATTGCCGGGTTAGCCGCGGCTTCGATGAAGCTGGCGAACCCAAACGACCGAACCCCGGAAATCCGTAATCGCCGAGGTCATAAGAGAACCACCAGCGGGAAGATAATGTCGATGATGGGTTTGGCTCGAGAGGAGGAGGTGAAGATCAAAATTCACGTTGCCGACATTCTCAAGCGTCAGAAATATATTGTGAAGATGTGTCGAGCCCTGATGCTATTTGGCGCGCCCACTCACCGGCTGGAAGAATATCTCGCCATGACTGCTCGGGTATTAGAGATTGATAGCCAATTTCTCTATATCCCCGATTGCATGATTATCTCGTTCGACGATGTCCTTACGCACACAACTGAAGTAAGGATCGTTCGCACTGCCCAAAGTGTCAACCTCGGTAAACTCAAAGACGTCCATGATATCTACAAGGAAGTCTTGCACGACGTTATCAGCCTCGATGATGCCCTCGATAGGCTAGACCAGGTGATCAAGGCGGAAGCACGCTATCCTGTCTGGGTTTGCGTTTTGATGTACGGATTTGCAAGTGCCGCCGTGTCATGTTTCTTTAAAGCACGCCTCATTGATTTGCCCATCATCTTCGCCTTGGGCACCCTTTTGGGCTTTCTACAGCTCGTTGTGGCCCCTAGATCGAAGACTTATAACACCGTTTTTGAAGTCAGCGCGGCAATTTTGTTTAGCTTTCTTGCGCGTGCCTTCGGAAGTATCCGCGGAGGCAATTTGTTCTGCTTCTCGGCAATCACACAAGGGTCCATTGCCCTAATTCTGCCGGGATGGCTCGTGCTGTCTTCCGCGCTTGAATTGCATTCCAAGGCCATGGTGCCCGGCGCGATTCGACTCGTCTATGCTATTATTTACTCACTATTTCTAGTTTATGGTATCACGGTTGGAACTGCTTTATACGGTGCTATCGATTCGCATGCGGTTACCGAAACAACATGTCAGAATCCTCTCAGTCCTTACTGGAATTTCCTCTTCGTGCCCCTCTACATCTTCTTTATCACGTTCACTGTTCAAGCCAAGTGGACGCAGATGCCTATCATGATCGTTATCGCTCAGGCAGGCTATACAGTCAACTTCTTCGCCAGCCAAAGATTCGCCGCCAGCCCCTCCATCGCCTACACGTTTGGAGCGTTCACCGTGGGTGTATTGGCGAACTTGTATAGTAGGATAAGACACGGGGTCGCGGCAGCAGTCCTCCTACCTGCTGTCTACATACAAGTCCCGGGTAGTCTGGCCTCCACAGGTGCTATCACAAGCGGCTTGGTAATCGCCTCTAACCTCACAAGTCCAAATGGGACAGGTTCTGATGTAAGTCTTGAAAAAAGGATGTCCCGTCACAATCGCAAAAATCGTCTTTCTGTGGCTTTGCCATGATTCGACCCGATGGGATAGGTTCAGTTTAAGTGTTACATATCATGATGACACGAACCGATATCGTAGTCATCGCACCTTGAGGCCGAAGACATGGCACCATCGTTTTCCAACTTGTGCTAACATAACTCCAGGCCGATAACACAGCGCTCAATGCATCTGTACGTATGACCTCTGCTCAAGCCCTTTCATTCCCCTTGAATATGTTTATTAACCCTGTTACTCCTAGGTCTTTAATGTAGCCGCCAGCATGATTCAGATTTCTATCGGCATTACTGTTGGCTTGCTCATATCTGCTTTAGTCGTATACCCCGTGGGCAAACGGCGTAGCGGCCTATGGACCCTATAGAGATTACCATGCATCTCCTGTCCGGTTTGCGACCGATATTTAGATACCTCCTGAATAGTATCCTTGTTGTGGGATCGTAAAATACTTGCATAGAAAGCACTCGACGATTGCAAATAGATGCCATGTCGCTTTACCAGCATATTAATGACGTTACTTTTAAGTCATTAGATATAATCAAGCGCATCTCTCGATCCAGCTCTCAACATTTGAAAGACCTCAGTTCTTGCATACTGCACACAAAGGGGCTCTAATCAAGATATTCTTTTGTGTTAAAATTGTTCTAGATACAAGCTGCCCGAACTTGAGGAGCGGTCGCAACTTGTTCGACCCAGTCAATGTCGTCAAAGGATACAACACTACCACCTTCAGTGTAAAGTTGTACATCACTGTTGAGCGAAGAGCCGATATCGATGGAAAAACCGATCGTTGATATCCTGAGTCCGGCAAGATGCTTAGTGGATAATGGAAAGTGTGGATCCGGCAAAGAGCTTGAGGGGAAGTCTCCGTTCTCGGGATTCGGAGATTCATGTCATTTGATGTTAGAACATCTTAGAAACAAATCAAGTCGCATCTCAAACCCATATTCTTGGCAATACAGATCAAGAAATACATCCTTTAGGAGTTGACATTTGAGCACCCACATAGGGTCCCCGGATTCTTAGAAAGTCGCTTTTTAAAGATGGCGAAGCTCACAAATTACATCGCGTTTGTGAACCCAGAGACGGGCTTGGGCCAGATTGGGCATCTTGATTTGGAGGCAGACACAATTTGGCCATTGAGCTTCCTTTCAGGGACACCAGTAAAGAACCTTTATCAAGTCATTGAAGCGGGTTCATCAGATAAATTGGTTGCTGCAGGGTCGCCCATTCCAGCAAGTTCTACCAAGATCCTACCTCCAATATCCGGCCGTGATGTATTAGCTGTGGGCAAGAATTATATGGAGCATGCGAAGGAATTCAACAGTTCTGGTTATGACGCCTCCGATAAGGTTGATCGGCCGAGTCATCCTGTTATTTTCACCAAGAGAGCGACTTCAATTATCGCCCATGGCGAAGATATCCTGTTGCATGAGGACTTTACCTCGACAGCTGACTACGAAGGCGAGATTGGTGTTATCCTTGGTAGACCCGGCTTTCGTATCAAAGAGCAAGATGCCTGGGATCACGTTTGGGGATATACTATCATAAATGACGTTACGGCCCGCGAGAGACAACGAGATCATAAACAGTTTTACATTGGAAAGTCGGCTGACACATACTGCCCTATTGTAAGAACGTTTCAGGCCCAATGTTGACTCTATGCATAGAAAAGAATTTCTTATCCTAGTCTACGCGCGAGACTTGGCTAATAGCTTTAGGGTCCTATCGCAGTGCCGAAGGAAGATATCTCAGAAACTCTACGAGTGCAAACGCATGTGAACGGCGAGCTACGGCAGGATTCAACAATCAAAGACCTCATTTTCCCCATACCTGAGCTCCTCAGTGTTATGTCTGCAGGCCAAACTCTCCAACCGGGAGATGTATTAGCCACGGGGACTCCCGCTGGCGTGGGAATCGGAAGGAAGCCTCCGGTATTCCTGAAACCTGGCGACGAGATCTCCATTTCCATCACAGGTCTTGGTACTCTAACGAATAAGGTCGCCAAACTAGGAACAAGTAACAACACATTGTCTCGTGTCCAATCGGCGTCTGCCTTCGAACTGACCAATGCCGCTAAGACAGCCGGTAAAACAGCCGGTCTAACGGTAATCAACGGCAAGCCTATCTCCTATCAGCAGATGGGCTCAGGCAGCGAGAATATAGTCTTCGTTCATGGATTAGGCGGAACAAAAGAATACTGGACGCCCCTGATTTCCACATTATCTCTCGATAATTCGGCAACACTCCATCTATATGACTTCGAGGGCCATGGGTTGAGCCCTACTCATCCCCTAAGCCAACTTACCATCGAGTCCCTAGCAGCTGATCTCGCGAGCGTCTTTCGGACTGCTGAGATTTCCGCTTCAACGCCTGCTACACTCATCGCCCAGTCAGCAGGGTGCCTGATAGCGATGAAGTTCACATTAGAGAACCCAGATTTAGTGAAAAGGCTAGTCCTGATAAGTCCGCTACCAACACCTCTACCCAAAGCCAGCAGCGACTTTTTCCTTTCTCTCGGCACATTAGCGCGAACAAAAGGTATGGCAGCAGTGGCAGACGCAGTCATAGATCAAGACCTCTCAAATTTCACTAAACAAAAGAATCCTCTTGCCATCGCCGCCACACGCTTGAGCCTCCTAGGTCAGGATCCAGAGGCATATGCGAAGGCTTGTCATGCTTTCTCCGGTGCTTCGACGCGTCTGGAGGCTGAGAGGCTAGACGTCGATGCTTTGATCATTGTCGGTCAAGATGACAAGGCCACGATGCCAGCTATTCTCGAGCAGTACAAGAACGGTATCAAAAAAGCACGTCTTATGGTGCTAGAGAATGTTGGACTGTGGCCTGTTTTTGAGGATGTCGCGGGTGTCGCCCGAGCAGTTAGAGAAGCGTAGAGAAAGAGAGACACTGAATTGGCATGAATTATATATTAGTGTGTATATGGGAGGATGAAGAACCTTTGCGACTAACAAGACGCGAAAATATAGAAAATATTTCTTTCAAGAAAGCAGTCAGGTGCTTTGACTAGTGCCCCTATTTTAAAGCAGCATGTCTATCTAGCCTAGCACATATAATATCAGGCTTGCGTCCAAGGGCTTGTAATAAGCGTTCATATCTAGCTAATAATTCTCATTCGGTTCAGATGATTCTTAGTCTACTACGTAGTCGACTATTGTCACGGCTCACGTCGCTGGTGTTTCCAGTGTTGACTTATTGTTATTGCACGAAGAAGGAGAAGTTCTATCTACATAGCAGAGATTTCCTGGCTAGTATATATACGCACGGGCCGGAGGCCCGTGCCTTATACCCCTGCCTTTCCGGAGGATATTCCGTAGCGTTCTGTGACAAATTTACTTAGCTTAGACACGTTGATTGGCCCCTGCAGATATGGCATTCTAATAAGGCTTACAACATCTTGTATAGAAAATAAAATAGTTTCTTATCATATTAAGATTACAGTTATCCAGGAGGAATGGCTTTCATCAAATCAGGAATATAAAACATATATAATATAAATCCTAACTTAAAGAGGGGTTTTCTAGTAGAACGGAGCGCCCTCCTCAATTTGGCTGAAGGGCACACTCACGATAAGTGAGCTTGCCAACGCATCTGGTGGGACTACGCAGAAGCGAGCGACCGAAAGCGCTCCGTGTGCCCACACACGAATAGTCAAGCTGTAGAAATCCCAGTGTAGAGTAGACAGGACAACAATACGATCACGTCACTTGCTCTGGTAAACTCAATTGTGCAAGCTCTGGTTCAATTCCATACTGCTAGACTACTCCGTGAGAGATATCTAATTGTGAAGAAAGACAGAATCCACCATATACCTAAGACTATACCTAAAGACGAAAAGGCAACACCCCAAACACCTCATTAATATCATCAATCTCTCTTGAGTTAGAGAATGGCCCTTCCCATTTCGTTTCCGCCGTGTTACGTGACACAAGTTGTTCGGCGACAGAATCCGTCCCCAGCGTGTCGTTGTTAATCCCAAGATCAGGGTTTTCCACTCTTATGATAATCTCCTGCTCCACTGTATCCAGCCGGTCTGATGCGTGATAATCTACTGTAGCATCGTCAGCCTGGTTAACGGCGCTCTGACTAGTAGATATCTCTCTCGCATCGCTATCTTCCAGGGTTTCGTCAAGCTCTGTAATCCTTCGACTCGTGGTATCTTGGTATGAGGCCAAACCATGCCCCAACGCCTGTCCCTCCATGAAACCATGGCTATAAGGATCAGCCATTGTGAGATCAATTCCGTCCCACCATGCTTGAGGTATGCGGTACGTATCGTAAGTATTATCAGAAACCTCGTCGTTTTCTTCGACGTCATCCAGTTCGTCTGTTCCGACGTCCGAGGTATCAGATCCTTCAGAATAGAGAGAAAAGCCGCTATCACTCGAACCCACGCTATACTCGGAGCCACCTCGCTTTCTCATCATTCGGAAGTGCCAGTCGTCCGTTTCCTCGTCAAATCGAAAGTGAACATAACTAATAAAGGTGCCAAACCGATCGTGTAGAGCCTGGTCTCTTTCTCCCCACGATCCATTCTCCTTGAGGAATTTCGCTAAAGCGTAATGTCCATTTCGTTGTGCCAGACCAACAGATCGAACATAATATATTCGCATCTCCCCGTCCAACTTTGCGCCCATTTCCAAGAGAAACTGGACCATGTCAAGATTCCCGCTTCCAGCTGCCACCTCAAGTGCCGTGGAACCAGTAAATTTTGCCGGGAGCGCGTTTATATCTGCTCCTCTCGAAATCAATAGTTTAGCTATGCGGTAGTGTCCTTGGATCACAGACCATTGCAACGGGGTTATTCCCAATAATACCTCCACCTTCGCCCCTCTATCGAGAAGACACTTGACGATATCAAAACATCCTACTATCGCCGCTATTTCTAAAGCTTTTCGACCGCTACGTGGAATGAATTCCGTACTAGCTCCAGCTTCAAGCAGCAGGCGGACTATTTGTACGTTGCGAGTGTATATAGCAGCTTCCAAAGGCGTGCCCAAATGCCAGCCACCCATGTTACGGAACTCAATTTGAAAATCCAAAGAATTGACCAATCTGATGCACTTCTGTATTTTTTGCATATCGCATGACTGAATCGAGCAATAGAGAAGTGCCTGACAGCACGATAAGTCCATACTTTCCAGAGGGTACAAGGTCGACGCAACAACACACGTATCGTCAAGAATGTTTCCCACTACAATCGGCATATCTCCAACTTGGAGTTTGTAGCCCCGTTGGAGTAATTTTCGAACAACAGGGTCGATATCGGAATGAATAGCCCAGCTTAGTGGTGTCAATCCATAATAATCGCTGCAATCCGGATAACTCCGGTTGTGATTCAAGCCTTCCTCTTCATTGTACCTGAGTCTCTCATGTACCATCTCGTAATAGGAACTGGATGGGCCTGGAAGAAACGGGTCGCGTAGAAGTAAGGATACGATATTCCATTCACGTTCTTCTATAGAAATCAAAAGGGACGAGGCCTCGTGGCTGTCAATCTGTCCAATAGGCCGATGGTCTGCTATGAGCCGAACAATAGAATAGTCTTTCGACTTTATAGCTGCCAGGACAGCATGATACAAATCCCTAGATCGATACAACCCCCCCAAGGAGAAGTATGACTGGATAATTGAAAACGCGCTATCGATTTCCTCAGTGGCCTGAAAAGCTGCTCTGGCATTTTGATTTACTGACAAGCCGGCGATAAACCCAAATGGAAGCTTAGTAATTGATACACTGTCGCTCAGGTCCACTTCCTGGATCGGCTTACCACTAAGCACGCCCGCATCTTGAGATACAAGCAACGAGACTGTATCTCCACTCCCGTTCCATAAGGCTAATTGGAGAGGGTTCGCGACAGCATCTGGCAGTAACCAGGAGAGAGAACTGTCGGGGAAGTATTTGGGGAATTCGAACGATGGTGGCGGTGGTTGGTAGTGCACATTGTAGTCAGCTCCACGATACATGAGATGTCGCACCAGATCTGTATTCCCATAATACGCCGCCACGTGTATTGGCGCGGGTGTTTCCACCCGTAGGATCCCATCTCCTCGTTTCGGACCAATATAAGCACCTTGTCCCAGTAGCAGTTCAGCAATAGTAGTATCTTTGTTCCAGGCTGCTGCAACCAACGGCTTAACGCCAAGGGTCCATCTATCAATTACTGGTAAGCCAGGAAGGTGCGCCAAAAGTTTTGACGCTGTAACTGTGTCCCCTACCAAGCTTGAAGTGATTAGGGCCTCTTTGATGGAGCGCATGCGGATTGGTCCAGGATGTGACAATACTGGCTGCAGCAGCCGCTCAACGATTGTCTTGTTACTCGACACAATGGCGGTATTTACGGGCGTTTTGCGTATCCCGAGATACTCTAACTGCGAGATGTCCCACCTGTGACGATCGCATCCCCACCGTGAGACTTCGGTATATTGGTATGAACGTATGCTCACATCCTTTTTGGTCAAAAATTCCGCCATACGGTTGTTGCGTCTGGAGATGGAAATAGCGATGGGCGATAACAACTTCAAACGTGAGCACTTACGACACGACGTGGGATGGTCGATTAGCGCGCCATGTTTAATGAGGAGCTGCGCGAATTCCACAGATTTATCTGACACATCAGCATGACCCGCGAATGCGACAATCTCCAGAGCCGAGGCGTCCTTCGTACAGGCACGATTAACGCTTGCTCCAGCGTTTATCAATATATTAAAAAGCCGAGTATCAAACGTGATGGCTGCTTCGCATATACCACTCCATTTTGATGAGAATACACGATATTCTAAGTCGATTATTCCGCGTTTAGCTTTGCACTTGAACATTTGATAGTTCCGGATCTCCATATTTGGATTTATGCCAGACTCGAGTAGGCGTAATATAATTGCGTAATCTTTCTTTCGGATTGCAGATCCGTAAACCGCTTCTTTGATAGCGTTTGCTGTTGCGCAGTGACTAGAAAGTATGTATGATAGCATTTCCGGATTGCTGCGAGAAACTGCTTCGACGAGATGTAATATAAATTCGTCATGGACGCGTAGTTCTCTTTGGTCAAAATTCGGAATATTCTTGTTTGAAAGATTGAAGAAGACGACTTTGACTAATTCTGTTGCCATCGATAATGATAACTGATTTTGCGCCATAGGTTCGGCTTTCTGGCATCCACTTATAGAGTCATCCGGAATCATGCTGGTAAGGTGGAGGATAGCCCCGCGGAGTTCCAGGGGATTTTTGGATATCCTCAATGATGATATCAATGCGGATATCGCTTTAATCGAGAAGGAGCTTTCTTCAGAGCCAAGTGCAGCAAACAATGTATTCAAGAGTCCGGACGGGTTTCGCAACACTTGTTAACTACTTAGTAATTATGAATAGCTATCAAGTGTCATTGCAACCTACTGGGAAATATTCCATTCTTGAACTGAAACCATGGCAGAGATGGCCACATGATATTTTCAACAATAGGAGGAGTTCGTGCCCTAACCATGATTCCACAAGGGAGCTGGGGGCTAGATGCTGAGAGACTATTAGTATGATTTCTCAAAACTCTTCAGTACAAACTCACGTCGCTTTCCAAACTCACTAGCTGTAGGGATAGCTGTGTACCGCAGCATTTCCTTGCGTATTCTTCCTTTTGAAAGAGGGATCCCGAATAAAGTAACCTCTGACTGTTTCCCTAGTCTTTTTTGAAGCTGGTGGCGGAGATGCTGCCAATCCTCTTTCTTCAAATTCTTTTTCACGCCCCATTTCTTGAATTGGTACTCGTATTGGCTCTTCCTGCCGGCAAATCAGTATGGTCAGCAAAACTGTAAGGCTGTGCTTACTTCTTGATAAAATTGTGCTCTTGCTGCATATAGGTGATGACCTGATGGAGAGGGTTTTTCTCTAGTAAGTAGAGGTGCAGAATGATTGCTTTGTGTCGCTCCCAGTCGTCGGACGCCATGATTGAGGGGGCTGAGAAAAAGAGGACAGGAGGGAAAGAGGAAAAGAGATGGGTGATTACCGCCGCCTAAACATTTATGCAATCCCGAAATCGTTTTTTAAGGCTGGTCCTTCCTCTCACGCCTGCATCGCTTTGCGGTGACATGATTGGGTAGTGCCAGAACCAGAATGTATCTCAGAAGTATTGATGTTGTATATGAGATAGTGGTCTAGGACCGTTAGTAACTTGACTATACCTCCCCCCACTCTCCCATGCGCATTGTGCACTTTTATTCGAGATCTAATTGGCTATAACCAAAATCAGAATGGAAATAAGTAGGTATATCTGGTAATATGAGGGAGCCAAGGTGACCCATTATGCACAGTAACTGCTCTTCGTGCCATGATTGGCCATGGCCAAAATCTGAATGCATTTGTCGATACTGTGAAGGCTGAGCAACAGGCAAGATCAATGCTACATAGATCAGTTGATCTCGCCACACAAAACTCTTCACGAGAGATCGCTTTCGTGCAGTAATTGGACGGCTCCAATATCGAAATCATTCTTGATTTACCCTCTTCGATTCCTATGCTCGGGCCTACGCGTGCTCCTCGGTGAGCCTTGCACCTAATTGGACATATCCAAAACCAGAGACCGACTTTGCAGAATGCCGCGGCTTGATATCGCAGCGTCTCGCATTCGTCCCGAGAATGCTGTCAGACGCTACTGGAAGATGCCAAAACCTGAAGAGACATGGCACAATATTATACGGCGAGAAGGGTCCTTGTTTTATGTTCACCGACTCACTCTTACCGAAACCCAGTCACAAATCCACTGAAGCAGAGTTATGGGTTACTATTGCCTTGAGCTGTTGAGGACGGCGATTTGAGGCGAAGAGCAAGGGAGGAAATATTTAAATGTTATCAAGCTCCCGCTCAACTCTACAGTAGAGAGACGATATCAAGCAATCTTGTTTGACCAACAACCAATCCTCCTCAACCTGAATTTCCTCGAAAAGGCCAAAAAGAAAAAATGGACAGAACAGGTTTGTGGCCTCTTCAATAAACATGTTGCTCGGTCTCTTGAGTGCTGACAAGACTTAGCCGCCGCTTCAAGTGCCAATGCTCCCCGAGATCTGGCAGATTCCAAGAAGAAGTCCAAGAAATCTAAGGGATCCAAAGATGCTGCTCGCAAGAAAGCCAAGAAGCAACAGGAAGCTGACCTGGCCGGCATTGGGTCCCAATTCCAGCAGTATGTATAGAACATTTCTCCAAGTTCGGATTTACACTAAATATGGTAAATAATCTAGGGACGAGACACAGCAGCTGTCCAATCCTGCGAATTACCCGAAGAAGGTCAAACTCGATGAATAATCAGTTTATGTTTTTCTCAAAGAATATTATTATGATATTAGTGGCTCGATCAGCATTATGCCAGTTTGGGGATTTGATAGCTGCTTGACCTTCGATTCAGACATGTAGAAGGAGAAAGATACTAACACCTTTGGGCACGAACTATGTGGTATACAAAACCCAACATCCCAGATTGAATAATTTAGTTTCATCTTTTACTAAATCTATTTGTTGCAATTATGACCACAAGCACGTAAGATGAGCTACAGACAGTAGTGTCTCCCGATTTGATAAGAAGGACAACATCCTGAAGTAGAGTGCCAGTGTTGTGAAGCTTTATCAACAATATAGTAGTCACTACCTCTTAATACACTCTTCATCGTAATGCAGCTCACGAAGGGGTTCACATCACTACTAACTAAGTAGAAGATTACTCCCAACTCATGGACTCATACCAGTAAAGGCAACTCAACTTGATAAGTAAAAACCTAGATGATATTCACCAAAGTAGTTTATAACTACACACGTTAACATCAGCGGCTTATGTCTCTTGGTTTCCTGTATAAGACCCGGTAGCGCCAGGAAAGCTGTCACTCAAATGGAAAGCTTTCCCTTTCCTAAGGTCAGGTGCATCCATTTTAGATACTGTCAGACTCTTGCGATACCTACGAGCCGCATACCGCCTACCTAGAGTGACAGAACAAAGAGGGCATTTTGTATATAGATCTCTAGCCTGTAGATGTAGTAGTTAGAGCGCCTTGTGCGACAACAAGTATTCAGGACTTACTCCTACATTGCCATCCGTATTCAGAAGTTGGTACAGATACGGTGAAATTAAAATGCTTCGCAATTTAATTTTAGTGATAGATGCATACTCTGCCCAATCAAACCATTGCAGAGTAGATCTAGACCAATAGGAATTCATCCCACTTATATAGAGTTTTGGAGGGTCTGGTATTAATTTCTCAAGCTTCACTTTCTCTCACCCTTGATTGTCGTTGCCAATACGTGTTCGGACAAGGTAAAGCTTATCAATTATCTGAATCAGCGGCTCCTCTCGTACCAAGCTGAATTACCATTGAGGTGAGGTCATC
>MU375938.1:0-260389 GCA_022495235.1 Xylaria curta | reverse complement strand
TAGAATCAATACCAGGCTCGCTGTAAGCATTTGCTCAGATTGCTCAAACGTCCCCAAGTGAATTCGATTAATAGGTTAGGTAACCCACTTACCCAAATCAGGTAATATCCCAGAATAACGCACGGGCCATCTTTACTTGACCCTTATCGACGCAAGGTGCTGTAGTAAATAGATAGCAGTTATTCTCAGCAAAAAGCGGCTATAAGACTGACATTTATTTATCGCAGTATTTCGACACGCTCTAAAAGGTACGTAGCGGCGGTCTCCTGAGAAACGGGTCTCACCCCCCCACAGCTATTGGGGTGTGTTGACTCGAAGCCCTAAAAGGTAAACATATTGCGTACTTGGCCTCGAACCATCTGACATCACCTACCTAACCATTTCCCTTTCCCCAGACGCACCTTGCTCTACCCATCTATATCACCTTTCTTAATCCCACCGCGACAAGCCATCATACAATCCGCTAATTCATCCCTCGTTTTATGTTGCTCGACAACACGAACCATACAACACTAGCAGAATTCAACGCCGCTCCCCAAAATGACACCACGCTGCCGCCGCTCGGCGCGCATTGCTTCGGCTTCTAAGGTGAGTTGAACAAGACGGCGAACAACCTAAACAACTCGACTACGCGCTCTCGTCATCGCCATCTCTTCTGTTTTCAGCCCTTACTCGATCATGTTGGACCACAATTGAGAACATGTCGATTTGTTGACCGCCTTTTCTCTTATCTTCTCTTCACGCGCTCATCACTGACACACATCATCACCTGCAGAGAAGCAAAGACTCGCCCGCACCACAACAATTAGCCCCGGTTGTCGAGACTAATGATGCCTGCGAGACGCCTACTAAACCATCTTCACGGACTGGCCGCAAGGTCGCGTCTTCACCGATGCCTGGGCCAGTGACTCCGTCGGGCACCGCCCCGCCCAAGCTCGCCATGTCCGAGATGCATCCAAGCAAAGCCCACCAAACCATGGCGCCACCATCATCCGCCCTTCGAAACGGCTTCACCGACATCGACTACACCAAGACCCCCATGCAAGCAATGATCCAAAACACGCCCTCCAAGACACCCATTCCATCCTCTGCCTTCACCTTCCGCGCCCCCGGATTGGGCGGCGACCACGGGCTTGGCCCAGAGGCCCGGAGCATGATGGATGCTATCCGCGAGGATGCAGTAGCGATCAAAGCGCAATTAGCTGCAGAAAGAGCCCGTAAGCGGGCCGAGGAGGAGAGGAAGTCTAGTGAGGGCCGCAAGATTGCAGCGGCCAAGGGTAAGTCCCGTCGCTTCAGCGCTGCTCACATGGCCGAGTTTAAGAAGATGGACTCTATCGAGGGACATGCTTCTTCATTCCGCGGTGCGCCCGGCCGCTTCACACCCGTCAAGGCCACAACCACGACAGCCACGTCAGGCTTGCCTGTCACGCCACTCAAGCCCGGTGTCAAGCGCAGCCAGTCCAAGGCCAATCTCGACGAGCCCGACTCGGCACGTCCCAAGACTGTTCCCCGAAGCCTACTGTCGAGATCCACAGAAAAAGTGCTGCCCCCGCACGCTGCCAAACGTGTTCGTCAACACAAGGAAGACGATGCTTCTACCCGCCGTCCCGTGTCCCGAGATGAGTCCTCGATCCCGCGACCCAAGAGCAGTGGCAACGATTCTCTATCTACCGGCATCCCCCGCTCCCAGACATTGGGCAGCCTCATGACGCCAACCAAGTCATCATTAGCGCGCACCCACTCTCTGAAGACCCCGACCATCACTCTGGTCAGATCACCCAGCCAGCCAGATTTGCAGAAGATCAACAGCTTCTCCGCCAGAGTCGGCACAGCCCTGGCCAGATCACCCAGCAAGACAGATCTCGAACTACTAGCCCGGTCACCCAGTAAAAAACATTTCGGCCTGAAGTGGGGGGCGTCGAACAGCTCTGCAAGTAGCAGTGTTCCCTCGCGGGTTGAGACACCCGGTCGATTTGGTAGAATCAAATCCATTCTAAAGCGACAGCCCAGTGGAACAAAACCCAAGTCAGGAATTCCCCAATTCACTGCTTCCGCTGCCAAGACGCCCACTCGGTTCGGAGTGACGCAGGACATGTTCCCAAGCGTTCCTCTCACAACTCCCGGACGAAAGCATGATCGCCATGTTGACTTTACGGCAGAGACGAAGAAGGCCTCGATGACACAGGACTCCCCCTCTCCAGTCAAGTCCAGCATCCCAAGATCTACGACGTTCTCGAAGGTACCAGCCCTTAAGTTCACAGCCGGCGGCAAAGGAGCTGTCAACCAGAAGTCGACCACTGGTGAAGTCACATATCCTGATCTGTCAGCTTATCAGGTTGATGGGGACGAACCCGAGCCTCTACCTGAATCGGTCCCCGGCACCTTTACATTCCGTAGCGACCACACCATCGAGGTTGACAGCAGCCCATTCAAGGGGTTTGGCTCAGCGGCAGGCCAGGCCAGTCTGCGACAAGTTCGCCCATCTACCGGCCCCTCGGCACAGATGCCCGGCAGCTTTCCCCCTGCCTCCGAAGCATCACCGAACAAGGAGAACGATGCCCCGCTCACCTATAACGGCATCCCCCACGGAATGACCAACAAGAAACGACATCGAGCCAGCTCAGACGAGGACGAGGATGACGTCGATGACGAAGGCTCCAAGAGGGGCGCGAAGAAGCTGCGCAAGCACACGCCAGTAGCGGAAGGGCAGGCTCTCATGGCGCCGAGGCTTGTGGGTCGGGCATCCCCTACCAAGAAGGCACTGGGCTCCATGCCTCAGACGCCCAGCTCGCAGAAGAAAAAGAAGGGTCTGAGCCTCAGCCGACTGCAGATGCTCGCCCAACCGAAAATCCGAAGATAGGTGGTCATGCCTCGCCCCCGGCTGCGAGTTAGCTCAGGAAGAATTAGTGTCCTGCATTACTTGTTACGTCTTTCACAGCATAGATGTTGGCCAACTTGATTGCCTACTCGACAGGCTGATATCGCGACGGGCTCTGTTCTCAGCAAGAATTGGCGGCTATAGACAGATATTTCGACATATCTGATACAAATCCTCGTCGTCATGAGGGGGTGGTAGCCAATCCAGTTTCTAATTGATTTGTATTTACGTTGAAAGGAGAATTGTTGTTCCGCAGTGAACACAGCTCTGTATAAGTAAGTAAAGGGAAAAAGAACAAACTTCATTTACAATTGGGGAAGGGAGGGGGGAGTTTGGCTGGTAGCAAGTATGAGGCGTATATGGGCAGCACGGCACCGGCGGCGTTGTTGGGATTGATTGATTGATTGATACTTTTGATGAAGGAATGAAATGAAACTCGAGTTGCTTAGCACTCCAGTTGAAGACCGACAAGGTCCCTGTGTATTATTCGGAATGAGGTTCAATGACGATCTAAACTGTTCACTTGACTCTCCCTCCTCTTTTTCCCTTTCGCTGACAGTGCTATGAGATGTTGTGTGTGATCAATCAAGTACTGGTGAGGTAATGCTGCGAAATATCGATGCTCGGGTTCCATTGTTCCGGTACTATCAGCATCAAGACCCGGCCTAGGCGATTTTATAATGTGAAGGAACCACCGTTGTCGAGGTGAAGAAACGGACCAACGTACCTTACCTCGATGTGTGTTCGTTTATAGCTGCAGCATGACAGAAACCGGCGACTTTTATTACTGCCCATCTATTATGGCCACACACTTATTCCTAGATACCTCCCTGTCGACGTTTTGTTAAGAAAATTCTATATATGTATCTTCTTTCCACCTTACCACCCACCTAACACATACCGGCCGACTACCTATTCTCACCCGCAATGTCGGAACAGCCTTTCACCTGGACCTCCAACTCGATTCGCGTCCGCAGCCGCAAGGCCGAACTCTTCCGCGACACATACCTCGTCGTCCGCTAGGTGCGTGGCCATGTCATCTATCGCGAAGGAGACGCATACCTAAGTCTCAGCCGGTGTCGCGGATGTTCCGAGTGTTTACACAGTGAGCGGTCGAGCATGGTGGCAGAGTACCACGATCACGAAGACGATGTTACGAATGCCTGCACGAAAGAGAGTAAAGGGCGAGAGATGGCCAAGATCCCCTTATGCATCTACTGCTACCGAGACACAGCTCTAGAAAAAGCATTCGATCTCTATCCAGAATCGAAGGCCACCACCGGTTCCCAGACCCAGCTCGGGGGCGACAGCTCGATGGACATTCCACCGTCATCCCCTGTCTCCGCCTTAGACGAAGAAGCCAAGAGCATAGGCGTGATAGACAGTATACTCCCAGGCGAAACGATAGCAAAACTCCATATCCGACGCTGGAGACAAGATCCACGATTCGCAGAACTCGAAGGCGTCGTCCCGCTCGACTCGGCCGTGCAGATCTCGATAACAGACTCCGACCATCCCTTTCCCTTTCACAACACTCACACTCACACTCATACCAGCACGCCGCAACATCCTCCTCCCTATCCCGCGAGACGACCATTACCATGGCTACGATCGCGGAATCAGGCGGGAGAAGAAGGGAAGACGGAGCAAGAGCGGCCGGCATCTGTTCTCGATGCACATTTTCTCTCCCCCTGTTGCATCAAACGAACCGGAACTGGCTGGTCTCACATCGGCGATGAAATACTCACAGATTACGAGCCCGAAGCAGATATCGTGCTCGGTGTGAATGTCCACGTACATCGATTAACCAGCTCAGACTTTCGCGTGCCCGCGAAAGGGCTAGAATTCAGCCCAGAGCCAGTAGCAGACATCGAAAGACCAGCATTAGAAGAAGAGTTTCGATTACCCCCGCCGCCGCTCGAACGGGTTCCAGACGAAGCATCGCTTGCAGAGGAGGAAAATAACGACAGCAGCACCACTGACACCCTAGACGCGAACGCAAACACCAAAGCAGGTCCACCGAATCACGACACAGAGAAGAAATCATCAGAAGGCGGGAAAGGGAAAGGGAAGAGCGTAGTCTGGGACGCAACAGTCGCTAGAGGCGAGACAGAAAGCGATTCCCCCTCCAACAACACCAATCTAGAAAGCGAAAGCGAAAGAAGCCATGAGAGTGAACTCGACGACGCAGAAGACTACTACTATCCACCACCACCTAGTTCAAAGCCGCTCCCACCGCCGCCGCAACAGGGTGATCCGCGCAAAAAGCGCGGGAGTCTTCTAACCTCACCACCACCACCGCCAACACCTACGCAACAATCGGAGGAGTATTTGGAGTCGTATACAACCGCAGCAGATAAGAAGAAGGATGAGACGCGGCTTGCTAGTCTTGCGATGCCTGGACGATGGCGGGGTCGTCGGATTGGGAGGGGAAGGGGAAGAAAGGGAGTGGTTTGTCCGAGGTGTGGACATCGCGAATGAGGAGATTGTGTTTAATTAGATTGGATTGCTGGATGGCGTGTTAGGTTGTCCGTTACTCATTCATGATCATGAGCTAATTATAAATTGGGTCGCGGACGATGGGTAGTTTACATGCCTGCATGCTTAGAACAGAATGAATGAATTACTTGAACTGCTTGTATAGAATTACTGTTATGAAATGAACGGGGTATTCATCTGTTTCGTTTCTCGTAAAGTATCATATCGTGTATCGTGTACAATGTTGTCTGCTATACAGGGTCATTTGCATATATATTCCATTCCATCCCATCCCATATTATCACACGTATTAGTGTAGCCACCCAAACGAAAGATCCATCGATGAGTTCTCGTCTACCAATTCATCCATCCGTCCGTCTAACTCCACCAGTATTACCCAACGCTACCAAACCTTAAGGTATAATCCAGACAAACAGGAAATAGGCAGGCCGTCGAATGTATATCCCTCCGCAAGCCCATGAAACGGAAGCAAATAAACTCGGGAAATCAATTCTTATTCTTAACCGCCCGACTAACAGGCGCCGTGCCCTGTCGTTGGGTGTAAAGCATATATCCGAAGACAACAGCAGCGAGGGTACCGAGGATGAAGAAATTATCTACCGTTCCGTCACGTCAGTTTTCTCACACACACACTCTCTCTCTCTTAAACAATAGTACAACATCTAGCTAGCAGTGAAGGGGGGGGGAGAAGGGGAGAGACTCACGAATCGCAAACCCAAGCGTCCCCTCAACGAAATTCACAAAGCCCTTGAACACACCAACGATACTATCGAGGACGAACTGGAACAGGTGTACGATGGCAACGAAGACGCCGCGGATCGTCTCGAGGATCGATTCGAAGAGGTGGGTTATTCCTGATGTTACGCCCATTGTGATGTGAGGATAGGATATTTCGGTTCGGGTTGGGGATTTTAGAGTTGGGGTCTTTTGGTTTGCGTTTGTGTTTGATTGTTTAAATGGCGAACAATTGTGAATGGGAAGGGTCAGTAGCCAAGGCAAAATGAGCGATTGAGTATATATATTGCCTAAGATATCTAATAAATACAAAGATCAAAAACTCCTGTTTCCTTCATCATCATCTTCATCATCTTCGTCTTCGTCCATGCGCCACATTCTTTCTTGAAACTAACGACACACATACGTCAGATACTGATTGCAAACAAGGCAGCGCCACATTATTTCACCAACATCGCTGACCATATGCTCCGAAACAAAGGATGACGAGGGGTGTGTAACTAGTGATGTCATCACTTGGACGGGTTTAAAAGATACAGGTATGATTGGATTGGTAGAGACTACCGGATATGGCAATGACATAGTTCTAGTCAGAGTCCTGATTGGTTGGCTTCGTACCTACGGCACATGTGCCAATCTGATTACAATATTGCATAGAAATTGGATGCTTTTAATCTGTATAGGCACATTGAATTACACGTACAGTAAGTAATTAGTATCGTTCAATAGAGCGCATTGAACAATTATATATATATTTACATCGCAAATCAGAAAGACCGCGTGTCTAAGAAATCTCTATGTTAGGTATGAAAATTTCGCTAGTCTGGTCCAGTCCGAAATCGCCTGGGATCATAGAAGCAAGAATAGAAGGATTTCCAGTAGGTAGATAGATAGATACCTACTAGATATAATTATAATCACAAGAAAACGTCTTTACCAAAACACCGCTTTATAGTCTAAAATAACGCAGGTACAAAACTGCAAGAGTAGAGAAACTATGTCACAAAACACAATCATCAGTAGCCTCCAATCCATATATCACTACCTAATCTAACGCTGCTCTTCTAATTTTTCCGTTCCAGTGTCATACGTGTAGGGGAGAGAGAGAGAAGTGGCCAAAGACAGTGAGTAATGAAACCCTAACTGACTGCTCAAGAAGAAAAGGACCAAAGAAAAAAATTGAACAGAGTGGTATTATACTCCTAAAACCGCACAAACAAAACAAAACATATTCTGCCAAACGCCACCCAATGCCACCATCCATCATTCAAACCTCATTCTCATTCAATACCAACCCACCTACCTACCCATACTCCCCCCTCACGCCGCCGTACCCTGCGCCTGCGGATGGGCATCAAGATCAACATCCGCGACCAGCGTCCTCTGATGCGCCGAATTCCTAACAAGATTACTAAAATACTTAAACGCGACCTCAGATTCCGTTCGCGTCTTAAGTGTCTCATCACGTCTCGAACCAAGCTGTTCGACAGATCGCGTGAGGCCGACGCGAAGATTATCAGCGGGGAACCGAAGAACCTTGCGCACGGAGGAAGCAATACGAGTACTGTTGGCGTGCACGTAGTCCATGGCGTCCAGCTGCGCCGACAGCTTGGCCGATAGCCGGTGCGGGAGGGATTGTGGGATTTGCTGGAGGACGTAGGCGGCGGCTGATACAACTATATATAAATATGTATTTAGCAAGAAGAGGTTAAAATAAATAAATGGGTCGTTGTGCTTTGGTGTGCGTGTTTGTGTATATTCGAAGAAAAAAAAAAACTTACCAGCAACGACAACAGCAGGAATAATCAATTTCCTGAGATTTTCATTTCCAACAATCTTGGCAGCACTCAGCGCATGATCAACCCAGCTAGATCCACCAACCAATCGTCCACCAAGAGCCGTCGCCAGCGTCAGTGCCATGCCGGTACCAGCCACCTTCTCCTGGCGTTGCATGAGCGTCGACCAGTCGACGAGATCCAGGAGCTCGGTGGGCAGGTCGATTTCCTTAGCCAGGACATCGCGTCGTCTTCGGAACATGACGTCAGGCCGGAAACTGAGGTCGTGATACTCGTTGCCGAGATGGAGGATGCCGAGCTGCTTGATGGCGTTGACTCCACCGACCGCTCTGGAACGAGCATGGTCTTCGCAGTTCGAGACGGCGGTTGAGATCTCGTTCAACATCGCCTCCTTGAGATCCTCGGCAAAGTTGAACACGCCGAATAATCCCGGGTATGGCACACCCAGCGTGCTGTCACCGGCATGAGCAATGGCCGAGTTGAGGCTGTTTCTCGAGTGGTCGTAGATCTCCTTGCAAGTTGCCTCGATGGTTTGATCGATCTCGTCACCCACTTCTGACTTCGCTTTCTTAGAGGATTCCAGCTGCGGTTCGATCTCTTCCAAGTCCTTCGTCACACGATCGATCTCGGATTTTGCAACGTCTACGTTGACGGTGGCGAGGACATGAAGGTCATTGAGAATGTTCATGAGATAGGTCTTGGCGGGAGTGAGCTTGGACCGTGCTCGTTTCTCCAGAACGAAGTGCCTCAGGGACTGCTCGAGTTTCCGGAAGTCTTCAATCTTCTCCTTCTCCTTTCCTTTGCCCTTCGGATCGTCGTTCGGCTCATCCCCTCCGCCACCTCCGCTGGAGCTACCACTGCCTCCTCCGCCAGGACCACCTGGGGGCGAAGGTAACATCGGGATGGCGTTACTGGAGACGAAATGTACCAATTCTGTAGATTCTTTGAATGTGCGGGGACTGAGACCGTAGACCTGGTCCAATATCATTTTCTGGCATCGCTCCTTGTCACGAATCATATCGAATCCATTGACGACCATGAATATGTAGGCCTTCTCTGCTGCTGCAGCCCAGATAAACTCTTTGGCTGACTGCGTGAAGTGGTTAGCAGCAGAGACAACAAAGACAACAACGTCAATTTCTTCCTGTCGAGCAAAGATAGCGGTAGTTTTAGTTGTGTCTGAGTTGAGGCCAGGTGCATCGATCAGGGCAATGTCCACCACGCCGTTGTTTAGTAGCGATTCGTCCACGGTGCGGACATCCTTGACGTACACCTTGCATTGCATGTAGGTTGTGTTATCGAGAACAATCTGTTCGAGTTTTGAGAGAGGAAATACGTCGTAGGTCGATTCGTCGTGTCGGTTGTAGGTGGCGTCCTTGTGTACAGCGTGCACTTCCTCCAGGCCTCCATTTTCCCGTGCGTCCAAAACCTCGCAGAAAATACTTGTACATGGTTGTTGGTCTTCGGGTAATACCTTGCGCCTCAGCAGTGCATTGCAAAAGGTCGACTTGCCAGCGTTCAAATCTCCGGTTATCAAGACCTTGCTGGATGTGTCGTCAATTCTTTCCTGTAGTGATGTTAGGTGCTTGATGCTTGTGCGTATCTTGCCGTCGAGCAACGAGGCCACAGAGCTCTTTTCCAAAGAATGGACGAGCTCAGCCTGATTCAGGGCACCCAGCTTGAGATCGAGCTTAAGGATAGAGAACTCCTGCGCAATCTGGGGTGTTATCAACCGGGGGTCTTCGGCGGCAGCTCTCGTTTCGGCATCCTTGCTTGATTCGGCGGGGCCGTCGTCAGACACAGTAGTCATAGACCGTCGAAGAGGCCGTGGTGGGTGCACGGGTTCGCCAACGGTAGAGAATGCACGTTGCAGACCGGGACCTGGTGCTGATCGTTCGGATGCGGCGACGTCGGTACGTTGCACGGAGGGGTAGATGGCAGGCCATGTGGCATTCGTCTCCTGGAGGCCCTGCAGGAGATCGATGACCCTGTTGATGGCACGGCCCAGGGCAACCCGCTGCCGGTTGTACCACAGCTGGGAAATAGCGGTGACCTGGTTCCGCTGGTCGGTCTCGGGATTGCCGGTCGATCGTCGCAGCAGTACCGTGTCCCCGGAGAGACTCGGATCGGTTCGAGGCGAGCCTAGGGGCAGCTTAGACGAGCCGGGCTCGTCGCCGGCGATGCTGCTTCCACCGTATCCCGAGTCACGATCCAGCATAGACTGCAGTCTGTTGGCGTGGTACGAGGTCGAGCCGCTGCCGACGGTGGCATATGCTGGTCGTCCGGTCCTGTTCGCTGCATCGGAGACCTCGTCGCTACTATCGTCGTCTCGGTCGTTTCGGGCAGCGGACTTGCCTTTAGACACGGGCGGGAAGTAGCCCTGGCTCATGGCGATGGTGGCGAGTGGTGGCAGTCGCTAGATGTCGGGATCCATGAAATACGCCTCTCTAGGCGTCGATGCCGTCAAGCTGCAGCAGGAGTCGGCACAATAGATCGGAAGCTTGAGAGAGTTGCTTTAGGTTAGGTCGTGTCGTGTCGTGTCGGTTGGGAGAGAGCGGAATGGTGTGGTCTGAGAAAAAATGACGGTGTAGCGATACGTTGCGTGCATTAAACCCGCCCCAGCGGCAATGTTACTGGAATTGGTGGGATGTCAAACTTTCAATTACCTAAAATAGTACGAGTACGGCGGGGACAGGCATTCGGATGATTGGTTACGTTGGTTATGTCATCTTGGATTGCCGACCCGTTGAGTTGTTAGACTATACAGTGCGCAAATACAGTTTGCAGACTAAAGGGCTATCTAACGTTAGTGTGCTTTGTCCAACAATTGACTATTCCGCAGTTAGAATGGAACACCCGCATACAGTGCGTATTGACCAGGCTTCTCTAACAGGCTGCAGCCAATACCTTAGGTAAGGCTAACATGCCGAGCTTCTGACTGACGTCGTTAAGTGCCCCTGCAGCAAGTAGCAACCCGGTCTATCTTATCTTTCTCCTTGTACCGCCGAGCAACGTTGGCCGAGACACGCATCAACAGTACACAGGACATCCTTCACCAGCGAACTAGGCTCCCAAATTCCAGAAATCCTTCTTATCGCCCACTGCTTCCTCTCGTCAAACCAGACAGTCAATCCGATCCGTTACAGCAGAAGCGATGAATGTGAGCATATACCCGCCGAAACCTAGACAAGACGGAATAGGCTGCTAACGTTGATTTTGCGCCCCAGATCTTAGAATGGGCTTTCGGCAAACGCATGACGCCCGCCGAGCGTCTACGCAAGAACCAACGCCTCCTCGACAAGGCCATCCGTGAGATCGACCAGCAGAAGGTCAAGCTAGAGAGACAAGAGAAGCAGCTCGTGAGCCAAATCAAGCAGAGCGCCCAAAAGGGCCAGATGGGCGCGGCCAAGATACAAGCCAAGGATCTGGTGCGCACGAGGAGGTCAGGACAGACAGCACCAATTTGTTGGAAGTGTGCATTGGCCTCATGAACTGACCTCTTTCCCCTATGCTACAGATACATCGAGAAGTTCTACGGGCTCAAGAGTAACCTACAAAAGATATCTCTGCGACTACAGGTACGCGCAGTGTCTTGTCTATATTGAATGAATCCCATGCTGCATCGCTAACAGACGCTGTTTGCTTGACAGACGCACCGGACAAACGAGCAGATGATGCAGGCCATGAAGGGCGCCACCATGGCCCTGGGCAGTATGAACCGGACCATGAACCTCCCCGCCCTACAACGGATAGCCATGGAATTCGAGCGCGAGAACGACATAATGGAGCAGAGACAGGAGATGATGGACGACGCCATCGACGATGCCATGGACGTCGGCATAGAAGAAGAGGGCGACGAGGTGGTAGAGCAGGTATTGGAGGAGATTGGAGTAGACCTCAACCAAGCCGTAAGTACCTACCTCCCAGCCGCGTTTGCCAACGAACGGGACAAGTGCTGAACTTAGCCCCTTCACAGTTCGGAGAGACACCTACGGGTCTCCAGTCCGACAAGGTCCCTGAGAATAGGGTGGCTCAGGCAATTGGTGGCCCTAGCGGCGGTGGCGGTGATTCTGCGGACGATGATCTTCAAGCCCGTCTTGACAGTCTAAGGAAATAAATAAGGATGTTTATTCCCAGGCAAACGAGCAACTGTATCCCGCCTACGCCACCATGTTTGGTTTAGGTGGGCTTTTATCATGGAGTTATTATGAGAGAGTATGATGATACCAGGGGAGACAAGCAAAATCCCCGAGATGCCATTCTTCTTAATGTTTTACGAGCCTTCGTTTTACCGCTCATGATGTCTACAGTGTACAAATCATTCAAGTCACCATTCTCAAGAGTCTCAAGCACGTTCTCCTTGTCCAGGTGTGTCGGGTTTGTCTTGACCCACCCACCTATCGTGCAAGCTGTGTTCCGCGATGCCGTCTCTCCGATCCCAAATTCCCTCAGCGTCCTTGCAGGCAGGCAGGCCCAGCGCGCGACCATTGCATCCGCCATTTCCCTCTTCAACCCCGTCCCGTCTCCTCGAGAACCTTCACCAGCCTACAAAACGGCCGCGACCGCCGCGCCACGTTTGCCTGCCTTCCTCGCATAATTAATTGTACTTACTTGCACACGGCCGGACAGCTCGTCTCGCCGCCCGCGGGGTCGAGCTAGTTGGTGTCCAATACCGTGCCTGGCTAGCAACCCGAGTTCGCCGCCGCCGAGGAAACATTCCAACCTTACCGCTCTGGTATCGTATCGTCGTCGGCCTTACACTTGCCACCTTAGCAGGACGTCCTCCACCCTCGGCACCGCGAGCACAGCGTCTCCACGCAGTCAGTGGTCGAGTTGCGCGCACAACCACCCGGCCTGTGGCGTTGACATCGCCAACTGCGGGTCGAGGATCACTCACGAGGCATGGCAGATATGTCCCCGAGAAGGGCAGGCGTATTTCCGTCGGCGTCGTTTATGGTGCCCGGGCGCCGAGGAACGAGTACGTACTTCCCGCGTCGTCGGGATGACCGGGGATGAGGATGAGGAGTTGTTGTTTTCCGTCGTGGCGAGAAGGAGGTTGACACTGAGCCGAGCTCCTCAGGCGTCGTTACCGAATTGGCGGTTTAAGTTAGGTTAGGGGTGGGGTTTGTTTGATGTTAACGAAATGAAATGAGTTAGTTAGTTACCTGCTCTGCTCGGGTAGGTGTATCTACTTATTAGAAGTGAAATAAATCTACTTTCGATACCATGCATGACATTTTCTCACGGGGTCTGTCTGTCTACTTATATATAATATACCCTTTCTCGCATATGTCATCTCTTACACGTAAGCAACGAAGACGAAGTAAGTGGTAAATCACATCACCACAATCTTAGCAACATCAATCAATCAGACTCCCATCCACCCAGCCCCAAGGGTACCGATACAATCGGCGCCCACGTCTCGAGGACCTCGGTGTGCGGAAGCGGAGACACTAGCGCATCCTTCAGGGCTTTCTGCAGCGTATAGAGGCGGAGTAGATTTTCTCCGAAAAGTGTTGTCGTTGTTGATGTTGATGTGCGACAGGAACGACAGGAGCTCCGTGGGCTAATAGGAGAGGAGGGGATGCTGGGGTCTCGGACATTATAGATAGGGCTAGATCTGGGCGATCATCTGTTGTTGTTTTTTCCTTATTTATATATCTACGAGAGGGGGTTCGTTGGTACTCTTGTTCATATGATGTTCTTCTTTCGGGATTAATCTGTGGGGGTGGAGATGCTTCGTATTTGTAAGCCTGATTGATGGTTTATTTACTTACTTGACTTTGAGCTACCTGATACTATGTCTACCTTTTTTTTCTTCTTTCTTTATTCCTCTTCCTCTTCCTACTACCGTGTGACATTTCTCACAGTCTTTTTCGCAAAGTCATAATGTGACGCAACATGTGAGACTGCAAACATTGCGGTGTTAACTACATCTGTACTCTTTTCGTATGGATTTACTTCCGGCTCCGGTGCTCTGTCGAGTTCTTAGACACGAGGTCAGCTTCGTCCATGTAAAAGTCATGCGGAACGAAAGGATTCATTGGGACAGTCATTTTGTTTTGTATATATTTCATAACTGTCTAATATCACGCATGATCGAACAAACTATTTTGCTCTGATCTTGTTAGGGACATTAATACAGTTTAGGAACACAAAATTCTCGTTATATTTACCACCTGCAAGCTTTTAGGTATAGAAAATCACATTAAATATCGACCAGTATCAGACTTGATTCTCAACACACAGCAATAGTAAAACACAGTCTAAATTAACCAACAGAAATAAAGTTAATAATCCCAAGACACCAAGGTTTTAATAGTCAACAGATGTAAGATTTTGCCCGACGTTTGGTTTATTTGATGTCCATGGAATCTCAATATTGAGCAAAGACTGACAAGCCGGCAAACATTAATTAGCGAGGCTGTCAAAGCTCGTTTGTTGCTTTCCATTATTCTAAGATTATGTATGCTGTTCTCTACATCGGCGTCCCCCCCGGAGTTGTTGACCATTCCCCGATCCACCCTGGACCGTCAGTCTGAAGATGTGTAGTCCGAAGACGTGTGATATTCAAATGTGGGAACTTTTCCTGTGCTGCTTCTGGGCCTAAATCGTTAAGTTCTATCTTCTTTAGCCTAGGAAAGAAGCCACTGGAAGCTCTCGCACTGATCCATTCTAATTTCCATTCTATAATCCAATTCATTCCCTGTGATAGGTCTTGATCGTAGAGCGCTATTTCTTCGAGGGAAGGGGGTAGCCACTCAACCTGAAGGTCTTCGCCTCTAACTCCCCACCATTCCTCGAATCTCAGCCGTAGGATTTGCAATTGAGAGAAACTAACCAGCAAGTCATCTCCTTCCTTATTATCACAGCAACAGAGACATAATCTTCGTAACGTGAGATTATGCCCTTGCTCTTCCAATAGGGGAACCACATCATCCGGCGAAAGGCCGCTACGAGGCGAAAGGACGCCATCATAAGCAAATGTGTCGAGTTTCCCACAGGACGATAGAAGCCGGCGCAGGCAGTTGATCTCGAGGTTGCACTTCTCGAGTATTAGACAGGTGACATTTTGAAGTGATAGCGTGGTAGATACACGATCATAAAAGCGTAGGACAAGGCTATTAATATTAGCAGCAAGCGGGAAGAAGTCGTCCATGCTGAATGACAAGTCACAACCATGATATGCTCTCCAGTGGGCTATCTTAACTGTGCGTAGTGCAGACAAGGGTTGCGTATCTAGGTCTTCGAAGGGATTCAAGCACAAGCCATACGAACTCGATAGCTCAATCGATAGGACTTCAATGCGAGGAACTCGCACCAGTAGTTGCTGGAAGACGTTGTGCTCCCCTTCGCGTATGCGCCAGACATCGGGGCGGGGCCCATCTCTGTGATCTAAACGCGGTGCGAAACGAGTGCGAATAAGATATCTGACGGCTCGAGCTAGATCTGGGCGATGGATCATGGTGTTTAGAAGATCTTCACAACTCTTTACATTCTCGTTGAGGATGTGAATGTGGTGATAGAGGATGGGCTGGGCTATTGCCCGCAGTCTTGAAGATGTAAGGCATAGGTTCAACAAGGCGGACCGGGAGGATGTCGTGGCCGCATGTAGCAGATTCTCCGCGTCAGGGCAAGGGCAGCAATGGGGGCAAAGGTAACTGCATATTTCCACGATGAGTTCTGTCGGGAGACGTTCCATTGTTCCAATAGTGCTTGTGACAGTGAGTTGGTGTTAAGTAGTAGCAGTAGTAGTACTTGTTGTTGTTGTCAACTTTGAGGTCGAGATGCAATGTAGGTAGGTACTTATTTATAGGCAAAGTGAGGGTGCAGTCTGAGCTCGCCCAAGCCAGGCACGGCATGGCTGCGACGAGTTTCCCATGGCAATCAACAAATGGGATGGTGAAACCAGGTATCTAGACTTGTTTGCCATGGTAACAAAAATATTCATTCACGCAAGCCGGAGGGTTTCACGTTGCGCTGGGTGACGCGAGGGAGGCGACCACCACCCAGGTAATCAATCAATCAGTGACCGAGTGACGTGAACAATCCCGGACACGCCACGTGCTTGCCGTCAGCCGCAGCCACGGCCATTTATACATATACACACCTACCTACCTATCTTGTTCAAAAAAAAAAAAAATAAAGGCTGTCGGCACCCATGTCGTTGGATTTGTATCATGAAATGACAAGATTCAACACGATCGAATTATTGATAAGTTGGTTGGAGATCCTACTTATGTATAAGTACCTTAATGTCTCCAAGTTAGGTAATTTAATGGGAAAATGCTATAATTAGTCATAATCTTGTTACTTAGGTACTTGTAGTACCTGGTAACTCCCTTTGCTCTAGGTACTTCATTGTATCATAATTCACAGATGTGACTTTGACCTTTAACATTCCCTCTCTCTTCGTTCCTCTTTCCAGATATCTGAACCACAGCAAATTGATTGCCTAATAGACTCCTTCCCTAGGTACTATAACTAAGAATCATCTGAGACCGGAGGCTATTGTTGCCCCATTGTGGTGTAGGTGCTTTGGTTACTTACTGACTTACACTAGTAGAGGTAGCTTAGAGAGGTTAGGTAGTTCCCCCGCACAACCATCATCCCTTTTCGTGGTTGGCTTAGTTCCCAACTAGCACCGTACCTGTATTCTCCCGTCGAACCCCACGATTTATCATCTCGTCCCCCCCGTCCGTTCGTACTCCGTCCGGATCCTACTACCATTGTGCCCTTTTATTATACATCACATCACAACAACAACACAATCTTGCCAGCGCCAACACCGCAAACATCGAGTCCGGTCACAAGGCCAGCGCTCCCGTGTAACGGGCTACCCACTCGCGCATCTCTCTTCACACATCCTCGGCGAAGTCCCCCTGTATGCGCCTCACAGGGTTTGCATGACGTCGGTTCTCTCGTGTGGTAGTAGGTCTTGTTTGTTTTCTCTGGTGGTTTAAGCTTGTCGCATTTTCCGGTACTACAAATAATCAGCCACCGACGCACTGTACATGTCCACGTTTTCAAGACCATGTCCCGGCTAACTTAGTAACCACTCTGTGACCAGTCTCGTTGCTACTTGTATTCAGACAAAACATCGGACCGTCCCGCAATCGCCAACCCTACGCATGACGACAGCTCCCAGTTCAGCATCAACATCAACTCGCTGATAACTCTGGTCACACCAAACTCTCCACTTCTCTCTCTTTCTCTCTCTTTAAACATCGGATACTGGATATTTGCTACTCCCGAATCTCTTCGCTTCCGTCCTCCCCGTGCTATTCAATATCCGACGTACTCCGAACAACAGTGTGTAACCCTCGTCTCTGCCATTCCGCGCCCTCTCCGAAAATCTGGCAGGAAATAAACGCTGCAGTCTCTCCTCTCAAGGAGGTCTGCTGAATAGGATGTTTGGTGGCGGCTCAAGTTCCTCGGCCGCCAAATCCGACACCCCCCAGGCCACAGATTCCATCACCAAGTCCAACACCAACACCAACACCACTCCCGTCGATCTCAAACTCGCTCCTACCGATCTCAAACCCACTGTGCCCTCCCCCGACGGCGTTACTAAACTTCCAGACCAGCCTGCTAGCGGCGAGAAGCGCAGTGGAAATGGTAGTCCTTCTGGTCGTCAGAATTCCGATAACGGTGCCGCCGAGAAGAAGCGGAGGAGTAGCGGCGTGGGAAGCAAGGCGAGCAGCTTCATAGCAAGTGCCAAGAACACCCTCAACTTCCAGACAAGTCGGCAGAGCAGCGACTCGGCCGCACGCACTCCTCTCCAGAAGCTGGGGAAACAGGACCAAGCACTGGCTGTGCCGCAAGGTCAGCACAACAACTCGGCCGGCGAATCACTTCCAGGTCCAAGATCGACGTTTCGCGTTGGCGTATGGGAAGATAGAAATAGGAAATGTCGACGCACCATGGAAGACACCCATGCCTTCTTGTACAACTTCTTGGCCACGCCCGCCCCTCTCCTGGCTGGAGACTCCACGGAGAAGAGTGCGAAGACCCGCAGCTCGTCAGAGGACAATGATGGCCAGATTGAGCGGGCATCACAGGACATGATCGAGACTGATAATGGCTATTTCGCCATATTCGATGGGCATGCTGGCACTTTTGCCGCAGACTGGTGTGGCAAGAAGCTTCATTTGGTTCTTGAGGATATTATTCGCCGCAACCCAAACGCTCCTATACCGGAGCTTCTTGATCAGACCTTCACCAGTGTCGACGCGCAATTGGAAAAGCTGCCGCTGAAGAACAGCGGCTGCACCGCGGCCATCGCCGTTCTGCGCTGGGAGGACAGAGTCCCTAGTTCGAGCTCTGCCACAGGTTCCCAGGCCATCGCCCCAGCTGCCGCGGTGGCCTCCAAAGCGTCAGACACTTCGAAGCCCAAAGACAGTAAGTCTGAGGATAACGGCAGCACCATGGCCATCCCAGAGTCAACTCACGCAAGATTAAAAGGTACCGCGACGCGGCAACGAGTCCTGTACACGGCCAACGTGGGCGATGCGCGAATCATTCTGTGCCGCGCCGGCAAAGCTCTGCGGCTCTCTTACGATCACAAAGGGAGCGACGAGAATGAAGGGAAACGTATCGCTAACGCGGGAGGGCTGATACTCAACAATCGTGTGAATGGAGTACTGGCTGTCACGAGAGCTCTGGGAGATACGTACATGAAGGAACTTGTCACTGGTCATCCATACACCACAGAGACGGTCATTCAGCCCGAAGTAGACGAATTCATCATTATCGCTTGTGATGGAGTAAGTAGACACAGGTCTTTAATTCTATTCTTATTTTTGGTGGTATCCAGTAGCTAACCTGAATCTCTAAGCTTTGGGACGTCTGTTCAGATCAGGAAGCCGTCGATCTCATCCGCGACAAAACAGATGCCGTGACGGCATCCAAACTCCTCGTCGACCACGCCCTGGCCCGCTTCAGCACGGACAACCTGTCCTGCATGATCATCCGCTTCGACAAGGCCGCCATGCTGGACCAGAACAACAACAGAGACAGACACATCGGCGTGGAGGGGGACAGTACGGGGGATAGCGGCAAGATCAGCGAGGCCGAGAAGATCGTCAGCTCGACGCGGCAGAAGATCGCCGAGGGCGATGCCCCCGCCGTCGGCGTCTCGGCGAGCAATAGTGGTCGCGGCCGCGATCCCACGCCTATCGAGGAGGGGATGGCAGATACTTCCTTTAAACCTACTGTTATTAAGGAGTCGGTTGAGGAAGAGCCGACTTCTGTCGAGGAGGTGGATGCGCCGGAAGTCAGTGCTAAGGGGGTTAGGGATTCTGATGCGGTTGCTGCTGCTGCTACTACGGAGGAAGATGGAACTGCTTAGGTTTGCGCACTACCTTACCTTACTTTTGTCTTGGTCTTGCGCTAGAGCGAGAGATGGAGAGAGAGAGAGAAATAGTCTGTAGATTAAGAAGCGCGCGTTATGAGTAGTAGACGGATCGGGTGAGATGAGACGAGACGAGACGATACCTACCTACAAGCCTACAAGCTTAACATACATACATACCCAGAGGGCAGGCAGATAAGTAAGTAGGCGGGGACATGGGCTTTAGCTGGCTTCCATTGGGTCTTGGGCTCACTTACACTTGTTAAGGTTTACTTACTTAGGTACTTAGCTTAGGTACTTAGCTTAGTTAGCTTAGGTATTATTGTGTTGTTGTTGGGTGAAATATTGTAGGTTAAGTAGGAAAGAAAGATGGACTGTATGGGCTGTATGGGATGTATGGGATGGTTGTGTATGAATGTGGCAGGTTGGTTGGGTTGGTTGGTTGGGTGGTTGGGTGGTTGGGTGGTTTGCACGGCGTTTGTTGTTGCATTGATAGTGATGAAATATTTATTTAATTTTATCTTATTCAGATTATTGGGGTTTGTTGATTCATTGAGTGAGTGAGTGACTGACTGACTGACTGATTGAGTGGGGAATTAAGTATTTGGTATTATGGTTTTTGGATTAATAATGTGGGATTCTTTCTTTTCTTGAGTAGGGAAGTATGTCTTTCGATTCTGTGGGTTAGAGTTATCAGAGAGGAGAGGGGAGAGGTGAGAGAGAGAGGGAGGGAGAGGGGGGATCTCTGGTAAGTATTTAATGTATGAAAAATTGGTAATAAGGGATAAGTAAGTAGAAGTGGAAAATTGGGTGTGAGGTAGGCTTGATATAAAAATAATGGGATGTGATTGTTGTCTTTAGGTTAAGATGTGCTTTGTTTAGCAAGTTATAAAGTTAAGCATATATGGTACTCTTCTTAGTTGTACTTAAATGTTACAAGATGAGGCTCGTGGGGACCTTTTTTTAAGGAAGACTGTTATTTACCTAGTTTTTTTTTGGGTTACACACATGCATTATATTATAATGTTGTAACAAATAAATGATTATATTTTAACATTAAGCTTAATAATTAAGCTTAATAGTTCTTTTACTTATAATTATGATTACGTTTTTAATTAACACTTTTTTTTTGCTTTTAACATTGCTGTAACATTGTGATTAGCTGTAACATAGCTTTTAATTTGATAGCGTACAGCTTAAAAAGGTCGGAACTAAAGTGTTTTAATTAGGTAGATAATGTTAAATAATATGTTCTATAACCCCCCCTTATTTAAGGTGCGTGCCTTTTTGCCGCGGAACGCGCGCGAGGGATTTTCCTTGTTACCTCACTTTTTTACCTTTAACGAAGGGTGTATACAGTTTCTAGTCGTGGTCGACGAGGTCTTTACCTTTCCTTAGCTTTATGTTGCTCACACGTTTTAGGACCACGTCCTAGCTATGGCAAGCGAGTCCAGTAATCGTTCTTTAAAGGCCTCCGGGCCGGGTGGTGGGTCCTGATATGCTTTCTTTTACGGTAATACGACCTCGTTCTCGTAGGGCTGTGTTTTAAACTCTGTATTTTACTGGCCCGCGGTGTCTCGCTCGCTTTATTCTCGTAGGCTTCCGGCCTTGACACCCCTACCCCCTTGGTCTCTCAAATAGAATGAATAATACTCCGTATTTAAGGCATGAGTTTGGGCAGGTTAGTCAAATCCGAGTCTGGTTCGAGGTAGCCTGTGTCACGGCTCTCACCGCTGGTGACTCAAGTGTTGACTTATTGTTATTACACAAAGAAGGAGAAGTCGTATCTACACAGCAGAGATTTCCTGCCTAGTAAATATTCGCACGGGCCTTCAGTCTGTACCTTTATACCCCTGACTTCCGGAGGATATTCCGTAGCGTTCCGCGACAGCATGCTCAAAGCGCACCGCCAGGCCTCGACTACCGCTCATGCTCCCCCAACATATGCGTTCAAACAATTTGCCAGACCTTGTTGAGTGAATAGAACAGTTGTTTCGAAGATCTGTACCCGCTGCATCATGCTGGAACTAGCATATTAAGAAACGGAGTTCTCTCCTATGAGGTATCAGTCTCACGTTTGCGTTACTCGTTCTAGTCAGGGAAGACGGCATAGCTAGTATAATTTAAATCTATCAGCGCGATTAATCATGTATCGATAGGACTCACAACTCACCATATTCTTTTAGCGAACTAAACACTAATCGGCAAGGACAACTGGGCAATTACTATTCGAAAGTATACTATGCCTCGTTTAGCTTCGTTTGAATTGCTAACCTGAGGTCAAGCAGTATGTCTTCCACTATTATTTAAATAGGTAGCTAGACTTGTTCGATACATTTGCCGGCACTACTGAGACTCCCATTTCGCGCTTTTTCTTGAAGGGCGGTAGATGAATTGTATGAGTCCTTCATTCATTATCCAAATTGGTAGAAAATTTGTCTTCGTCTTCGTCTAAAATATTGCTGTAATTTTGTCGATCCTTCTCACTCAGCAACTCGATGTCTGCTCCTCGGGATAGGAGTAATTGTATCATATCCAGTCTTGTGTCTAACCAGCTGTTGATAGCATTGCCTAAAGGCGTTCCATATATCCCTCCTATAAGGTTTACATCTGCTCCTTTGTCAAGCAGAAACTGTGCCATTTCCACTTTGCCATGATTTGCTGCGGCCCCAAGAGCACTCCCGTACTTATCGCCTAAAGCATTAGGATCTGCTCCTTTATCAAGTAGAAGCTGTGCCATATCAACGTGACCACGGCATGCTGCAGTCGCAAGAGGACTATCGTGGTAACCACCCGAAGCATTAGGATCTGCTCCTTTATCAAGTAGAAGCTGTGCTATATCAACGTGACCACGGGATGCTGCAGTCCCAAGAGGACTCTCGTAGTAACCACCCGAAGCATTAGGATCTGCTCCTTTATCAAGTAGAAGCTGTGCCATCTCAACGTTGTTCCAACATGCTGCGACCCCAAGAGCACCCCCGTACTTCCCCCTCGAAGCATTAGGATCTGCTCCTTTGTTAAGCAGGAGTTTTGCCATCTCAACTCTGCCACGAGATGCCGCGGGCCCAAGGGCTTCCTTAAGCGTCACATCACTAATTTCAAGGCGGGTTCCCTGCTCAATAAGATTCCGGGAAGCCTTGCTCTTGTTGAGAGAGGGTATTCCCTGTCTCGGTTCGTTCTCGAGTAGTTCGCATCGGTCAGGGACGCATTTCAGCCTCTGCATATCGCTAGCGGTGGTTTCTTCAGTCAATGGGGTGTTGCCAAAGTCGTCAGAGTATCGAATATTTCCTTCATATCGTAAGATATAATTAATAATATTCATTTTATCCAATTCGATTACTTTTTGTAGTACTCTCTCTAGAGTAACGGTTGCGAGGGAATAATTTTCGAGTATCCACTCTAAGTATTCATCGCTACAACGCCCAATCATCTCAACTAAAGGCATATCGCCGAACTTGTCTTGCTTCTCAAGAAGTTCGCTATGGAGGTGCTGTACTGGTCTATTAGTTGACTCGTATTGCAGTAGGGTCTTCAAGACATCTTCATTGTCTGCGTAATGCATGGGAACTCTGCCAACTTTATCCGTTTCCTTCAAAAGATAGGTAGATGAGCCTGTTTTAGTTTGCCGAAATCTGAGAAGTTGTGTTACTATATCATTATTCCCCGAGGCACAGGCAATGTGTAGCGATACACGCCCGAGCATGTTAGATAGTGTGACATGGTCACCAAGGCCTGCCAGAAGGGTTGGCTCGGTCTCAGCATCTGGATTGAAAGGTGAGACACCTAAAATGATCATTAATAGTAAAGAGCTGACGCTGATGACTGTTTCCATGCCGTGGGTCGATAGGATCAGGGCATCGTCAGGGAGAAATGGTTGATTATAATTCGCCTTAACAGAATAGCCGTCGGCTTTATAGCGCAAGTATGCTGAGTTAAGAATCCAGTGCTCTAGGTCTTTGGAAGGGTGAATTAGCCGACGGGTGAATTGATTGTCTTTCGGGCGTCTTTTGCAATGCAAGATCCAATAACTAAGAAGATACTGGCTCAGTTGAGATATGCCGGTCTTCTTTGCTTGCTTATATAGTTCTCTAAAAGGCTCATCGGAAAACTCGGACCATGACACCGTGAATCTGGACTCCAGATTAGATAGAATTGTCTTCGTGCATATATCCGAATCAACTAAGTTAATCCCGGAGTCTCCCCAGATGGAATGTTCAGGTTGCTCTATAGCATTGATGGAAATATCCGCCAGTGCACGATGACACTCAGTCTCAGAAAACATGAGCTCGTCAGAGCCCTCCTTTTTCATCTCGGACAGGAATATCTTGGCCGAGTGGTGTTCGAAATTGAGGCAGCCTTCATTGTCAACTTTAAGGAAGTTGCAATACAGGCCCTCAAGTTCATCGAGCTCGAGGGTAGTGTGCAAGTTGGCGAGACAGACAGCCTGGAGAAGCTGCAGGGGCGTCAGGCTTTCAAAGGCGCCCATGACGACCTTAAAGGCACTGATCTGCAGGGCCCTATATTGTTCGTCTCCATTGATGTCCCAGAGCCTTTGATAAGCTGGACGTAGCTCATATTTCCACTTATGTTCGTTATCATCGCTCTCACTACGGTGGACTTCAGCGAATCGATCCAGTGTCTTAGTTTGTTCGAGTTCAGTCAGCAGGTCCCCAGCATGTTTTTGCTGCCTTATAGGTTTTCCATTCGCAGGGAAGAATACGCCGAGCCAAATCTCTACCCAGCGAAACCTATACAGACGGTAAGTTTCAAGTGAATCGAATATCGGAGTTAATAGAAACATAACGCACATGCCACCAGCGTTTTCAAATAGTGCATTTTCTAGTCGGCGGCGATATCCGCCTTCGCTGTTAACTGCTCGAGTATTAGTACCGCTGATAGCGACATACTCATTATCCGTCGCCTTTGCATCTCTGCCTCCACCTCTGCAATGCATAATATCCGAGTGTTACTCACAGAAAATGCTTTTTGCCCAAGTTTTGTTGTTCTTCGAATCTAACTGATTTGTGATGAAAGTTTTCATGTCATGCTCCGCTTTTTGATTGGCAGCGTCAAGGTGTATAAAAGGCTTGAGGTGATCTCCCACGCAAACGTGTGGACGTGACGAGATTAAAAAATATGGGCCCCGAGGCGTCAAAGGCAAGCCTCCCAGGAATCTGAGCAAACGATTATACTGTTCCATACTTTTGCATTCATCTAGAGCATCAATAACAAATATTATTGTAGTCTTGCTGGTAACAATTAAGTCTTTGAGAAGCGGTTCCCAAGTTGATGTAACGGTAAATGAAACATCTCGGCCCCTGGTCGAATTATAGAGATCTCGAGCAGGTTGGGCTACCCCTCCATCACTATTCCATGCTAGTCGGCAACATAATGCCCGAATGATGGTTTCGTGTTTAGGTGCTTTTGATTCATTGCTAGTCCCACTAGCGAAGCAATAGTAAGGCACAAGCCTGACTCCTGGGATGGGTTGGTTCTCGTAATGGGATAGAATCCGGCAGCTGCAAACTCGCCAGTCAGAAGAGGTCTAAATTCTTTCCTATATGCGGTAGGCCGCTCGTTAATAACTTACATCAATGTCGTCTTTCCAGTGCCCACTATACCTTACTTAGCAATTGTAATATAAATGAGTGAACATTAATACTGACTTGATCCTTTCAGCCAGAAACACTGGCTCTGCGTCTCGCCGTGTCGAACTCCCGAGAGCCATGAGTTGAAGGCGTCTGTTTCCAGGAACCAATTCCCGGCAATGGACTCAGGGTTGTTGATCCCTGTCTTCTCTTTGACCGACTGATGTCCAGGCTCGGGATCCTTGCTGCGGTCTCTGATCAAATCGAGTATAACAAAGTTAGCTTCTTGTTGCTTCGTTTCTAACTCCACTTTGCCTTTCAAATAACTGCAGTCTGTGTCTTTGTCGTTAAGTCTTTGATAGGCTAGATCCCACTCTGCAGGCTCTAAGATCAAGCTCGATGCTAGGTTATCGTGAGTAAATTGTATCAATAAATGGGGAAACAGGCGTACCTGCACGACTACGTCTAGTCTTCCCCGCTTTATAGACAGATACGATCAGATTCAAAGAGTCAATATATAGAACTTCGAGTTTCTTTTCAATCCGATCTATTCGTTTTAAATTTTCATCGGAGCCGAGAAATCTCCCCCTAAGCCCTTGCAGATCGATTTCTGCATCAGCCCACTTATCAATGAGCACTTTCACCTTCAACATAACGCTCATAGCTTTGTCTTGGGCCGAAGGATCAAATGACTCAAAGCAGAGCTGGGACAATCAGACAAATCCGGGTAGTAAACCTATCAGGAGCCATAATCACATACCTCAATTGCGACGAAGACCCCAGTAGTAACCAAAGGTGCAAGTTTATGTGGATCTAGATTGCTAAGGCTCATTGCTAGGCTTTTGACCACCTTGAATGACGGCAAATATGCTTTGCACCGACGGAGCCATGCGTTATTTGACACCTTCCGATGATTATTCAACCATGTATCCCAATCATCGACGGACCTTTGTCCAAAGCTTTCAAGATCCTCTTTCATCATGCCAAAGAGCTTTGGTTGTGTCTTGGTAAAGTGCCGTACTGACCGACTCCATATCGGGCTCTTGTCATCGATATCTGGATTCGCATCGTCGGCGTCGTCCGCCACTTCAACGGGTATTGCAGGCTCTATTTCGACTGTGGTAGAGGAGGAGTCGTTAACTACGGCGTGGCTTCCACTCGATGGGAGGTTGTCAGCATTTGTGGCAAGAGATACTGACGACGCTCGTGGGTTATCGGACGGTCGAAGGGGCTCGGTCACCTGCTGAGTGGCCTCGTAGACAGGATCGCGGGGTTTATTCTTGCGTCCCCGGTGGTCATTAAGCCACTGTCGTAGAGAGCGACAAGGATGCGACAACATGATTGCTGTGAGAAGAGGGAGATTTCTAACAGTAAAATAAAACAAACAATAGGAGAACTACAGTGGACAATTATGTACGCAGTATTGTAGTTATGTTACGTTAATGAGTAGTTTGTGCAAAGGCTTTCTCCCCCTTATTGTTGGTGCCTAAATTGCGGCTGACTTTGGCGCAGCATTGAATGGTAGGTAATGTTACATTTTCGCATTTGTAGTGAATTAATAAGACCTCCCACCAGCCTCAGCTTATACCAAACAGTATTACGGCTCGTCACGAGAAACAACCCGTCTTCCTAGGAAAATAACCAACAGATTGCTAGGATTTGAAACAGCAAGGAATAACAACTCAGAGCTGAGCTTTCCTAAATCCAAGAACATGAAAGGAGATGGGCATCTCCAGTCCTATGCTGTCCACCCGACGCAGCCTGCATAAAGGCAGGGGGGTCGCTGGCCCCCAAGGTCTGTTGGCGCGCGTCAAAATCCCCACGCAGACCTCTCATGTGGCCCATTATTGGGAGAACTGGCAGGACGCTTGTGAGGGCGGCTCTGCAGGGAGGCCTACAGTCATCAACGTGACATAGCTATGATATTGCGTACATATTTGTCAACTCAAATTATCCTTTCGTTTGTTTTCTTTGCTGTTGGAAATGCCCCTCTTCTCACAGTAATCATAGCGTCGCATCCTCATCGCTTTCCAGGACAGTGGCTCAAAGACCACTGGTCCCGGTCCAGTTTCTTGGTCAGGAAGAGGGCAGACAGATGGCAACACGAAGACGCAGTCAGGGGGACGATGGGATAGGGGTCGGGTGGATCTCTCAGTGTGTAGACAGCTGCTTAGACATCCGGCACGGAAATGTATTCCTCAAAAGTGAGTTGAGTAGCTTGAAGGGCTAAGCAGGCCTCTTATGGTGGATGCTACAGCACTACCTCATCATCAGCATGGCGTCCTTTCCAGGGAAACTCGAGACCACTGACACCGGACAAGGCAGAATTAACACCTCATGAAGGCTGCTATCCAGTATAAAAGGGGCGGTCATACCTGCTTGCCCTGCTCATTATTTTCATCTCATATCCCTTAATCTAGTTCTTGATCCATTATTCTTGATTTGCCTGTTCTTATATTAAGTAGACAACACGCGCAACAACTTATGCCTTCCCTCTTCTCATTTCAGCCTAGCCGTTAGGTATTCAGTTCTCCAAGCAGCCTCCCAATACGATATGTTGTTATAAGATTTATTGCTGCTATATCATACTCGATGGGTGTGATTCTGTCCTTTCTATCTGTCTTGTCCGATGGAGAGTTATTTGCAGTGATAGGGGCCTTGAAACTAATAATAGTATAGTCTATTATGATTCGAAGCTCGCCAGGCGTATGAAGGCGTTAGAAGAGCATGTTACCTTGTCGAAATTTCTTGAACATACGGAAATGCAATGCGAGTAGCTGTTTGATTTGGAAACTCTCGAGGGGTGTCTCCGGTATGCAACTATCCTCTATTATATGCTATGTCACAACTAATACATATTGAAAGGAACTCTAAGACAAGCCCCTATACCTTACCGGTATAGATGATTTAATTCCAGCCTACATATGCTTAAACCCAAAGTTCGAGGTTCGCAACCATCGACACTAAATGCTTTGCAGCTGGGCTTATAGCGAGGATGGCCGGACATGGGCTAATGCAATACATAGCTAATGATATCTTGCAGCTTTTGAACGCAGATCGCTTAATAATAAGGATCTACGGCCTTAAAGCTTACTATCGAGTCCTCGGCTTTGGAAAAGCTCAACTTTCAGGCTGCCCTCATGATGTGTGGAACTTGGTGCGTCTCCACGAGCTACAGGATTGGCGTAAACTGGATCTTCTAGAGTATCTAGCTTGTGAAACCAGCCTCGCGTGGCGGAATCTAGATTACGAGTCTCCGGTGACTTACCTGAGGCCTGATCAATCCTCTGATAGTATTTCAGAGACCGGTCAGGAACTAATAGGTCTTTGAAGGTATTGCCACCCGAGAATCTTGGGTCTCTCTCATAATGATGCGTGGAACATGGAAGAAAGTATGGAGGAATGGGCGACGAGCCTAGGCATTCAGATAATAGCCTGATAGATTTCCGAGGCGAATCTGCCCTATACCACCAAAGAGCAACAGCAAAGGTTGATACGATTCAAGTGTATCACAAGATTGGACGAGTGGCAAACGATTCCGTCTGTGGCGACGCGAAAACTCCTGCATGTATATTAAGAATTGATAGCCAATTGTCTGCTTCCACAGCGGGTGACTTATGCAGAATTCAGCTCTTAACAGCCGCATATTCGTCGACTCAGCTGGTTCGAAGATTCCTTGTGTTAGTGTAGCACGAAATAAACGACATATTAGTAATATATTGAAGCAGTGTAAGTGAGGTGGCTTACGTAAAATTGCTATCGGGGGTTCGAAATTCACGTGAGGGGTTAAGGGGTAAGGGTGGCGTTGGTGTTTATTATTATTGTACAGACTTGGCGATGGATTCCGATTTTTTGGACCTCACCACGCAACTTTCTTTCAACACAATTGTTGCCTTTACAAGGAATTACTCCCTATTATGCCTTCAGATCTACGTCATCACGCAGTGCCCTATTGATTTTGCTGGATTTCATTAGCCTGGGATGCGTAATATTTAATTTCAAGGATCACGGGACGTGGCCGTTTCAATATGCAAGGTGTGTTGCTATAACAACACCTCGATTGTTCACAGCTCGTTTAAGTGTAATAAGCAAACATCTTTAAACAAACTCACCGGTGACCCAGATATATTACTAAGTAGGTATATATGCAGCGGAAATGGATCAGTAATGACTATATGCAATATTGGATTCATCATGCAAGTTCCCCGCGATCCTCGCCAGCCACACGGGTCCTTATTTTCTGGCACATGCAACAATAATCAAAAGATCTGTTGCATCCTTGGAGATTTAATAAAACCTTGAACCTGTAGAAGCATGCTAGGGAAGGAGCTATGGCTCCAGACTTATCTCTGTTCTACTTAGTTGTATTTCATTGTGTCATACTATCCTGTAGACACGGCTATGGCGGGAAGTGTGTGTGTGTTTGTGTGTGTGAAAACATCTCTCGCTTCGTACCTGACCGTTGCATGGCCTGTCCACGAACTTCTGACTACACCTGTTGTGAGAGTGGGCTTCTTGGTGCCGCCTCCGCAAGGGCATGGATATGTGGTGAACTGCCAACTATCCATATTAGATGATTATGATGAAATGCAAAAGCGCAGCTTTGGTATCGCTGGACACTATCACAGTATTTTAGCAGATTATCAAGGTACTGACAACTACAGAAGCTATATTTTCTGCTTCAGAGGGTAAGTAGTTCATGACGACTGGTAGAATTCTTTAAGAACAACCGTGCCTTGCACGCTCAGGTTAGTGTGGGGTTCTAATGGCGACTAGCATGTCAACCTTGCCTGTGCTTGACATTGTATACTCATCTATATGATGTCGTGCGACGTTCTCGAGCTCACCGGTGATGAATCCTTTGCTGGTGTCGTTCGAGTACAGTCATATTATGCAGACTCAGCTAGCCACTTACCTAACCTGTCCCATACTTCTCGGGGATGCGGCGAGAGAAGCAGTGTTTCAAGTTGCATTGAACACAACCGGTCAAAGAGAACACCCGATTCTCGACTGAACATCCGATCAGGTGAGCTGCGAATTCCCTCGTGGACTGGACTTTGGGCCGTTGAACGTGCGAGACTTTGCGAATGATTGAGCACTATCAGATCGTCACTGGCGATAAATCGTCTCTGATAGTTTGGCGCGTGCCTACCGATCTGAATACTTAAGGGAGTTATCACCCTGCGTGGGTTTTGGATCATGAAACTCTTCTTTCATCATCACTCCTATTCTCGATCATCTCTCCCAATCATATTATTTACTACAGCTCATCCCCAATCTTTATCCGTCAAGTGGTAGATATCCACCAAATCAGTATCTGAACATGTCTGAAGCTCCAGCTCGAGATGGCACCGACGTTGCCACTACTGCTACAGCCACAGATGAGTGCAGGGTCTACTACCAGGATACTAAAGGGGCGATACATGAACACATCCATCTTCCTACAGGATGGCAGCCCGCTACCACCCTGGCTTTAGCCGCCAAGCCAGCCAGCCCTCTGGCCTCTGTCAGCTTTGATTCTGGCAAGGAGGTATGCACCATGCCCATGGTTTTACATATGTTGTGACACGTCTGATAACCTGAACCCACGAGGTAGGTCCACGTCTACTACGTCTCGGTAGCAGGATACCTTGAAGAATATGTCTACAAGTTCAACAAGGGCTGGAAGCCAGGTCCTCTGAACGATTTCAAATTCAGCGTCTCTGAGGCCTCGAAGCTTGCCGCCGTGTCTTGGCCCGAGGACTCGGGTATCAGAGTATATGCCCAAAGTATGGCCTTGCTTCAGACAGATTATCTCAACGCCATTGGACTGACAGACGAGCAGACCACGATGGTACGATCCAGGAGTACCAATATGAAGCCAGCAAGGGCTGGAGAAACCCGGTTGTTCTCCCTGTCGCTCAAGTTGGGTCCAGCCTGGCTGCTTTGGTTTGGACTGATAAGGGGCACCATATACGTGTGTACTACATTGCCGACTCGACTGTGAAGGAACAGCGTTACGATCCAAAAGAAGGGTGGCGCCCAGGTAAGGAAGCAGACGTCTATCCATCCATCCTTGTTAGTCTAACGTCGGTGCAATACAGGCATCCCCGTTGCTGAGGCAATCCCCCCCTATGCCTCAATCGCCGCCGTGTTATGGTCTGACACCAGAATTCACCAGCGTGTGTACTTGCAAGATTCAAGCGAGAATATCGTAGAGTACGAGTGGGACACCGCCAACACAGAGTGGAGTGACAAAGGTCGTGTTGTTGGACCGCTGCGGCCTGGAAGATCCATTGCGGCCCTTGCATGGAGAACAGGAGCTGAATTGAGAGTCTACTACCAGGATGACGATAACAAGATTCGCGAAGAGGCCAAATCCAATGAAGGAGCGTGGTACCAGGGAGAGTTTGTGGCTCCTTAAGCCCGAACCTTCTAGACGCCATGTTGCTAGGACAAGTGTGTGTGCTCTTTGTGTGTTGATGTTCGCCTGGTTGTTGGGAATTCTATGATTGAAGATCACTGGTTTTATCATTCAACTGGTTAGAAACTAGCTAGGGACTATCCTACCTCTCAACAGGTAAATTATGCTATACATCTGTAAAGATAAAAACAATAGTATCCTTAGTATTTATTGACAATTTATAAGTAAACTCTAAATTGAGAGGAGCATTAATTGAAGCTTTATAAATGAAAAGAACGTAGACCTATTAAGCAATAGAATTATCGCGTATGAGATAGCTTTATGATTGCTTGTTGAATAATTTTCCATAATGGCTCCTAAAGTATTAGACATATTTCCTTTGGCATTGTTGTCCGCGTTATGAACCTGGAGACTTGCTATTGGTTGACTGGGCTCCTGTCGTCAGATATAAGCGATGGCGTGCAGTATGGATTGGATTGGATTGGATTGTGTATTGTTGTCTTCCATGAGCCGCTCATTGGGTCGCCGGCAAAGCTTTCCATTTTAGTGACAGCTTGCCTGATGCTACCGGGTCTTATATAAAGACCTCGAATTTCATGATCCTCTTAAAGCCCTGGATAAATATTGCAATTCAAAGTCTTTTTAAGCCCTTGGTCTCAAATAATTGTTACAGCTATAGTACCTATTACAAGATGCTTAGTGAAGCAGTCACGTGTCACTTATACTTCATTTTCATGGTCAATACCTACTTATTATGGCATTACAACCCAGACTTATCGTTAATGCTTATGCTTCCTTATATTTGCAATAAGGGTAAGGCCTATGTTTCTTTTGGAGTATTTGACCCAATGGGGTATATAACTGCTTGAATCACTAATCAGTATGCGGGGAGGGGTTGAGACTTGGGAGGAGCTGGAGGGGGAGGTCAAAGCGCGGGGTGCATGATCACGATACCAGGAAATCTTGGAAACGGACAAATACCTATTTCGTCTCCATGCAGCCAGTAGTCTAGCTATTGGTTGGTTAAAGCTGAAGGAACATGGTGTGTCGTGCTTCTCTTTTTGAACGATCTATTGAACCCGCATTGAGATCGATGAATGGATGCATGTGGGTTTTGCAAGTTTTGTTATATAAGAATTCGGGCGTCCGTTCTAAGCTAGGAGGCATTATCACAGAACTCATGGGTCTAGCTTGAATGGATGACAGCGAAATATCCGGGTGCACAGCATGAACATGTATACAAGGCATATCTCATTTTCAAGCATCGATCTGCGACAGCGTGATAAAGTGCCTTGCAGTTAATATATGAAAAGAACATGCAAGTAACAATCAAAAGAAAGAAAGCTACCCCGGGCCAATGAATAGCTTTAAATAGACATACTGCAGCACTGTATTGAATTGGAAGTCCAAGAAAGTCGGGCGAAGTCTCATTATTGATGTTTCAGCTACCATGTACTTATCTTAACACCGGAACCCCACCTGCAGATTTATGTAGCAGAGCTACCGGCATATTATTGTGTTTCATGTGTAGCAAGTAAGCCGCGCTATATGTACTTAGTATACCGAGATTTGGGCTTGGGGTTGCATTGCTGCAAGAATTGATTTATGTGATGGGAAATCCGGGCTTGTGCACCCCTCTTGACAGCAACAAGAGTAGCTGATTTATGTAGGACCGTGCTTATCACTTGCGTATATCCTTGTCTTCCTGTTGTGTTGCTGAGGTGGTACATCTGTACTTTGAAACGCTATTTCATTCCATTCTTGAGGTCGTGTTATAGCTAATTGCCAATTGTATCGTATTTTATTTTAGCTAGACTGGCGGCTGTAAAATACACACAGTCTAACCTCTTGTAAAGCAACGGACCCAGCGTGGGAAATAGCCCCTAGTGTGTCCCGAAATTCCGACCGGGGTTCTTCTCCATAATAGCAATGCGCAATTATTGCTGGCCCCTATATCAATGTCCTATGTACCCCTATCCTTAGTGCTGGGACCCAGTCCCATAGCGTTGCCTACAGCAGGTACCTCACGGTATCCCACCTAATGCCCCCAACCAGACCCCTGGTTTATCCGACCCACCACCCCATCGATCAAGAAGATCCCGCCTTTTTTCATTTCGGCCGCAACATTGCAGCATCGCAACACCTTCCACGACACGACGTCTGCACGGCACGGCATTGCTGCACTGCTGCGTTATTGCACTTCCGTCGGGACACGCAAGCTGCGTCGCATCCTCATCGACGCCGCAACACGCCCAATTATCCTATTCCCAACTACGTCGGCATCCAGCGAGCTCGAGCTCAGCACGTGGAAACGGTGCCGGCACCAATGTCTCCCACCGACCGAGCACCCCTGAATTGCCTCTGCACCCGGATCGCAAACCAGCCCGTTCACGTCCATTGCCTCCTCGAGAGCCCATAGAAGCTCATTGTTCTTTTTGCGCTTGCTCCCAGCATACCTGACTTGATCCGACACCATCGCTGTGGCTTAATTACTTCTCCTGTAATTGTTCTCCCGCGCCAATAACGGCCGACCCGTCCCAGCCAGCATGTCGTTGAATGGGCTCGACGACGTCAAGGTCAAGGAAGCCCATGACGCCGCCAATGCCGAACCCGGTGGATGGTAAGGCGACCTCCTATTTTTCATCGCCTCTTTCCGTTTCTTGTTTTCCGCTCCCCGTTTCCTGGTATTGTTATCTTATCCCGGATGTTTGGTGTATAGTAATAAAGATGGTATATGGGCGGGAGCCGTTCCCGTCCCTCTCGCTTGACTGTCTTTAGCCGTGGCTCATAAGAACAGCCTTTACCATTAAACTATGAATATCAGACACTGACCAACTACTCCTTGCATAGGTTCCTTCTCAAGTATGCAAGTCGCGATGAGATCGACATCCTCGACACCGGGAATGGTGGTATCTCCGATATCCGTGGCGCCATTGCGAAGTATGAGGAGCCCTCGCCCCTCTATGGCTTCCTGCGATATAGGCGGAGGAGCGTGATTGTAAAATACATACCTGAGGACTGCTCGAGGCTCGTGCAAGGTATGTCATCTGAGTATCCGGCAACGAGGGCCACATGGTCTCTGAGATAAACATCTCGCGACGACTCTGCAGGAGAATCCAGCTAACCAAATATTGTGTCTGCTTCTCCAGCCCGCGCAGCAGTCCACTTCAGCGCAATCTGCGACCAATTCGTCCACAATGCAACCTTTGAGATTAGCGACGCCAAGGAGCTGAAGGATAGCAAGCTTTCGGCCGCGTGCTCTCTCCATACCGCTTCGGGGTCTTCGTCCTCATCGACGAGTTCACTGCGCAGACGGAGGCTGAATGAGATTGCCGAGGAAGAAGAGGAGGAGGAAAGAGAGAGAAAGCGAAAGTCGGCGGTGAAGGAAGAAGAACGCCAAACTTCATCCGTCTACTCAGATCACTCCGCTCTGCCTCCGTCGCCTGAGCCGCCCGTTGTTCTGGACCGCCAGCAGATTACTGGACCGCTCGACACCGCCTTTGCTGCTTCCACCAAGAATGTTCCAGATTTTACCGGAGCGCACGCGCCCGCGTCACCTACCATATCTGATTTCGACCGCCGTTTGTCTTCGCAATCCGCTCGCCACGAAGTATATAGCTCTACATCCTATAGCCAGGGGAGGAAAGTCAAGCTCGGTCCACGACCATCGGTAGATGCACACAAGAGGCCCTCAACCGCGGAAAACATTCGGCCCGTCGCCGCAGTCCCAGCAGGATTCAAGTTCTTCAAGGGATCAAAGAAGAGTAAGTCGCAAGAGCAAGGACAAAGTGAGCAGGTGGACTACATAACCCCGGCGACCCCCACAGCGCCTAGACCGCCGTCACCATCAGTTGATGATCAATTTCCTCAACGGCCCGTCACTAGCTCTGGAGCTTCTGTTAAGTCGACGGCAACCTCAATGGCACCAGCACGCGAAGGCAAGATAACGCCGGAAAAGGCTCGCCTCATGAAGGCTATGAAACTGAGGGAGAAGAGAATGCAGGATGCAAAGTTGGAGCATACATCGCCAACTAAAGAGAACTTTTCTGCTGCCAGCACCGGTGTCGCTACCTCAGACGCTAGTGGCGCTATTGGCCCACCGGTTTCTCCGACAACAAGATCTGATACACAATCTAGGGATGTCGCCTTGGACTCGCACCCCTCCTCACCTGGGGCTGCCTCCTCTACGGGCATTGGTGAGTCCACCAAGGCCTCCTCTCTGTCCGATTTGACGGATGAAACTATACAAGCTTCCAAGGACCCTGCGGAAGGCGTTGATGAAGGAGTCAAAGGGGATACAGGGAAAACATCAAACATTATGCAGAGGAATACCCCGGTGCAAAGCAACCCAGCGATAACGGATACGTCACAGTCAGGAACAATTGAAAACAATGTCTCAGGCAACAAGTTTACTGGAGATGCTGAGGAATCTGCTCAAATTCCAACTGACAGCTTGCATGAGGGCGATAGTCTCGACAAAGCGATGACTCAGGAAGCGTCCACTACGCCGACAACACCGAATCTCAAATCGAAGTTCTCTAGACAGGACATTAACGTTCCCACGGATTCTTCTCTTCCCGCTCTTGCTAAAACCGCTCCCACCCCTTCAGCGGCGGATTCTCAATTCACGAAACCTAGACCCGAAATTTTGTTGGCTTCTCCACCGAAGCCTTCAAGACATAGGGTTGCTGTCGAGCCAATACTTACTGATTTACCGACTAAAAGCGCGATCCAAGTCGATCCCTCCGATCCCTTAGACGACGATGCTTTGATGGATGAGCTGCAAACCGCGACTGTACAAGAAGCGAAACCTATCCTCGTTTCCAAGTCTCCCATCACCCCCGTTTTCCCAAATTCGGGTAGCCCACCGAGAAAGGACGCGCGTTTACCGCGCGCTGCATCCAATCCCATGCGAAGTTCTCTTCTAATGCCTGTGGACATGTCCCAGGCCACTGCTCCTAGGAGTGTATCGTCAGGCGGTGCTGCAACTTCGAACAGTCTTACCCGTAATCCATCCAATGCCAGTGTACAATCCAAGAAAAGCAACGTGGGGTCAAGCATTTCGCAGCGCATTAAGGCTTTGGAGGCACTATCCGGTCACACGCCTGAGGATCGGCCCAGATCTATAGCACCATCGTCCACCTTCTTCACCGTCCGTAAGCAAACCACAAAGGAGCCATCAAAACCAAACTCAGTCGTAGATCGTGCGGGGTCACTTACACGCCAACCGCCTGCGCCCGAAGACTCGCAAGAGCCCACACCTGAGGCGTCTAGTTTAAATCGGGAGAGGTCCGGCTCAGTAGCCAGTAGACTGTCCATGTTTGAAGGACAACCCACATCTCGTGGACGGCCCGAATCAATCCAAGTCACGGCTCGTATTATCCGCGGTGCAGCCTCACCATTTACCAACTTAGCAAATATGGCTAGGAAGCCTGGTGATGGTGCGACTACAGAGTTCAGACAATCCACATTGCTCGTGGATATCCACAGAGCACAATCCATGACCAGTAAAGCTCCGACAGAACGGCCTCCAGTTGCTGACCGTCCAAAGACGAGTGTTTCGGAGATACAAGAACAGCAGCCAGCTGCCGAAACTGTTGTTAACAAACAAGCTAAGCGACGATCGTCCATGAGTCTAATGAAAAACTTCATCAAGGAGCACACGCCTCTAAGCAACAAGTCAACCGAAAACGTGGCAGCCACATCCCCCGGAACCACACCGCTCAAATCTCCCAGCCGTCCACCATCGGTTCATCAAGCTTCCACCAGCTTCGTACGACGACTATCTACTTCAAGTCGTCGATCCTCCTTCAACAACGAGGGAGACAATGCCTCTACGCCAGGCGCTACAAGATCTTCGTCCCGTATTAGCGGCGAAAGCGGCTCTGCCGAGGATGACAAATCTTTGAGCGATAAGAAATCAAAGAACCGTACATCACGATTTATGCGCCGATTGTCAAACTCGTTTGGCGGGGCCCGCAAGGCCGGTAGCGCGAGCATCTCGCCGACTGTGGCGGAGGAGGACGCAGACCAGCTGCAGCTGGAGAAGACTGCTCCCATCGCGAAGCAGCCAGTGCAGCCAGTGTCATCACCCACAATTGTAGCGTTCATGGGCGACGTCAATGTTCAATTTCCCGACAACCTGCTCTGGAAGCGTCGCAGCATGTGTCTCGATGCGCAAGGCTTCCTTTTCCTCAGCACCGTGCAGGGCAGTGCGAAGAAGGTGAAAGACAACGCCGGCACCAAACGCTTCCATCTCGGCGACTTCCGCAAACCATACATCCCCGATGTTGAAATTCAGGAACTGCCCAACAGTGTCGTGTTGGATTTTATCGAGGGTTCGAGCCTACAGGTCGCCTGCGGCGACCGTGCAGAGCAGCAAAACATCCTACAAAGTGAGTCTCGGTGAATTTCCATGTTTGATCAGCGTATAACTAACAATTGGCGAACAGTTCTTCAAGAGGCACACCAAAGGCACTCAAACTAAGAGCATGCACCTGGTTTTTACGAATTAGATCACTTCATCCACATTCCTCATTCATGACAGATACCCCCGCCACACGGTTTTCTTCCCCTCGAAATTCATTCGCGACGGTCGTACTCCATTCTCATTTGTGTTACCCAGCATCGTCTACCTACCTCTCAAAACTTATTCTTCTCTGCCGGAGGGGCGAAGATCAAAGACACGCCCTATTTTTGGTGATGATGAACCTACCTACCTATCTGCTTGACAGCATGTAATTTTTTCTACCTTCTTCTTGATGCCCGTTCACGGGTAAAACCTCTTTTTGATTCATGTGATACCACCCCCAACCCAACCCAACCAGGTCTCGCGACTTTGTGTGATCTTATACGGTAATGGTAATGGCTACTACCGACCGACCAACCAACCTGCCCATTTTTCATCATGGTGTGAAGAAAGGAAACAACTGGGCGGCTCATCCTCCCCTTTTCAGCGCGGAAAGTGTATGTATGTAAAAAGAACAAGCGATCTGGGAAAGAAAGGAAGAGCAGAGCAGAACAGAACATTCTGTATATAATTGAATAATGGATGTCAAAATTGCCGCAATACCTGGGTACATCTGATTGGCGGGTCTAGTTCATAGATCGACGATAGTGTATGTAGGTGTGCTCAAGTGGTGCTACGTGTAACTACCTACCGCCACCCATACCAATTAATTGCATAAGCTGCAGTCAGTGTATATATAGATCATGGCTGCCAGGCTCGTCTAACTTCAGCTATAGATGCATGAATCCGTCAATCTGTCAATCTAGTTATTACGTCGGTACTCAATTCCTCTCGAGGGTGTTTTTTGTAGAGGCGGAAGAGAGAGTACCTAATACGCATTAGTTAGCATAATGCCGTAATAGTGAGCAATTTGGGTATTCAAGGCTACCTAGTCGCAACAAGTAGTACATAATGATGTGCCAATGTGACAACCAATCACTTCCATGGCACAAAAGAATGAGGCGAAAGAGAAAGAAAGGTTCGCAACAACAATGGGAGGAATAAAATGTTTTGTTAGAGTACATTGGTACTTTAGGTAGCTACTCAGTCTCATTCAAACAAGGCGGCATTGTGTGACTCGGATGCGTCGAGGCCTGAGCTCTTGCAGGCGGGCGTTTTAGGGTTTTGGGTATTTATTTTAGGTACCTGCCTCCCATTACCATTTTTTACCGACGAACTTTGGACACAACTTCCATTTAATTGACAAGTACGTATGTATAGATTTATTCTCTATGAAGCGTGCCTGACAATTTCCCTCCTCCATCATCCGTCTTTCACAATCTCAAAGCGGCTACAACCAAAACCTGTCAAAAACCGAACCGAACCGAACCGAAACCCCATCCAGCGGTAATCGACCTGCCTTAACCGTGCATGCACCCCCTGTCAGAAACTATTTCCATCTCATTACGTCAGGCAGCGGCGAAAGCGAAAGAAACAACCACGAGAATTAATCGCATTGTATCGCATCGCATCAATCTGCACCGACGATCTACTTCTCTACTAAGCTCATCTACCTGACTCGTGGCAATCAATCAATCGAGTTATTACCGCCACCGCACGCACGCGCTGTTTTACCCATCGGCTTGTTCGGAGCTAAGTTTCAATTGATTGATCGCACCAGATTACACTGTGGACTGGAGGGGGTGCCCCAGATTAACCCGCATCCGCATCTAAGTACTGTAAAGTGTCAGCGCAAACGAGTGAGCGAAACCGCCGCCATGGACGCGAACATCTGCGCAGCCTCGCGGGCGTTGATGGATTGGGGAGACATGGCGTACCGCGATGAGAGGATACCATCATCATCTTTACAGCATTATTCACATTTGCAACCAGAAGAATCATCACAGCCGCCGCAGCACTCCCCCCCCTCTTCCTCACCCTCGTTCTCATCCGAGAGTGAGTCATACCCGCTATCCCGGTGTTCCTCCATCTCATCGCTGTCGTCGGCCTATTCCGACAACAGCGACGACACCTCCGACACGGAGGATTGCAGCAGCGACAATAATGCGCAGCATTTTCTCATCAGTATTTTAAAGAAGCCGAAGCGGCTTCAGAGGGGCAGCAAGCAGCAACAGGGTTGTGAGAGCAGGCAGATGAGTAATCATCATCATCAGCACAACCACAACAACAGTAGTAGTCACAACGGAAACAATAAGGGTAATAATAACTATGCCGACAACGCCGCAAATGGATTGAAAGAAGAATACGTGACAGAGAACGAAGAAGAAGACGACGATGATGAGTGGCAGGACTTGGACGAGGACGAGGACGATGACGATGAAAGCGAATGCGAGATCATCTTCGAGCGCAACGTCACCTTCGACGAGCCGCTAGCCACGGACATCATCACAGGTGTCCCAGTAACACCATCGTCGCGCTCGCGGGTCGAGTGGACTATGCTAAAGGCGAGGGAGCGGCTAGAGCGGAGATTGGGGTTTCTGGGGGTTTTTGACGAGGTGGAAGAAGAAGGGGATGACAACATACTCGAGGAGAAAAGACACGAAGACCTCGATGGTGAAGAGAGTAAAAGAGGGACAGAGACGAGGGGAGATGATGATGGTAACATAGAGGCCTATGTCCTCGACATCACAGAGGCCGCCATACAGTTCGTGGAGCTGGAAAGAATACAGTGAACGATACCCGTAAGGGGAATGAGGATGAGAAGAGCCAGTGAAAAGAAGGAGAATTGATCGATCGGGAGTACTAGGAACGAAACTCTACCGACGTCTTGGAACGGACGGGCAGCCAGCGATGGAAACATAACATAACCTACCTATCTAGCTTATTTAGGTCCCTTGTCTTGCATAAGATTACTTTGCATAGATACCTTTGCACAAGACAGCTTTTCTCGAAATGAAGAAACTACAAACGATACGATATAAGAATAAATTCTTGTTATGAAATGCTATGGTAGTTGAAACATTGTGGTTTGCGAACGAGATCATGGATGATAGTCGAGATTTAGACTGAGGGGTTGTTGCTGTTGCTTAATTGATCTACTTATTCTAGTTACTGATACTTATCAACGACTTAGATTTAGAAAAGCGAGATATTTATTTAGTGCTTAGGGGTTATGCGAGGTATACAAAATGGTCTGACTATGCTAACCGATGATAAACTGAGGAGCATTACTGTATATTCGCCACGTGTGATCCGACAACATTCATTGATCATCTCATGAAACCATAATCATTGTGTAGGTACTATTTATCACAAGACATATAAATACCACTCAAGTAGTCATATTATCTTACGGTCTCATTTCTATTCAGTCAATCGAGATTCGATTCGATTCGAATCAGAACTGCTCCCACGCAAACTTCAGTCCCTCCCAAATCTCAATCCCACTAGGCAAGATCTGCTCCGGCGGCAGCACGAAGCCATACTGCGTATCTCTAAGCTCGATACCCCAGCCAAACTGCGCCTTGCCGACATCCGTCAGATAATCTCTTCCATTCCCGCTTGATTGATACAAGACCACTGCGCAAACATGTCAGCAAATTCATCTTCGGCGTCCGTAAGAACCTCAAGATAAGTAAAAAATCAAAGTCAAACTCACAGCACCCCGGCCCATGATCAAAAGTAGTCCCATACGGGCCCTTAATCGCGTCCGCAATGCCCGTAGCCAAGGCCTCCTGCTCCTCAATATTCGCGGGGAATTCCGTACACGTATACCCATACGAGAGTAAGATAACCTGGGCATAGCTATGCCAATCAACATAAAGCTTAATCCCATTCAAATCCCTCAGCTTATCCGCGTAGGCAGCAAGGGCGGAGGTCTCGGGGGTATCGTGGGGGGCAAAACCGCTAAAGGTCTCAGACGACGGGTTCGGCGAGGATCCGTCGCCGCCCCAGCCTACGGCCCAGTTCCGGTTGATGTCTGTGCCCACGGCTGTCGTGTTGGAGCGGACCTGGCGGTTCTTGCGCCAGAGACGGTTTGTTGTTTGGGTGTATACGAAGCCTGGAGGGCGTTAGTTGGGGTTCGCTGTGGGTGAGTGGCTTCCGCACTGATTTGGAAATGAAATGGGGTGGGAGATAGATAGTTAGCTTCAATCACGTACCGTCAGGGTTGACGACCGGCAAGACGTAGAAGTCGTAGTTATCCAGGACCTTCTGGACTAACGTATCGTTCTTATACCCCGTGACGAGTTGGTAAAGGATATACTCAACAACCTAAGCAAGCGATGAATATCTGACATTAGCGCATGAACACATCTCCCATAAAAATCTTCATAATCATAACTTAGACATATAGAATTCCTAAACAGAGATCAAGTAATCAGACAGAACTCACAACAGAAGTAATCCACTCGCGCGCATGCACATTCCCATTAAAGAAAATAGCCGGCTTCGAATCCTTCCCTCCTTCACCCCAAAGATGAATCCCCTGAATAGGTCTCCCCTCAAACGAGGTCCCAGCAACAATGAGCTCCGAATTATTCGGAAACGCAGCCTGGAGATCGGCCCAATACTGCACGTGGTCGGCGTAAGGATGATAGGCGTCGAACCACTCCAGTCCCGGCAGAGCTCCCGCCTTGTACTTATATGTAGCCTTAGTATTTCCGCTCTCAGCGGTAAAGTCAGCGCCCAGATCATGGCTTAGGATCTCGCGGGACGAGGTCGTCGCCTCGAAAGATGCGATGTCCTCCGGCGCGACGGCCAGATCTACCGCCCACCACCCCTCGCCCGCACGGCGTCGCTGCAGCTCGATGCCGCCTAGCTCGGTCTCCTCGGTGATGGCTCCTCCGGTCGAGGAGGAGGGAATGGAGACGCGGTAGACTTTATATCCATCGTAGCTGACTTTCGCGGATTGCGGCGAGACAGAGACAGGACTAGCTCCGACTCCGACTCCCACGCCCAGCGCCGCGACGGCGAGGAGGAGAGCGCGGATCTTCATATCTATCTATTATCAAGCAGACAGACCACGTCAGGGTATTTGAGGTAAATCTGACACTTTTCCTTCTGTCTGATTCTCGCCCCTTCGCTAGGAACATCCGTTTCCTAGGAACGTTGCCTTAATTATATACCCATCATGGGAATAAGCGACCCTCCTTCCCTCACTGTTGTAATGCATAGTCCGGTCCGGTCTGGTCTATCAATTGGCACCGCAGTATAGTGAATGACGAAATGCGACCCGAAGCCGTTCGCCATCGACCAACGAGTCTTGGCTCCTTCCCGAAACTGCAGTCCACGTCGTGATGAGGTGACAGTGTTGCAGGATCTCGACATTGCGAGTTCGATTCGCCTTTTTTCCCCGCACGGGATGTAACTGTTAATCACCTCAGCGCACATGAATTATTTGATATAATTGGTATTTCGCCATCTTGATAGCATCTGAACCCATCTTTCTGTTACAACACTGAGAATTGGAGATTTGTGAGAGCGATTCCGGATCTTTTCGGTGTAAGTAGCTTCTGCTCGAGTGCCAATAGAATAAGTCTAGGGTTCAAATTTTACTAAGGAGTAAGGGGGGTATTTTTTGTGATTATTGTTGTACTGACTTACCTTTTTGTGATTGATTCCGAATTTTTTGGCCCTCACCACTTAGTTTTTCCATCGAATTCAATTGTTATTTTCCCAAAATTATTACTTGAATGCCTACAAACTTTACGTGATAACGCAATGTCTCATTGATTCTGCTGGATGTTGTCAGTCCGGGATGCGTAAATTTTAGTTCAGCCAACCATAAGCGAGGCATCGATGACCTCTCTGCTGGAAACCCCAATATGACCTTTCCTTCCCATCGTACTAGACACAGCACAGCTCAGCTCCAAGAACATACGTATTGGAAGGTCAGAGTCGCCGACCATGGACGACGCGGATCTCGAAACTCGGTGTCTTCTCGACAACGGACGACACTCCCTTCCACCGCGGCATAGCGTGGACTAGTTAGACAAGCTTCCGCTAGAGGTGGTTACCGAGATTCTCCTAGCGCTTGATGTGCCGACTTTAACTACTTTCTGGCGCGTCATATATTTGACGTCGGTAGAATGGGAACCTTACTGAAGTCCGATCCCCTGGAAAAGTGTTCGCGTTTCTGTGGTATATAGGCGAAATTGGTTCAGGTCGGATTACACGCCCACTACGTTACTAGAATATCTAGATGACTCATTCTATGCTTTGTCAGTCTCTCACGATTGCTCCAGAGGCTGAATGCTCTAAAGGAGAAAACACTAGTATTGAGAACAAATGGCACCCTATGTTCCTGGAGCAGTGGACCGATTGGCCTGGTTATCAAAGTCAGTACTTTTCAACACTCACCAATGCTTTTAGCACTCGGATAATATTTCTTGCGATCAATTCCACTTCCGACTTGAAAGAGAATCATTGAGTTCGATATAATTTCGACGGACGGGCACGTCAACGCTGGTCGTTTCTTGATAAGGGTCAGCCGTCATCCAGGTAGATATGCATGTTGTGCTTCGTTGGAGTTGACCATATCTCTGTTCGCATCTCTGTATTGCTGTCCGTTCCTCCTTTTCCCTTTCCCTTGGACAAGCCTAGAAAGGATGAAGACGGTGTTGAAGGCTACGGGTAGACAATTCTGAAAAACGATTTCCAATCTCTGCAATAGTGTTAGAGATAATGGTAAAGTCGGGTTGTGGGAGACACTTTTGTTGTTGCTGTCGTCGCAGAGGGCTCTGTGTTGTTTCCATGTAACCTTTGCTTTTACATAGTTAACAAGGTTCTGCTTGAGTTGGGATTGTGAACAGGAATGGAAATGATATAACCTGCAGGCTCATGATCGCAAGACAGAGCCAGGTGGCAAGGAATGGAATGGATTATCAAGGCAGATGAACTTGAGGAAGCGGCTGAGCCTTCAGAGCCCGAACAATGGGAAGAACATGACAAACTTGCAAAGGTTTTGCCCGACGAAGACCCATACGCTTATGAGAGACGACGAGCACGGCGGGCTACACAAGATCTCCATCATGGTCGGCATTGTCTGTCTGTCAGATAACCTGGCGTTTGGTTTGAGTCGACCTGTAGGAAAGCCTCACTGCTTTAAGGGAGTCAAACGCGGTCTGAATAAAATGGCTGGTTGGCCAATAGTTGATCGAAGATTTCATGTTGTCGCGATGGGAAGCCATCCCATGGAATGATACGTTTGGGGTACAAGCGATCAGCCAGGTCTGTGATCTTTCCCTGTGTGGTCAGCGCTTTATCGTTTACTATATTGATTCCAAGGTTCAAGATCGAAAAGTCGTCAGCCCGGCAGTCTTTACTCCACACTTTGTCGCTTCTCCTGCAGAGATGATGTCGATAGCAGCAATCCCTAAGCAGGGTGCTGGAGAACCTCGTTAATATTAAGGCGAGGCTTATTGTTTTGATTTGGCAGGACAACGGAGAGCACTGTCCACTTCATCATCATCACAGCAGTCGCCGATACCGAGTGAGGCAGATGGGACGGGGAAGAACCCTTGCTGCTGACCTGGAACCCGCGACCGTCCACACCACGTCAAGAACGACCAGGCTCCCAGATGGACGTAGACGTGGAGGAACCATCCTCACAATCGGTTCCGTCGTCACCGCCGATCCCACACCGGTCAAGCAGCCCCGAACTCGTTTCCTCATCCCAGCAAGAGGAGAAGTCAACAAAGTCAACAACACTCGGAATTTATGGACGACCTACCAAATGTAGATGCAAATATCATTCCCTACAAGTCGTACAAGTTGGCCAGCGGGGAAGCTGCAAGCGCATTATTTCAGTTACTAACCTGCCCTGCTCCAAGCTGTTTTGTCGAGGGCGGCAATCACTTTGATGGAAACCTCAATCTCTTTTATGTCTGCCGTGATACGCAAGGGCTCGTGGCCCGCCACGTGCAAGAGCCCGTCGGATGGGTTTCCCCCTCCCTCGCTGTCTGGAACCAACGCCGACTCGAATATCACGACGTCGTCTTCGCGGGACCTTGTGTACTTCGACAAGGTTCCTTCCGTCATAAAAGTAGGCTTTTTGGAGGTGTTCAATTTAGGGGCAAGCGATCCTTCCGATATGGCTCTCATTGCCCTCAACCTTCGCAAACTGGCACGTCATTCAGAACATTATTTTGCACCATAGACAATGAAGCGCTATCGGGATTATTCTTGGTCGTTACGGATGATAGTATCTGCGACCTTGCTAAGAATACTAAATCGGATGAATGGGGCTTAGGACACAAGCAAGAAAGTGCGGCGGCGAGTTGTATCGGCGACGAGTGCTGCCCATATAGCCTTCCGTCGGCGATGCGCACGCACTCCCATAATCCCTTGCCATTCTTTGGATAGCATCCCTATATGCAACCATGAATTGTGGACGGTATTGGGCGTATTCCTCACGCCCTGGATTAATTCTGAACCGCCGCGGACGGTCCATCAAAATCAAAAACATATACATGCAAGCCGAAGTTGGTAGATGACTGACGGCTCATCAGTTGAAGAAGGGCTTTTCTCGATCACGAAACACAGGCCATTTAATCTAACGAATAAGTTGATGACACTCGTCGAAATATTGTCGAAGGCTTATACGCGATGCCCAACGCCATCAAATCGAATTTACTTCGTCAGCATTTTGGCAGGTATTCCCCCAGACCCGACTTAACGTCACGAACAACCGCACCCTCGGGTGAAGCATAAAGTGAGTCAGATGGCGACACTTTCCTAAGTAACCCAGCCTCGCAGCTATATCCTAGGAAACGGGATTTCTTGATGCGTGACAATGTTCCGTAGTGGGCCCTCGTTGGCAAAACTCCCCTCAAACCACCTACTACGCGTAAGCGGGGCATGACTTCCAATGGTCCAGCTCAGGCATCTAAGAAGAGAAAAGGAAAAGATATTCAAAAATAGACGATCAAAAGCGAAGGCGAAAGAGTCGCCCTGGTCTCTAAGCTGGTACAGTGGCGTAGTACACCTCCCGTTGCTATTACCGCCCTTTTGTTGGCTAGTGAGCTCGGGTACTTGTTTCTAGTCCCGTATGAGAGTCTTGTAATGATATAATCGTTCTTTCATACCGTCTAGCTCTCCAGGGCGCATCCCACGAGTCACGGAGCCACCTAATCGCGCAAGAATTCAAGGAAACCATATGACTCCATTCAATTCAAAGCTCTCGATTCATTCCATCGTCTACATGCCTAAGGGACAAGCCAGGAGGAGAAAACGCTCTAAGCTACCCCCTCCTAGAGCGTTGTCTCCTCCTCCTAGCATCAGACAAATTTTGCAATACCCCTCGGAGGAGGTTACCTTCAGTGATGCTGCGGAAGACAGAATGGACACGAAAAGATGCTCACGCATCCAATGTGAGCATCGAGGACTGCGGTTATGGACCAGCTAGTTCCGTGCGGTGAAAGGGGGCTGTATCATAACCATGATGGCCGGGTTGCTTACTCGGAAGATGTTGTTAGCACACGACTCTTCTGCACAATAATCGATCGCGTGAATGCCGCCTTGAGGGCCGTGGACCTAAAATTGAAGATTGATGGCAACGGATCCTTGAACTTTGCGACTGTTCCTCATGCTTGCAGGGAGAAGGCATAGCTGGCTTGTTCCCCTTTTTGCCGGAACTGCGCAATCTGTTCCACGGAGGCCTACACACCTGTACGATACATCTGGCTCATAGTAGTGTAGGTGTTGCACAAGGAGCCATGTGCCCCTTCTCACGCGTCGCCGATGCGTCAAAGGACGCTGCGAGCGATTCGTGCACCGACGCCTGGAAGCGATGGATCAGGGCCTGCGTAACATTGGGCGTCAATAATATAGCCCTGGAACCGGGCCAGGTTCTTGCGGTAGTCGTCGGCTAGCTTCTCCTGCTGACCGCTTCGTACTCAAAGTTGCTGCCAAGTTCGGGTTCCGTAATACTCCCTTACAAGGCCCCAGAGGAGATGCTGCCGCAATCCCTCCATGCTCGACACGACCTTGTCGATCTCGCTCATTCTCGCGACCCAGCCATGATCGGATGGAGGTGGGTCAAACATTCGAATAAGACGGGTCATGGCCTCCATCTGATCGGCTATGGCCTGGTAGTCAGGCGTGGCCGACGATGCTCCATTTGCGTTTATGATCGAAGAGATAAGGAGGAAGAACAAGTCGTCGGATCTCGTCCTGCCCTGGCGCCTCTGCGGTTTCGACTTGGCACGAGGCGCGTGGTCGCTTCCTCGTCTCCTGTCCCATCCAGTTCCTCGCCCACGTTTGCGGCCTCCGCTGGCCTTCCGCTTTCTTTCCCGCGGGCTGCGGACGCGGGCGTTTTGGTCGTCAAGTCCATCCACGTACTGTGGCTGCCCTCGGGCAATAGTAGCGAGCTCTGGTGGCATTTCTCGGCGTCTTTGCGCGCTTTTGGTTCTATGCACAACATTGAGCTCAGCTTTTGCTGAGCCAACGCGTCTCCCGTCCTCCTGAAGTACTTCTCGACCCTACGGCGAATGTCTTCGTCGTCGAAGCACTTAAGCACCAATTCTTCTATTTCCGACGATGAACTCGCCCTCCTGTGCTCCTCCGTGTATTCTGGGTGGTGCTGGATCCGCGTCTTTTCGATGTGGGTGGCAAGGGCGCGGATTGCACTATAAGATTCCTGGATTTTTCCGTGCAATTGGATAATCCAATCCAGTGGATCGGAGACCATGGTGCCTGAGCGATTGATCTCAGATGCATCCTTTATAACTACATCGAAGCCTTGGGGGTTATACAGGACGAGAGCTTGGTCCTCCTGAGCTTGGATCACGGCTCTGGCCAAGAGTAATTGTAACAGTCTGTTCCGGCTCAAGACGCATGTATGCGCCAGTAACCGCAGTGAAAATATTAGACATCTTGAACGTTTTGCGGCAAACAACATGCAGAGTCTCAGCGTCGATTAGATATTGAATTTGTTTTTGAGGTAGCATATACTCAAAGACCAGCCGATGTAGAACAAAAAGATATGAAGCGCTTTCGATAAGTGCCCTCAGTGTGCACAGTCCTTACTATCGACATTACCGAGCAATCTGTAAAACAACGTCTAAAGGGTTGTAAGCACAGTGCAACAGTTTCCCTTTGGGTTGCAGAAGCCTACTGAACCGCCTACTTCCCTGACAACGCCGAGGGCGTTGCTGCCGCCTTCAGTGCGTAAGTAGGTAGTAACGCGGATCCTAACTTCAACCTTAATGCGGAGGCCGTCCCTGACGTTAACGAGGACATCAGCTTCGACTTCGCGTTAGATCTCATCCTGGATCTCTTTCAGGAAGCTAAGGAGGACCAGAACCTACATGGCGGCAAACTCAAAGACTTATCCCAAGATCTACCCTCTGGAAGTAGTTGGACTGTTGACCTCTTGCATAGGTTCCATCTGGTTGTGAGGAAATCCGCTCATAATAAAATTCCAGTGAGCCTACCTGGATCCTCATGCTGTGCTGATTCAGAGCATGCATCCGTCGACCAACTGCTTCATTGTTGACTGTGATCTCTGCTAACGACGAACTAGTAAGACTGGCGATAAAGAATGCCCCATTGTCTCGATCAAAGCTGAATCGAGCATGAGAGCTTCTGAGGTTAAGGGAATGGCGCTTGGCAAACCTGGTGGTGCAAAGAATGATATCGGCAGAGGAGCCTCTCCCTCCCGACCTCTTTCCTGCGGTCCATCCCATCTCCGGTGTGACAAGGGCTTTACTCAAGGGCTTGGAACAGGAATATGCTCTATTCAACTAATAATCTTCTTTGGATCTAAAGGGTCCTTAAGGTCTAAGTTTCCTTTTCGTGGGCACGCGCTTTTCTTGACCTAATCCAGACTGCGGTATCGGGGTGGCTTGCCAGGTCTTGACATGTCCGTGGCAGCTGTAGCCGTGTGACATCCGGCATGAATGGTTCATGCTGCAAGCTGAAGACGTAGTGACCTTTCCAAAGCATACCCAGGTGCCTCATGTCGAGCTCATATCAGAGTTGAGCTCGGTGAGACTTTCACTGTCTCCTTCACTGAACCCATTTTCCATCTCTCGTCGAAACTTAAGAACATCAGCGTCAGAATTATCTTCAGAGAACCGTAGACGATTTGCCCAATTTCAATGTCCTTGCTGGGCCAAATTAAATCTAGGAGGTCCGGGTACATGGCCGGTGCCAGGTTTCGAGATGGATGAAGCGAGAAAGCTGCGTTGCAACAATTGGCTATTCCATGTAAAGCTGCAAAGACACGGTATGGATATATAATCACAGTCGGCCAAAGACTATTTGCTCGATCCCAACTGCTTGTTCTTGGATTTGCGAACCATCCCGGTGCTCGACTGGCGAAAATAGTTTGAAAGGTTCCGCCATTCCCACCGCCATGTATATTGAAAGACTGGTGTCCTTTGATACAGCCTCCTGCGCGTTTTTATACCACCATACATTGTTACGACGTAATGAGCGTGGAGCGTGGAACGTGTGCCAAACATGTAAAGTCCATATCTTGCCTATCGAACGTCATTCAAGATAGAAGATAAGCTCACATCTATTGTCGACCTGCGACGAGCCTTGGTCCACCCCAATGGAAAAGGTAGCACTACACCTTCTGAACAAGACGCTGAAAGCGAGGAGCTATCATCAAAAGATCTCAAGATGGTCTGACCGGCTCTTATTTGCTGTCGCTAGGTCATGAGCTGGCTAATACGGATTTTTGCCGCCTGCTTTGGTCTCATCCCTGAGCCCAGTTTCTGGGCGGGAGTAATATGGTGTCATTTGGGAGTAACCACTTGATTCATTGCCAACAGTCATTGGCCCTTGCCTGCTGATAGGTGTATAGTTTTGTACGCTTTGAGGCAGCTCAAGGTGTGGAAGGCCAGGGTTTACGGAACCAGCATGCCCGGTCTGCGCAGGCGAGGGCTGATTAACGGGAAACGGGGTAGGTGTGCTATGAGTGACATCTCAAAGCTCCGAACGTTGCTCGAGTACAGGCATGGGCCGATATTGACATATTTCACGTCTTTGCCATCCATGAGGACGCGGTACATACTATCGTCCATGTCATAGTAATCGACCCACTGCGACAATACCATGACGTGGGGGACGATCTCCTTCGCCTTAGGCATAAGAGATTCCGTCATTGAAGTGGCGTATCTTGCACTTGCTGGCATCAGCGTCGTTATGCCGGTAGGGGTATTTAGTGGGCGAGTATTCGACAACTAGACCATCGATGAGGGGATGCTCCGCTCCGGGCCGTACTTCGTTGGCAGACGGATCGTCGAGCACGTAACTGAGATAACGGGAGAGGAATCGATATCACTTCCAACCCAGTCCTCCCAAGTATTGGGACTCCTATGGATGTCGTGTACATGAAGATTTAACAGATCTAGGCGACATCTCGATCTTGAGAGCAGGATGAGTACCTTGACAAAGCCCTGTTTCAAGTCCACCCATGAAGACTACATGGCTACCCACACGGTCCATCCCACGGAACGACCAGCAGTGATCGCATTTCCTCATTAACATAGACGAGAATATCAACAACATAGACGAAAATATCAACAAGGAATTTGTAAAGAAGGCCAAAGAAACATTGAATCGAAGGGAAGATTAGACGAATATCCTCTAGGACCTGGAGCCCCCATATAATAAGACCAGCGACGCAGATCCAGCGATGTTACGCGACTATAGTGCAGGACGAGAGATGGAACATAAGTCTAGCGAAGGAGACACTACCGAAAGACAATGTTGGCAAGAACTAGAATACAACAGAAGGGTGGAATTCTTGGCCTCCGTTCAAGATGGCCGCGAAAAGGTGCTGGTATATGACGAGTCGTTGACGGACTGGCTCAAGGGCGGGTATTTACAGATAACGAGGTCTTGACTATTCAATATTACGAACGAAGTCGCCCGATGGGCAATTCCTATATGAAGGGTGATCGAGCTTCGCATGCAAAGGATCCATGAGCAGGTCAGTCCAGGCCGCCGGCCACATGTAAAGCCGTCCCTCTCGCATTCTTTCGAAGAAGTTCCGTAGCTCAAGCTAATACACAAGCTCAAGTCCATGGATAAGCTTTGATACCTCATCCCGCACTCCTGCGGGATCGAGGACATCGGTCACAAAATCCCTGAGAATGGTCAACCATTGCGCATGAAAGTTTTCGACCCAATGTCGGGGAAATTGGTGTAAATAAGGTTTTGACTGGACCAACTCGACCAAATGGAACAACAAGACCCCGACGCTGTGATGCGCTGACGAGCAACACAAAGTACACAGCATTAATGGTTTCGTCACGGCTAGTCAATTGCCCTCTGAATGGCTACATATCCTCTACATGGTTGGGGACGATGGAGAAGATTTGTAGGTGCCATTAAGGACAATTCGGGATAGAGTCAAAGTGAGCGTCCACAGTGAACATTGCTGTTCGAATCAACCCTTTTGTAGGCTAAGAGGCGAAGCTGGAGATCTTCGTTGAGGAGGAGGAGGAGGAAGGTTAGTTTAGGTGGCCGCAAGCGCCCACAATGAAAAAGAGGAGAGGGGGGCATGGGGGGAGAGGAGGGTATTTATACACGTCTGGGACCGTGATCGGGTTGCACAAGGAATGATATTAACGCCCACGAGGAAGGGAATTATTCAGATCACATAAAGCAGGTACCTATTTACTTAATCAGGACGAGGGCATACTGGTGACAGGTGAGGGGCATAAGCCATAATAGCTGCCTGCTTAGTTTATCGATAAGCTAATGCCCAGCTGAAATGGCAAAATGGAGGGGCATGCCATAGCGGGGTGATTGATGTTCAAATTTCCTAAATTTATCAATCACGGGTGACACTAGAGTTGAGGGTCGTGTTGATGAATCATAACGTATTCATGTGTAGTCATTTTCGAGGTGACTCAACAGCCCGACGCCACCCACGGTTATTATCGACATAATTGAGTTGCACTTTACTTTCTATATAAATTCACTTCTTCTAGACCGTGCCCTGGCGATTCGACTGCTTGTTGATCCACTGATTTCTCTCCCCTCCTCTCTAAATCATGGAGTCTACGACGTCTCCCGTAGCGCCCCACGAACCGCCACATGTCTATCGAAACAACAATGGTTACGATGCCTCCGTAGAACAAGAAATACCGCGGTCACTCGCAACCGCTGACGCAAACTCGTTCCCCGTTACGGCAGAAGCAGAGGATTCTGATCTTGACGATATCTTCGAGGATGACGACGACGACGACATGCTCGGCCCAGATGGCGAGCCCGATATGGCGCGAAACTACAACCGACAGGTGCCTCTCCATTCGAACCAGCAGAGGCCCGCCGCCAACACGTTCAACAGCGTCGACGACCAGATATCTGCCCTCTCGAAGCACGCCTCCAAGATCCGCCTCGACGACGTCAAGGACGGCCAGACGAGGGATAAGGACAAGGCCGACCGCGCCACGAGCGAGCAGGTTCTGGACCAGCGCACCCGCATGATTCTGTATCAGATGATCAACCGCGGCGTCGTCAGCGAGGTCCACGGCGCCATCAGCACCGGCAAGGAGGCCAATGTCTACGGCGCTGTCGCCTACGCCGACGACCTCACCAAGGTCCACCGTGCCGTCAAGGTCTACAAGACGGCTATTCTCAGCTTCAAGGATCGCGAGCGCTACATCACCGGCGAGCACCGTTTCAAGTCTGGCGCCGACAAGGGTAACAATCGCAAGATGGTGAAGCTGTGGGCTGAGAAGGAATTCCGGAACCTGCGCCGAATTCACTCCGCCGGTATCGCTTGCCCGGAACCCATTCAGCTCAAGCTACATGTGCTAGTTATGGACTTCTTGGGCGACCGGAGGGGGTGGGCCTATCCGCGACTTCGCGACGCCAACCTTCCCGCCGACGAAGCTGAAGAGACATGGAGCGCCTTGTACATCCAGTTGCTCGGTATCATGCGACGCTTATACCAGGTTTGCAAGCTGGTTCATGCCGATCTAAGCGAGTACAACATACTATATCACAAAAAGCAACTCTACATAATAGACGTGTCCCAGAGTGTGGAGCACGACCACCCCAGATCTCTCGAGTTCTTGCGCATGGACATTAAAAATACGGGTGACTTCTTCAGAAGGCAAGGTGTCGATACACTAGCCGACCGGGCTGTCTTCGATTTCATCATTGCACCCGGCGGTGCAGTAGAGGAGCCCGGTCTAAAAGAGTCTATCGAACAACTATATGCCTCACGGGCCGAATCGGCAACCGATGACAATGCCGTAGCGCAGCAGGAAGTTGACAATGAAGTCTTCAGACAGCAGTACATCCCCCAAACCCTCGAACAAGTCTACGACATCGAGAAGGACGCGGAGAAGATCGGTCACGGCGAAGGCGACAAGCTAGTGTATCGCAATCTATTGGCCGATCAAGTGGTCTTACCCAAGGTTACAGACGGCCAGGTTTCGGAGGGCGATCAATCAGATGAAGGCGCAGCTCTTGACAGTGAGGAGGAGAGCGACGAGGAAAGCGATGATGATGAGAGTAAATTCTCAAAGGGCCCACCTAGGGGGAAGCGATTCGAGGATAAGGAGGAGAAGAAGGTCAGTGCTTAAATTTAAAAACCCTTACCCCTGAAATTCCCCACTCGTCCTTTTCCCTTCATCCTTCATTCAATCAATTTGTAGCTGACCATGCGGCAAACAAACAGCAACGCAAACAAGCCACCAAGGAGGCGAAGAGCGAGAAGCGGAAAGAAAAGATGCCTAAGCATCTCAAGAAACGCCTAGTAGCTACGACTTCTAGGAAGAAGAAATAGACATGGAGCGCTTTATCCCGCGATACTACACCATCCAACTGCGGCGCGTTTGTGACAGTCTGCGTCCGATTGAATCCATGGTAGAAATGCCACCATCAAGTAGCCAAATTGACTCACTCAAAGCAGAATTGGCAAAGGCACCCACTCTATTGTATGCACCTATTATATTGACTAGTGCCGAGATTCTAACCAGAATGGTAAAGTCGGAAATCGACTTTAAGAAGATGGATGGTGCTACAAACAATCGAATGACGAAAGCCAAAAGCTGCGACCTCCAAATTCTTTTCCCTCCGCGTTTTCTCATTACTTATTGTGATAGATAACCGCTGTGAAAAAGCTTGGATAAAAGGTTGCACTCCGAATCTACCTTTCTTATGAATAAGTAAGGCAGTATGAGGATCAAAGAGAGCCCTGACGATTGTAGTTAGGTAGCTGCCAATGCTGCACTGCATACTCTGTAGCGAAGCTTCAAATGGAAAAAAGTCTCGTATATCTGTTTGATTTTTATCTCGAGGCTTTCATATTGCTTACTACCTTACGAATATGCCCGTCTTAGACAATTCAGAGAGCTGGTTGTTAGAGCCTTTGATTCGAGTCACAGCCACGACATCTCTGCTTTACGACTTTCCAATGATCATCTGTCTCGTATCATTATGCTTAGTGAAGCGACAAATACAAGAGCTAATGCTAGGTCATTTATATCCCCGTCCTAACTCCTTTCTGCCTTCCACTAGTCTTCATCGACATCATTCTGAGTCAGGTAGACCTTTAAACCGGTAGATTTACTACGTCGTAGGCAGGGAAGCGTTGCCGTGACCGAACACACAGCAATCTCAACAACAATCTCCCAAACGCGTGCCAAGTATGTCTGCCATACAGGCAGTGTGTATAGTACCTTTCCACAGTGACAAGCAAATAGGAATCTCAGCTCTGTCATTATCTAGGTACTTCTTCTTAAGTTCCTTCTTTCGAGCCATTCCAAGGATTCAAATCATATCACCATAAAGCCCCAGTTCCTCGTCCACCCACCTCCTGCCATCTGGAAACACTACCTTCCGCAGTTCACTCACCCACTCGGTCAACGGCTGGCAATCTGTCGTAAAATTTGCCATAGCTAGGCTAAAAGATCTAGTCTCGTCGAGGATTAGATATGCTTTGACAGCAATCAAGTCTCGATCGCTCTTATAGTTCCAATCGCATTATCTTGAGCCAAGTTGCCCCAGGCGTCAAAACAGGTGCAGATCCAGAATAACACCCAGAAGAATGACCCAAGATCATGCATAAAGGAATGCTCCCGGCCGCCCTCAAGTGCCCCAATTGCCATGAAAATCCTCGTACCAGTTTTTCCCTCGGGGGAGATTCCAGTGGAACTTTAATAGCGTGGTCAAGATCAAGGAAGGTCGGGAGGAGTCATTGTGATCTATCATGAGATTGTTGATAGAGATATCTCTGTAGAGGATGTCCGCCTCATATAAAGACTTATGTCCTCGAATACAACCTTCCAAGGCTTCGAGCAAAGCCAGGTTTGTATTTAGATGGGTGTACCGTAGTCACAAAGAACAATACGCTAATGTACCCGATCTCACTATTCGGTACTAGGGGGTGTTGGTGCAGTCTGACAAAACCACTTACCAAGCGGCATAGCGGTATCGGATTCAGCCCGTGATCGCTTTCGAGCTTCGCTGTTGGTATGTTGGGAATTCTTCCAAGCCACATGCGTGTCTGTGCAGGCATTTGAACTCTTCGATGTTGACCAGAGACACTTGCCAGCCTCTAGCCCTCCGCGAACGTTATCTTGGATGCTGTCAGGGCGCTGACAGTTTCGTGATGGTAATAACGAACCACGATTTGGACATCTGCTTCAGTCGCCTTTTTTAATAACTCGCCCTCTTGATCCCGTTCAGCGTCTTGCCAAGAGTCTTTGATAACAAACAGGGTTTCCGGGTCTTCTTCGAGATGGGCCTTCTAATAAGTGGTTGCCCGGCCGGTGATATGACGCGATCATTGTATGAATTCGTCAATAACAAATCGCTCAGATTGAGCGTTCCGGTTGATCGTAATCAATCGCTGGCTACTCTTTTTGATAATTTCAGGGTCATCGTCCAGGCTCTCACCATCCATCAAAAGAAACCCAAGAACAAAATATACAAACTTCTGCCCGTTCGTATTGATATCGAACGATTTGGACTCTATTGCCCCTAGCCGGTCAAACTCCCATGTTCTCATCAAATATCCACAGAGAGTAAAGCCTGAAACAAACCGACGAGTGTCTTGATCGTAAAGTACCTCTTCAGCGTACCTCCCTAGATCAAACCGCGTAGTGGTAGAGTTGTTCATGTTTGGATTCTCCTTCAGCTCTCCAATTACGAGGAAACGCGACCAGTCGTATTTCGAGGGTATGTCGCTCATATCGTAACTGGGTACGAAGCCGACATCCAATTTGCATACTGATATACAGCCTGACACTGGCTGGTTAGGCTTTGCCAGCATCATTCGTCGGGGCGTCAGAGCTACGTTGTATGTCAATTTATCGATCAATTCGTTAAACCAGACTAATACCTCTTCCTCCTATGCGGGTGAGGGCCAACCACGCCACCCCTGATAAAAAAGACTGCCTTCCTTGCATTTATCAAAGATGGACTTGGACGCCTTTTCTAAGTGTGCGGTGTTCAACTGTTCTGGAAGGTAAGATAGCAGCAGCCTTGAGTTTGGCAACGTCCAGTTGTAGACGTTTCATAATACTCCACTTGTCTGTACGTCGGTTAGAGTGCCCTAGCAACGTTGGATAACCCTACCTTTATTCTTCAACTTAGATAGCGCGTCTGCGGAACAAGGAATATTATAATTTGTGCATATCCGAGCAACATGTTTGCGGAAGTCATCGAGCTCATTCCCAATTGCATGCTTGCTGATAATACCTACCACATAGCTGTTTACCCGCCATAGTTGAACAAGGGTGACACGTGGGAATAGAGTTGGGGTCACGGTATTAGAAGGGAAAGGTGGGTTTGTTGCTTCAATAGCACGGATCAAAGACACAACAATGCCAATTGTTTGTTATATTGGCTAGATTAGGTATACAAGGTGGCACACCAATAGTTCTTTCTAAAACCCCGAACAAGACGTACCTACGAAAATATGTTACTAGAAACGAGAGCAGGACTCGTTGTCCGGCGTTATCTTAGGACCACAGGCCTGCAGGTCGTATCATTTCCATCCCTGCTCACGATCCCAACACAGAAGGCGAACTCCGTAATCTATCAAACCCTCCCTTTAATTGAACTTCTGTGTAATTGGTAACCAATGAATCCTGGGGCATCTCTTATATGGCCCTAACTTGGTGTTACGTGCGCGAGCGGAAGCGCATCATACTAAATACGCGGTTTCAGAGATTCTACGCGTGTAAATCAATATGTTATGTTACCGTACGGAAAATATCTTAAGCGAGAAGGATAGGAAGATAAGAGAGACGATGCGTCTATCTGTCTATGGGCCATGAACCCCTCACGGTAGATTCTAGGTTCGCAGTCCTCTACTACCCTATGCAAGTCTTCCGTCCATTCGACAAGGGGTTGTGGAGGTTGTGGACCTCATCGGAGTACAACCTCACAGGTATGACGTGCAAAGGGATGTTATATAACAAATGAAACGAGCCACATCCTCGACGTGATGCAGCGATACTTGCTGTTTGCGAATGGTGGAAGCTCACCAAGCACATCCTCAACTGTCCCCAATATCATCTTCTCGACGCACCATTTCTTGTATATGCAAATATCATGATGGCCTTCATTTACCTCGCATACTTGTGTGCGCTGGCGACATTCCATAGTGAGTCTTAATCCATCATGACCAATCTTGAGTCGAAATCACACGAGCGCTAATTCATGGGTCGATAGCATTGGTGTCCTCGTCTAGATTGGCAGCCATACCGACTATTCCTTTCAATGCCTCGGCAGATGGCGGGACATGGCCCCTCTCGTCCCTCAAATCGATCATAACCGATTCTGCTTATGCAGATCGGGTAGACAAATCCGGCGAGACTAACATACCGCCAAGCCTCCACGAGTTTGCCGGTGTTTTTGTTGCTGATGTCTTCGATTCTTTGGGGATTGAACGTACCTCCAGGACCGTGGGTCCGGCGCCAGAGAACAATTCCGTATTCCTTACACTATCAGAAACATCCTCGTACCAGTATGCGAGCGGCGAGTTGTCCGCCGAGGGTTATGAATTAGAGGTGACGAATTCCGGAGTCACCATCCGTGGTGCCTCTCCCCTGGGCGTGTGGTGGGGTACACGTTCGTTCATACAGCTGGCCGTTCTCTCAGGGGGGAAATTGCCCCTGGGAAAAATCATTGATTCCCCTGGGTGGAAAATTAGAGGAATGATGCTTGACGCTGGTCGTCATTACTATGATTCCGAAGTAAGCTACTTGATTTGCCCCGTTTTCTCCTACAGAATAAGACTTCTGAGATGTAGTTATGTTCATCTTGCTAAGATATGTGCTCCAAATTTTAGTTTATCAGCGAAATATGCTCGTATATGAGCTTCTTCAAACAGAACACTCTCCACTTACATCTTAGCGATAATCTTTACAATAATGCCAAGCTTTATTCGAGAGAACAGTCCTTGGGTCTATACGCTCGTTTCCGACTATGGTCGGATGCACCAGAGGTTAAAGGCTTGAACAATTTCCTAAACGAGTCATATACGAAAGAGGACTACACGGGCATGCAGGAAGCATGCGCGGCACGGGGTGTTACCATCATCCCGGAGATCGAAGCACCTGGTCATGCTCTGCCAATCGTTCAATGGAAGCCAGAATTGGGAATGAGCAATGATCTGTCACTTTTGAATCTTTCCCATCCAGATACTCTTCCAACGATGCAGACTATATGGGGTACCTTCTTAAATTGGTTTAACTGTAAGACCGTTCATCTCGGCGCAGATGAATACACCGGCAACGTCAGTGACTATAACCATTTTGTAAATGAAATGGCGGGGTTCATACGCAGCAACAGTTCCAAGTCGGTTCGTATCTGGGGGACATTCCCACCCAAACCAGACTACGAAAACAACATTTCCAAAGATGTCTCTATTCAACATTGTAAGCTTACGCCAACCATTCACTAAGTTCCTAAGTTTTCTGGGTCTAGGTCGAAGTATCCCAATCCATCGCAGCGCTAACAATTTGTGGCTTACAGGGGAGTTTTTCGAAGATAACCCTCTCTTTGACTACATCCAAAACAACTACTCGGTCGTGAACTCAGACGACACCTTTTATGTCGTCAACAAGTGGTCGGGAAGCTATCCCCAGAAAGTCAACATTGCCAAGACATTCCATGGGAACCCAGCGACAGGCGGACCCTGGGAACCTTACATTTTCGATACGCAGAACAGCACAAACAACCCCGACAGATCGAACAAGAATGTCCTTGGCTCTATTGCCCCGTTGTGGAACGATTACGGGCCAAACGCCACCGTGTACAGCGAGGCCTACTACGCGTGGCGGGAAGGTATCCCAGCGCTAGCAGACAAGCAATGGGGAGGAAGCCTTCTGACGGAAGAATTCATAAACGTCCTTCCAATCCTCCATCCTTCGATTCCAAATTTCTGGCTAGAGGACCGCCTTGAATCTAAAGGACCTGAAATTCTCCGGTTCGACCAAGAGTCTTGGGGGTATCAACATCATCCTAACAGCAGAAGAGACGACCAGGCAGGAGGAGATACATGGAGGGTAAAAGATCTTTCGGCCAACGACTACAGCGCAACGACGAACTGTAGCGTGACCGCCAACGTCACGATCGGTTTCACCGGGGATTGCGAGCTAATGATTCCGCTCCTGTCGAAGGGACGGAACTATGCGCTCACGCTCAGATTATACATCGACCACTTTGCCAAAGACGCAACGATCATCGAGGGTCAGAAAACGACACTAATGCTCACGCCGAATATCACGCTCTTCGCGTCCGGCAACTATTACAGGCTGAACTCCACCGTACCGAAGGATACGTGGTTTGACTTGAGTATCATCGGGAAAGGCGACCAAACGTTCGCCAGCATCCAGGAGGTGAGACTGGGCGAACCGTTCATCGCGCGTCCGGATCAGGAGTTCCAAGCTATACTCGGGGTCAACGGGGAGTATCTCGTTTGGGCACCTATAGCTATCGAGGCTCCGCTTACCAAGATCTGGGGGGGCGATGCTTACTGGACCGGGGAATTTGGTGGGATGTTACTTACTACTGATGTGCTTTGAGCTGTGTCTCGGCCGTCATTGCTGTGTAAATTGACATTCTCCGCGACATAAGCGATGGTAAAAAGCATGTTTATAGTCTCTGTTCATATTTTATCTTAGGCTTAAAATCACTTAGTTAGTTCGTAATAACGAGGAATTTCCATTACTATTATAGCCACGAGCTTCGGAACTATTATTATAGTGTCCCAGTGACTGACACCCTCGCAAGCCGGAAATTCATCAAACATCACCGAGAGCTAACTGAACCAACTTATTAATCGTGTCCGGAGACCTCCTTGGGCAAATACATCTCCTCAAGATACTTCTCCTCCTCTTCTGTCAACTTCTTCCCCCGAACCGCCATGACTTCGTCTAAGCGCGCAGTGCTCGAGACTGGGACCCGACGTGAGCAACGTGAATTCACGACTAATTCGCGGAAACTTACCGCCTACAATCGGGCTCGCAACGCGAGCGATAAGCCACGCCAGAGCGACCTGGCTCATAGCCCAGCCGCGGCGCTCGGCAATCTCTTGCACGCGGTTCGCAATAACGAGGTCTAGCCCACTCACATCGCGCACACCGCGGGAAGATATCGATAGTGGGGAGGGAGGGCGCGCAAGTCGACCCTGCGCGAGGGGGGCCCAGGGAATTAAGCCTACACCTGTCATTTTGCAGAACCGGTTCATTTCTCGCTCTTCTTCGCGGTAGAGGAGGTTGTAGTGGTTTTGCACTGCAAGTTGTTAACTGGTTGACCTTGTGCTTCAGGGTGAAAGGGGTCACAGGGGGGGGAGAGAAAGCATGGGGAATGGATCCAAGATTGATATAGTCTGGAAGTTATTATGGCCTTGTACAAAACGGTCTAGGGGAACATGTATTCATTCGAAAATAGTGAAATGGGTTGCGTGGCTGATAGATAAGACGTCAAGGGCGCTTACTTACTTGAAATGAACTTCGTCCACCTGTTCTTCTCAGCTACGAACTGCATCTGTGCAAATTGTACGGCCCTGAACAATCCCTGGTCAGTCACGATTTATCCAAGCCCTTAGACATCATACATACCACATACTACTAGCGCCAATATACCTCACCTTCCCACTCATCACAAGATCATGCAGCGCCCTCATCGTCTCCTCGACAGGCGTCTCATAATCAAAGCGATGGACCTGGAGCACATCCACATACTCCGTGCCCAATCTTTCGAGCGAAGCCTCAAGGGCATTGAATATCGCAGTACGCGACAGTCCAGACTGATTCACGTAATCCCTAGCCTGCACGATTCTCTCGGCGACGTCCCAATGATGCACGTCGGGCGTTTCCCCGACGGCCCAGAAGCACTTCGTCATGATGACGACCTTGTGTCGCGGGATGTCATATTTCCGCAGCGCCTTGCCGACTAAGACCTCGCTGGCGCCTTGCGAGTATATGTTGGCCGTGTCCCATGTGGTTACGCCATTGTCATATGCGTATTTGAGGAGGGGAAGGGCCTGGGATTGGGCGTTAGTGTCATCAAGCAATTTGACACTAAAAAGGGGTGAATGGATTGGAAAGGGTGCGCACCTCCTCTTCGGCTACAGCCCAGTCTTGCGCCTGAGGATCACCTATGCTCATGCATCCTAAAATAGGGACCGAAACTTTCAAGCCGCTGTCGCCGAGTCGGCGGTATTCGACTTTGGTGCTGCTTAGAGACTCATTCAGGGAAGATGGTAGCTGATCTGCCATTCTGCTAATATTCTGTTGATAGTCTTGCTGGATCCGTCGTCCGTTAAATATTGCGGCTATCTAAAATGGGAGGGGTCTGGTCTGGAAGATTGGGAACATTAGGTAGGTTTGGCTTCCACTGTGCGTTCTGCATGCCTGCGACAATCGATACTGCACGTCATGACTTTTTGGCGGTTCTCCTGTAACTTTATGTTGTGATACCCACCTCCCCGGTTCCCAGACTGGGACATGTAGGGCTTGAACATCTTGCTGATTTACATGTGCATTCAGCTGTTTACTCTCAACGCCTATCGTGAGGTTTAGAAGCCCGCAGACGAACGGAAAGAGTGTTACGCGAAAAAATAGTAGCGCAGGATGCCAGAAGGTTACGATTTCGAGTCCTACGAACCATGATTTCAAATAGCTAAGCTGTCAAAATTTGAAAGACCATTCAGAAACCATGAGTTCTTAGGCGATGCGCATCTACTGCATGAATCTTTGCGCGTTGTACAGGGGTTACTGCACACACAACGGAAGAAGGATGCTGTGAAACTCATGCGCTTCATTCAAGCGAACACCCACTTTGTCACACATTCTTCTCTCTTTTTTTTTCGGGTTGTATTATTATTTATTTTGTTTCGATTTATGTGCACTTTGCCGTAATAATGTATAATGCGCCTGCGCTTCCAGAAACGATTTGTTCCCTGGTTACTCTTTGTCTACGTAGTGATCGCTATTAAAATGGGGGTTCCGCCTATTTTGTTGTTCCTCGACGAGATATTTATCCTGCTTGCGTTCTACAAGCCACATCATCGTTGTCGCAGTGGTACAAATTCCACGTCTCAATCCCAAACTTTCGCTTCTGCGAACCATTCAACCGTTTATATTTTGTTTGTTCATTTACACCGGATCGTAATTCATGGCGCAGAGGTCGAGTGTGTTGTTCGTGTACGGGTTCTTGTAGCCCTGTTCGTCGCCACGTCAGTTGATTGATGTACATACATGCCAAACCAAACGTTCCAGCCGCTTTCCGTCAAGATGAGTGTGGTGAGAGAGAGAGAGGAAAACTCACAGTAGTCTGGCAGCATCCCGTGATATTGTATACGTATAAGTTGCACTCGTAATAAGTATCAGTGACTCCTATTATATGCGCTCCGATGCCTGTGATACTTTGCGTAAGCATTATTGTCCACATCTGGTATACCGCACTCCCAACCCTAGAGAAAATGCGCCGAAGTATCCGGCATCTTACAATTTATCCCGACCTGTCCGTCTATATCTGTGCAGCACTTGGGAGAGAACCCAGAAGCCTGAGACGAGTTGCATCTGAAATATATCCTCTGTAGGTCCCTAGGCGCGGGCGCCGACATCGCCGCGCCTAGTAGGAGTGATGTAGCAACTGAGACAAGATACATGTTGATATGATTATGGGCGATTTGAGATAGAAGCGAATGTGAATTGGGCCCGGATGGGATGCCGTTAATAGGAGCAAATGTCGTAGTATCAGTATAACGAACGATGAGGACCTTCTTGGAACAAGTTGTCTGTCTATACAAGGTCCCGTTAGTCGAAAAGTTGGGAGACGCAGGCTACTATTTAATTCATCGTTCGATTGATATTGATTGGCCCTTATATGTGCGTAGCAACCAACAATAGTACTTACTATATATTCCGCGACTAGACCTGCGTGTCGCTTAAGCACAGCAATGGTGACGTTACAGACCGACGGGCAAATTTTGCTATTATAGCCCCAGCAATAGCAAGCAGGCTAGATTGCGACGGGCAGCAACGGTTTCACCAAAACGGTGACGAATGGGACGTGGAATGGACCAGATCTACGATATAACTACCTACCTATGGCAAGTATTGCTGCGATGGGCGCTCCACGTTGTATGCTTGCTACAAGTAGAAATTCAAATTCGTTCTTGTGTTTCCCAATACCACATACGTAAACACCTGTGCCGATCTTTCCCGAGTCCAGACCGCATCCTAATGATAGCAACGTCCTAGATAGATATCGTGTACGATCCGTACAGGTAGTTATTGTTGTTCGGCAGCAAACCTGGCAATTACGGCAATACGTCACACGTGGTTATGCAAGCCCAGACTTCTGCCCTTGAGCCGTTGGGGTGGAAAATCGATGGGCGCTGCATTTCTTGGCATTCGTATTTGCCGATCTTGCGAAGCGCGCGGACCAATCACTCACTGGCCCACCTCCCCCATTTCCCGTTTCTTCGCGATAGCTATTAACGAATGAGGGGACGTGAAGAGGTTATGCCCGCATGCGGGACTATGGCACTCTTGCTGTGATATCTGCCGTGAGTGGATGTTATAAACAGTAACGGTATCGGCGGTGAGAGACGGAGCTAAGGATAGGTAGAAGACTATAAAGAAGCAAGAGGGCTGTGATGGTCACAATGTCACGATCTGCCTCGTATTCTGAGACATTCTGGTGCGTTGTCCATCCTAAGCAGGGACCTTTTGCCTTTTGACTTGACTTTGGTAGGCGGGCTATTAGAACTACCGCATGTATTTTGATCTCGAAATAAGTTTGATAATGATGAGAATAATTCAAACGATGTAATATCCATGTACATCTGTATGTACTTGTGTAATGCAGGACTAGAATACATAGTAAAGTTGGGTCGGGGATTTTCTTCCGTGGATCTCCGTCGCCGCATTAGCCCAATCTTCCCGTTCAAGTGGGGTTTGACGATCAATTAGGACTTTATACATATTTGTACGAAGTACATAGTAAGGAAAATAAGTCGTACGATGGAAAGACCTTCTTTATTTCTTTCTCTCGATTACTCGTAACGTAGTAGTGACATGTATCTCTTAGGAGGTCTGGATGAAGAAGTTCGAGATCACGGAGGCTCATTAGCCCCATGTGTGTTCGCCTAACAGTACTCCACGCCACAGACAATCGAGTGTAGATCCTTAAATTCATCGGACTGGTGGCGGACCTACGCTTAGCAGACTCAAGCTATAATACGTTAATCATTTACAATGGGCGTGGACTTCTTAAATTGAACGAAAATGATACTGACAGAATCACGTATCAGAGACGGAAATTTTGGTAAAAATGTTTCAATCCCTTCTAACTACATATGTAAGTAGAGAGAGCTAGCTACTCTAGAAGCGAAACTCGCTCTAGGAGGAAGTTGAAACAACGAAGTACAGCGCATGAGATCTGCTCATCTAGCTCATCGAGAAATGACAGACACCTACATCTAACTCAGGGAGGGTATTAAATCCAGCGCCGCCAACCTATACAATTAACTTTTGACGATGAACATAAACCAGCCCAGCATCAAACATTGCCGTCCCGGAAATCAACACGATAGCGCAGCAACATGAAGGTCCGTCCACCAGCTTCTTCTATTCACCTTCATCACTCAAGCGTTCGGCATCCTCCAGCAGCCCCTCGTTATCTTGCACGTAATGACGGCCCTCGTTCAGAGCCGCTACGGCACGCACGAATTTGCCGTCCGGCCGTACCCCCGCATACATTTCCGGAGTCATGAGCACGGGAGGCGCACTCCTTCCCTGGCTGACTTGGATGCTTTTCAGGTACGCCAGCTGGTAACCCGCAATATACCAGGGGAAGGACGGATATTTCCTGTAATACATCTTGAAGCAGTAGGATGCCTTGAGAAGATCCCATTGGGATAGGCCTTTCCTAGTAAGGCCGACCTCACAGAGAGATTGTACCGTCTTGGACACCACTTTGTCTGTAGGGATGATTCCTTGCCACCTCTCATATGTGTTCGAAAGTTTCGCCTCGAACTCACCGCCGCGGAAATTTCCCCAATACGTTGCCACTTCATCGATGTCTTTCTTCAGCTCATCTAGGACTGTCTCCCAGGTGGTTTTCTTCACCTTGCCCAGCTTCGCCTCGTCTTTCCTTCGCATATCAAGCGGCCGCTTGAAGTTATCATAGTGTTCGGCGAATCTTACTAAGTCCGGGTCGAAGTGCTCGGCCTTACCGAGGTATTGGTCTAGACTCTGTAACTCATGTTCCACTGTCGGCTTCCCTACGACAAACTTCACGTAGTCGATAATGTGAGTCGGTGCTCCATCTCCAGCCCAATCATCGTTCTTGTACTGAGGCGGCACTGGATCAAGCCGTTTTTGGGCGCGTTTCACATCCCGCTGCCCAGCATTAAGTTTCTTTCGTTCTCGGTCCCAATCCTTTTCTGAGAAAATGATACCTTGCTTGGCCCGATCGACGAGATGACCGATCAGAGTGCTCATGAATAGGGCGGCCTCATCTCGAACAGAATTTCTAGAGTAGCATAGTTTCTCCTTGTAATTCGTGCAAGTGCCGAGTAGATTTGGCTCCATGTTGAAACGAAATGCCTGGTCAATGAATTCCGCGGTAACGCCGTCTCCATCTGGGTCACAAGATTGAGCTAGAGTTTCATAGGCCACATTTTGCTTAGTTAATACACGGGTATTAAATAGGTCTGGCACTTCGGGAAGCTGTGCGTTCGTGAAATTGTTGACGATACTAGGCTCCCAACAAACCCAAGCAATATCGCCGTCATAGTCGCCACCTGAGAGCTTGTCTGCCAACGGAATATTGCCTTTGGTGGAGAATATGATCACGTCTTTCAACGAACCAAGTTCCGGTTTGAATACAGCTTTGACTCGTTGGATATCGCTGGGGTGATGCGCTGGGGTTCGTGCGACGAGCACATCCATACCATGTACGAACGTCTCTGAGAAACCGGACTGCTCATCTGTGAATTTTGAAGAAAATCCCAGGTGAACCTCATCTTCTTCTAACACACCACTGAAGTCGACCACCATGTAGGCGTACGTAGATCGTCCCACCTTCACATTGAGTTTGGCCTGGAGCTCCTCACATTTTTCTTTACGCAGAGTATACGCAATCTTCCGTAAGAACTCAAGCTTCGTTGGATCGAACCCTTGGGATAAGAGCAGCTGCATCTGGTCTTCCCTGCTAACTGGAAGGCCAGCGGCCCACGGCACGTGGCCGAGCCTGATGCGGTCTTGGCGGCGCTGCCCCGTAGTATTTTCATGTAACCAGAGTCTGAAGTGAGCGGGGTCTTTCATAGCTTCCTTCTGGGATTCCATCTCCGCCGCAAGACTATCTCTCATGAAGTGTCCCACTCTCTCCTTCATTTCTAACGGGTTGTTCGCTCGATCCTCAAGGATGGGAAGTAGCTGAAGATTGAGAGTCGCAGATTTGAGCTCCTTCGATGCATTGCGAACTTCGAACGTTCGATGATCCTCCTCCTGAAAATCGCATTCCCACTTTCTCTGAGAGGGATAGGTCTCTATCCAGACCTCGCCACTGGTGTCTTCAGTATCTCGGATCCAAAAGCCCTTTGCGCTGCCAAACCGACCTTGAAAGCCGGCCGGGATGTCATCGAGACCCATAATGTCGCGGACTTGCCGCGCAAGTGTGGTTGACATGCGGGCGATTCCATCATTCATCACTTTTCCGGCAGGAGATACAATATCCGCGTCACGGTGACGGATCTCATGAGGCTTGATTACCACGGTCGGATGAGTACGACTAAGTCCTGTATACCGTCAGTAACGAAACACAAGTGTTAAGAGACGCGGAACGGATCTACCTAGAGTTATTCTCGAGAAAAGCTTGTACACTGACTGCTTCTGGTTTTTGGGGCTTTGCTGGATTTGTAGAAGCCAGTCTAACAGATGCTCGCGTCCCATTCTCGTATGCGAATTGCTCGATTCGAACTTGGGCGACACGGTCTGTGTCGCTATCGCGTGAAGAAAATCTATACCATCCTCGGCAAACAGATAGACCCTTTCCTGCATTATGGTTTTAGTTTCAGGTCTGAGAGTATCATCTTTATGCAACTTCTTCGGAGTGGCTTGTTTCGTGCAAAACGATTTCCACGTTCGACCTAGTAAAAAGTGCGACTGTTTAGCCAGCCAGTTGTGGATAGAGTCGATAACGACGGATTCGTTTCCCTTGCTTAAATTCTTGACGTCCCTGGTATACGGCGAAGGCATTATGAGCTCAAGGAATCTATCGGACCCAAAGCGACGATCGAGTCTGTGCGGCAGATCTAACCTGAGGGGTTGGAGGGTGAGGTTGAACAGAGGCCCAGCTTTGGCCGAATTGAGGGTCAACATCGCTGTGAGGACCACAACTTGATCAGCCGAGCAAAAAGCATTGCTCATCGCAGCCCTCCAAGCTTCCGGCCTCGTTTTCTCCGGGAATACTTTGCCTTCGAAAGCACTAAGACGCCGAAGCCGGTCCCATAACTTGGCTTGATCGTCTAGCATGGGCTCGTATTCAAAACGCAGGTCGTCCATATCTATTCCACAATACAGAGCTACGCGCAGTATCTCCCAGCGTACAGCCAAAGGGGCACGCTGAAGATTGGCCGGTAAGATCGCTAATGAAAATTAGTCATAGCTACGAACATATATGAATACACTCACGCCAAACGTCCTGGAGCCGTTGTAAGAAACTTTCAGCATCGAGATTAGCCGCACCAGAGAGCCTCATGGGCGATATATCATTTCGGAGGTCCATATCTCCGAAACCCGTACTCGGATGTGATTTGAAGCCGTTGAGAGGTGTACTTTGTGTGAGAAATGAATCATGGTTCTGTCGAGGATTATTACGTTCGTCGGACGAAGCCATGACCACATGTTCCGTGCTCGAGGAAGAACTGAGAGATACTACTACCGATGAGGGTGGCGATAGCTTCCGCCTTTGTTGAGAACTTGCCTCCACAATAGTGACTTCGGTCTCCTGAGTTGCAGGAATTATGGAATGGTTCTCGGAATACTTGGGCTTAGAGAATGCAGGGGACGCGAACGACAGCCTGCTTGTATTTGCCGAGGGGCGATGTCCGTAAACATTGTGCTGCTGGTTGGGTCCTACGGGTGACCGTCTAGGCGGCATGAATGGTTCAGGCAATGGGGTGGAAGCCCTTACCTCACCACTATCGAGACGAGAAAGAACGCTGGGGGGTCTCGGGGAGGACACGGTGCCCCTGGAGCGTTTTGACGGGAAATCATCTTCTTCATCCGGCGATGGACGCTTGGAATGGCGTGTAGTGGTCGGCGATGGGAGTTCGTCAGCGATGGTGTTGCCAAAGGGTTCGCCTGGGTTTAAAAAGTCAAGTATCTCTGCCAGGCGGGCCAGCAACTCAGTACGCTCAGGCTCTGTCGATGCGCGAGGCAAACTGGTCGAGGAGGGGGTGACACCCTGCCCGCCCTTCGATTTTTTCACCCATTTACTATGAATTTCACGAGCATGTTTATCGAAGGTCTTGAGAACGATGTTGGCATTGCCCTGGCGATACTCATTCTTGAGACGACTGTAGAACGACGAGTCATCATAGTAAGACGAAGGATGCGTCCGCTCGACCAAGAAGCTGGGATTTGGCCTACGCAGATTTAAGCTATAGAGGTTAGAGAATTCTAAGAACCAAACATCGAACCCGCTGTCATTGTCACTGCTAGTGGCAACCCTATTTGTCGGCGTGGCCGGCAGGCTTGAGAGGGGATGCCGGTCGACCTCGGATTCGGAGTTTGCAGCATGCCCATAGCCATGCCTCTGATCGGGGCCATGGCTCCGGTACGCGGACTCCATATATTGTCCGGGACGGACTAGAGCCCTCTACCAATTGGGAGTAGCCAAGAAGGACGTAAGACCAGCACAGATCCGCCGTTTAGCTGCGGTTCTTTCGGAGTGAGGTCAGAAATAGCGCACTTTTTTTAGAGCAATGAGAGCAAAGCGCCTTGACCGCTATTTCCGCTAGCTGCTTCTGTGCTTGTATGTAAGGCGGTTAGCAACGCAATCAAGCATAATCCCCAGCGACTGGTGATGGCGGATTGGGTGGCAGTTAGATGACCAGACCAGGTTGTGCCTACACTAACCTATGCAACCCCCTAACTAAGGAGCTTTAACTAGAGGTCAGAGACGATCGATTTTTAGTGCATCACGCACGGACCGGGCCGTGGCAAAGAGTACCGAAAGGGAAAAGCTCGCAGGTCAACGATGAACAAGACAGGTTTTCGCAAGTAGCGTAGCGTAGTGGATTCAGGTAGCAGATTTAGGTAGTAGTGCAGCGTCGATTAACACGACGGGGGTGGTGGTGTGGATTTTATGACGAGAGAAGCGCGAGGAGCGAGCTTGGTGAGGTGAGGTGAGGCGAGGTGAGGAAAAATATCATAGGAAGAGAGGGAAGCCAGGATGATACTAGTAGGTTAGGTTGTGTAAGTTAGCTGATGCGAGGAGGGCCGGGCGCAAAGATGCGATGGGGTTGATGGGCTGGCGAGGGAGCAAAATGCAAGGTGCCCAGAGCAAACACACATATCGAGGCAAAAGTCGTGTCACGCCAATACATGCACGGGGCCGGGGCCGTTGTTCATGATTTGATTGCTGGGGTGATCTTTAGTTGAGCGTTGAGGTTACACACATCTCTGACGCGGCTTGAGAGCACCATGGTAGTTACTACATCTACGTGAAAAGGTACTACCTATTTGGGTATGTCCCTAGATAGAGGCGACCTAACTAACTAACAGCTGCCCTAGGAGCGGGGGCGGGGTTAGGGGATCTGGACTGCATTTGTGCTAGACAAGGTCGAAGTAGGCAGGTACGTACGTAGGTGATTTGCCTGCTAGTGAATTCACTCTTGAAATAGAAACACGGTAAACTAGGTGGGTGGGTACTAGCTCGAGAATTGAGGTTTGTAAATGGATGGATGATTATGTCTGAGATGGGTGAGGCTCTTGTTCAGATCCGAAATTGCTGGCTTGCGAACCTGCAGGGCCCCTCCCCTCTAATGTCGTTTCACAGTGGATGAATCGTACTTAGCGTAGCGCCATGTATGTAGGGTAATATGTAAGTACTTACGCAGGAGGACTCATAAGGTCTGTCACGGGGGTACCTAGCCTAGCACGCGTACGCAGTATACATAGGTGGTAATTGCTGCACACGCAGTCACCTGGATCTGACCTGGAGGGCGATGACTTAAGGGCGGCGCTACTGTACGCTAGGCAGATGGATGTCCACCCCTTAGGTATGCCGACCCCTTAACCCCATTTATTCGCCCAATTACATAAGACGATTGATTGATATTTCTGGGAGAGCTCACTCACACCTACTTAGACTTAGACGGCTCGAGCAAGGCGTCCCAAAACCTTGCATCGATTTTGTCTGGCATCCAAAACCAAATCAACTCGTCCTCTAGATCCTCTGGTCTCCAACCCACTGTTTGTCGTCGTGAGTGAATTAACGAGCAAAACTCTCTCCCTTTTGTTGGAACTCGGCATCCTCGGGATCGTCGAGGGCTGGCCAATTCCATATTTTCCCCGCCTCAGCTCCTCTTTTCGCTGTCCGGCGTTCGCATTCATTCGTGCGCCAAGGCAGATTGCCATCAGCCTTACTTCTCCCTCGCCTTTGTTCCCCCAAACGTCGCCTCCCCAAAGGACTTGTTCGGTACTTCGGCATCCTTCCATCGAATCGAACCCGCTTTTACCGTAAAGATACTGTGCGACGCCGCTCCCTCAGTTGTCGCATGTTGTTCCTTCTCTCATTTGCCTGCCGCGTTCCGTTGCCCTGAAGCTGCTCACCGCCAAGAACATAAGCTTCACCGGTTGCCAAGGCCTTCTTCTGAGTCCATGTTGCCGAGGCGGGGCCGAACACTGTCGTGTTAGCAATGTCGGAGCAGGACATCAACCAAGTCCCCGTTGAGGACCTCACTCCCGAGCAAGCCAGTCACATCATTCACTCTCACCGGAAGGTGAGATATGGTACGTGAAGACAATTATTTTGAGACTGCCTCATAGTTAGCCTTTGGATGCCCTCCTTTCCTTCCTATTTATGTTCTTGGGTGAAAGTCTGATGGTGTGACGATGAGATAACGTGATTATGCGATTTCATGAAAGTTGGGCCGGGCACTGACAGGCAGTCTTGTGTCAACTCAAAAACTCAAAAACTCATTTTGTCCGTTGCTGACACCATCTCAAGGAACCGCATGTTGGCCTTGTCGACAACGTAAAGTGAAATGTACAAACGATCTACCTTGTGAAAATTGCATCAAGAGAGAGCACCCGCAATTATGCAGTTATAAACCCAATCGTTCAGTCGCCTCTAGACAAGCCTCCATCCCCACAGGAAGCCATCCGACTAAGAAGCGAGCTCATTCCCCAGACGGGAACGACGACCATGCCCATGAAAGCGACCACCAGCCCGACAATTGGCGGCAGGCGATTGGTATGTATTCGGCCTAGAGTTATATACTATCTTTCGTCTAACCCCTTTCTTGCTTCTAGACCAGACCGAAACCAACAATGAATTAAATCGTTATGTGGGTCAGAACAGCATCCCAGCTCTATTAAGAGACCAGCCCTCCCCGATCGAGACCAAGGATGGCGTGGATATTCGTCGAGACATGCGTCCAATTTTTGGACTCGATACGTCGGCTCCCTTTCCTCTCATGTCTCAAAAGCATCTTGATATGATGACGCAAGACATCTTCTCCGAACTCCCACCAGACAGAGAGGTCATGATGTGGGTGCTCCAATTCCTCGTCGAGGATTATTTTCTTTTTCGTTCCGTAACATAGGCTGACTTGGTGAGAACAGCCTGTTCACCGCCTACAAGGAGATCACACACCCATTTTGGGGCTTTGTGGCGGATATCGACGATCTCGAGTCTCGTATAATCATTTATCTAGAGGAGAGAGCCAAGAGTGCGAAAGATGCAAGCAAGCCTGGTCGGCCTGTCTCAGCCTCGTGGCTAGCAATTTTATTCGCTGTTATGGCAGTTGGGTCACAATACCGCGACTCACCATACCACTTAAGGACATATGACTCGCAGAAATATATCCAAATATCTTTTCATTTTTTAAGAATAGGAAATTTTCTACTTCGGTGAGTTTGGCTCTCAGACCCGACACGTATATATATCACTGACACCCTGGAAGCCCCAACCTCGACTCTATTCAAGCATTACTACTTACGGGCTTTGTCCTTCTCAATGATATGAAGGCCGAAGCTTCGTGGGCCATAATTGGAATGACATGCCGCCTAGCACAATCTCTTGGTCTTCATAGGACTATAACACAAGACGACGCCAATCCAACTGAGGCATCTTTGAAATCATTTGTTCGCCGCAAACTATGGTAAGACGAAGTCGATCACTCATGAAGGTTGCTGGCCTGACATTATTCCAGGTGGACTTGCCAATGGCACGATACTTTGACATCGCTGTCCTTTGATCGGTAAGCACTTGCCCTCGCTCCTACTATATTAGACCGAGACTCACCATATGTTGTAGCCCAAACATGACGAATATTCCTTGCTGCCCAATCCCCATATCTCCAAGTGCTGCAACCGATGGTCTATCGTACCTCGAGATGATGTATCATCTGTGCGAGCTGATTTCAAAGCGTCTTAACCCCGACGCGACAGCTGAGTACACGTACCAGTCGATCATGAGCAATTGCGAGGCTGTTGAATCTCTCAGAGGTATGGTGTATCCGCAGCTTCGCAGTAAGGAAGCTTGCAAGAGCGTGCTCGACAAGCTACAACACTATGCGACTCGTTTACATACGTCTTTCGTAGTGTCCGTCTGTTGTCGACCTGCGCTCCGCCGCGACTGTACAATTTTAACCCCCACAGAACAAAAGATGTTATCCGATAAATGCAAGGCGAATCTCACCGAGACAGTGCGCATGTTTTTAGCAATGCATCAATTGTCTTTCATTCCAACGCGCAGCTGGGCTTTCACTTATCACGGTTTGTCGTCCGCTGTCCTTCTTGGGATCTTGAATGAAACCAAACAGGATCGCGAGGTTAGACAGCTGCATGGCGATCTAATAGCAGCTCTATCTGCGGCCACGGCCAAGGAGCAGGATACTCCCGCTCCCGAGCACATTAGGAAAAGCGACAAAGACATTGAGCTTTTTGGACCTCTTTCACGAGCCCTCACCGCATTGAAGAATATTTACGACTATGGTACTCTGCACGGAATAAATGGCATAAAGAGTGAGAGCGCATCAGGGACACGTACACCAGTCAACCTCTCTGGTCAGAATCCCCCTCTGTTGAACTCTCAGGTCCGTCCACAATCCGGATATAATAGGCATCAAGACGCCGCACTAGCCATGACCGAATTGCAAAATAGCACCCCTATTCAGGAGTTTCAGAGGTAAGGCACCATGTCGCTAACACTATGCCCATGCCCCTTAGCTAATATCATCATTAGTCCCACAACGTACCCACAGCAATTGACTACATCAGTTGGCCTTCCGGAGCTAGGCCAGATTGATCCATCAACGCTCGCCCCAATGGAGCTATATGATTCTATATTTTGGGGTAAGTGGTTGTTGTCTTGCTCTGAGTGCATACTATACTAACGCCCGTAGCATCCCCGGACCCTTTCTACAATGTTGCGGACATGAGCTTCGAGTTCCAACCCCGGACGGCCCCTGGTCAAGCTGGGCAACAACAATATTATTTCTGACAACTAATGGGCTACTGATATCACGAAACGCCTACGGAATATGCCATATGCACTTTTTTGGACACGACATCGGATATGAATACCCTGTATTTGAGCTGACTGTATCTATTCAAATTCGGCCTTGTGGAAATGGAAAATCGGCGCCATTCTGGGAGTCTAGCCGATGATGACATTCTGTACATTTTTCTATTTTCTTTTTTTTTTGTATACGGATTTATGTTGTTACGATATATCTCATGCTTTCAATTGTATCCATGCTCTCTTTGACGCTGAACAAAGCGGGACGGCCACTATCCAACCCCATGTGCATTATTACTTTCTGAACACACTGATACGTATGTATCATTCAATTTCATAACGAAACCTTATACATATTCAATCTCTAGAATGACGCATGTATATCTATGCCATATCTTTTTCTTCTTCCCGTCGGGGACCTTCTGTAGTATGTTCTGCCTTGCGCATCCGTTCATGGCGCGCCGTGAAATACGAGAGTCCCGCCGTCCAAATCACCAAGGCGATGGAAACGGCAATCATAGCCCACATACCTCTCTGTATATACGTGGTCAGTGCTAAAATCGATAATGGGATGGGATGCAAGGGGTAAGAAAGTTGGAAACTAAGAGTAAAAGATCCGCGTACCGTAAACCAAGGCGCCATCGAAGCCCCGTAGAACACGATGGTCCACCACGCATTGATGACGTTGCTGCCCAGATTCATGCCAGCAAGGACGATGGCGCGAAACATATGCTCCTCATAGCGCAGGGTATCGTTGGCCCAGGCGAAAAAGGTAGCCTGACACGCATAGACGGCGCCAGCCCAATAATACGCTCCGAAGACCATGGGTGTCGAGGCGACGGGATCTTCGGCATGGGAGGCAGCGAGGATAAGAGCAGAAGTGACGACGCCGGTGACGCCGATGAAGTAGCCGACGAGATAGCGCCTGCCGTTCAGGAAGTCGGTCAGCGTGGCCCAGAAGAGGGTGGACACGATTCCCGCGGCGGGGACGCCCGTGGGATAGTTGTTCAGCTGCGGGATGGTGTACTCGTGCACGGGGTGGCTCTTCATGTACAGGGCCAGCAGGCCGTTGCTGCCGAACGATTCGGTCTCCCCTGCGATGATCCACAGGATCATGAAGCCCCAGAAGAACCTGTTGGTGAAGGAGCGTCGGAAGAAGGTCCAGGATAGCGGCGCGCGGTCTTCGACGGGGGGCACCCGGGCTCGCGCGAGGTCTTTTTCTGCTGGGGTCAGGTAGATGGCTTGGGTGGTGGCTGGCGTGTCTGGGAAGAAGGCGAAGCCGTAGATGGCGACTGGGAGGGTGATGAGGCCGTCGATACTGGCGGTTGTTAGTTTGGATTCATACGTCGAAGGGAACGAGTAATAGGTTTAAGAAGCTTATCAGTTGAATTCACTCTTGGAATATCATGATCGCATTTGAGAAAAGTAACACACACATAACCTATAAAGATCACGCATGAAAAAGCGAACAGGTGATTCTTACATAAACAACCAGCGCCACCCACTAAGTCCATGCCGCATATTCAGAGACCCCTGGATACCGCTCTGGATGTACCCACCAATCATAGTGCCCGCGAGTCCCGAGGCCGTGAAGATGCCAGAGCGCTTCCCGAGCTCGCGTTCCGTGTACCACGAGCCGAGGACGTAGTGGGTGCCGACGAAAGTAGTAGCCTCGGCGACGCCCTGGAAGAAGCGGATGGCGGCGACGCTCTGGGGGTTGTGGACGGCGGCCGTGACCATGGTCAGCGCCGCCCACACGACCATGCACGCCGGGAAGAAGATGCGCGGCCGCACGTAGTGCAGCGAGAGGTTCGCGGGAACCTGTCCCACCACGTAGCCGGCTGTGAAGGCCGCCTGGACTTGGTTTAGCTGGTCCCCGACGAAGTGCAGCTCCTCTCTCATCCCTGAGACGTAGGCATTGTTGAGGTTGGATCGATCGAGCTGGCGAGAGTTGGTGTTAACGGGGAAGTAAAATGGCACGGGTGGTTCATATAATTGATTGATTATACTCCAAATGAGATCAGGTAGGTATAGGAAGATTCATCCATCTCATGGTGAGAGGTGAGGTGCGACTCACATAATTCGTGAAATAGCTCAGACAGCAGAAAGTCAAGATGAAAAAGTCGATCTTTCGCACCAACTTCTTCTCACCCGGCTTATAGTCAGTATGAAAGTATTCGCGTAATCTGGTTCTCACCGCCATGGGTGCGGTGTGACACGACGACGCCTTTGTTGCAGGCCTTGCAAGAGAATACTTGATTTTCAGATAGATCTCAGACCAAATTCATACATATTGGTCATAAATGAGGCCCCTTATATTATATACTTTTCGGGCTCTCGATTTACATACCGGACATTCAACCGACGGTGAAGAAATATTGAGAAAAGATGAGTTAAGTTAGATAGTCTATATAGTAACCTACCTACCCTAGGTAAGCACTTGGTAGATAGATAGTAGTGATAAGAATTCGAAGATGAAGGTAAAGTTATACACTAGTTTATCGGGTGCCACAATTGGACAGGGTCCTCGGCTTGTGGGGCTGGAACTGGGACCCCGAATAGTTAAAAATGTTTCCCATTTAGAGCTAGCGTAGTCAATACTATCTCTTGGTATTCTCTAAAGAGTTGGGTAGACAAGTAAATGAGGGGTTGGTATCTATAGCATGGGAACATTTGATGATACCGGATCAGAACATTCAACATCATAATTTCAAGGGAGATAGATTCCAACAGCATATGGGTTGGGTTCTTTCAACAATCGTATCATGAGCCGACGTGGATCTTTGAGCCAGATAAGCTTCTGATGATCACGTTCCCAATATCTGTTATGCGGGTATCTAGATCCGTGGAACGAACCCCGCAAAGTTCCAATATGATGTAAGTAGCCTGGCCAGGGGGCGTGTTATCATATTTCACTCGGCCTATTGTCTACATTCAGTCATACAAGACCTATATGTGGCTTTTTTATGTACGATTAATCGGTTCGGGTGCCGGTGTCGCAATAGCTCAGCCCTATAAAAATAACTTGAGCCATGTACTTTTGTTCGAATACTTCCGCGGTGTCATTTGATAAGTTATCAAGCTGGGTTCGTGGTAGCTTTCAAGCAGAAACTAAAAACTCGAGCCGCGATAGCAGACAGATAGTAATAAAAAAGTAAGACATTCGTTCTGCAGCTAGAAAGTCCCAAGCAGCTCGTCCTGCAGGGTCGTCTCCCAACCATAGCCGTAGATCCCGACACCTGAGACATTCAACCATCACAGGATCTACCACCCGACTCGGCGGGATATGACATATACGTAGATATATCATACGAGAAACGGGAACCGGCAATGGATAGCAGCAAATAACATCTAGAAAGCCCCCGATTCCGGCGGGGAGGGGGACTTGTCTTTTGAGTGAGGCCTTAGGCGCATGTAAATCCTTGCGGGGAATAAGGCCGGCGGATATTGCTGAGCTGGGTATCGCCAATATTTGCTCCTTCGTCTTTCTTCTCATCCTCTTTTATAATCATTCATCTTCATGTATGAAACATATATTTTGAAATAAGGGAATAACTTTCCCACTTCACCCAGTCGACCAAACCGAAGCTTCTGCTGGAATTCTCTCGAAAATGGGAGGAATCTGGGAGGCGCTCGCGGCCAAAAAGCGCCAAGATCTGCTAAACTCGATCCCTGAGGATTGGCGCATTCCTAGCCATCTGCTTCCTCCCAAGAGCCAGGACGACGTCACCGGGTTCCCAGCGAGCTCCGGGTGGTTCACGCGGGAGGAGCTCGAGATCACAGAGTGCACGGCGCTGGAATTGCTACCGAGATTGGCGAGCGGTGAGCTCAGATCAGAGACGGTGACGCGGGCCTTTTGCAAGCGGGCGGTCGCAGCACATCAGCTAGTACGAACTTGTCGTATCATATCCCAAGATGAGGACACAAAAAAGCTTACACGCAATCTTCTAGCTCAATTGTCTTTCCGAGACATGTTTCGACCGGGCCATCGAGACCGCGAGGGCCCTAGATGAGCGTCTAGCCCAGGGGTTGGGACCAGTCGGTCCCTTCCACGGCCTCCCGATCTCGCTGAAGGACAACTTCAACCTACGTGGCCTGGACTCGACGGTCGGGTTCACGTCGCACATAGGGGATCCCGCGCCGTATGATTCCGAGCTGGTCCGTCTTCTGAGCCGGGCCGGGGCCGTCGTCTACGTGAAGACGAACGTGCCAACGGCCATGATGATCGCTGAGACGGTGAACAACGCCTTCGGCCGGACCGTCAACCCGCTCAACCGCCGGCTCACCAGCGGCGGCAGCTCCGGAGGCGAGACGGCGCTGATCACGTTCAAGGGTAGTCCGCTGGGCGTCGGGACCGACATAGGCGGCTCGTTGCGCATCCCCGCCGCCTGCACCGGCATCTTCACCCTCCGGCCCTCGTTCGGCCGCTTCCCCACGCTGGGGTGCCGCTCGGGCCTGCCCGGCCAAGAGGCCGTGCAGTCCGTCAACGGCCCGCTGACGCGCACTATGGCTGATCTCGAGTACTACTGCAAGGCAGTGGTCGATTCCGAACCCTGGCACGGCGACCCGCGCTGTCTCCCGATACCGTGGCGTCCTGTCTCTTTGTCCCCCAGATTAAAGGTCGCAGTCATGTGGCACGACGGTGTGGTCCTGCCGACCCCTCCCGTGACGAGAGCGCTGCGGCAGACTGTGGAGAAGCTGAGGGCTGCCGGCCATGAAGTTATCGAGTGGTCGCCAGAAGACCAGGCGGAGGGCTTGCTACTTCTGGGCCGCATGTTCGTGGCCGATGGGGGTAAGTCGGTCTTATTCCAGCTGGCGAGGACGGGCGAGCCGCTGAGGCCGGAGATGGCTGCCTACGGCGATGCGCGCGAGCTGAGCGGTCTCGAGTACTGGCAGCTTCATATCGAACGTCTGGCGTTCCAGAAGAAGTACCTGGACCGATGGAAGGATGCGGGTATTGACGCTATCCTAGCTCCCGTCACTCCATTCAGTAGCGTTGAGAATGGGATGTTTAAGCATGGTCAGTAAAAGTTTCCCTCAAAATATCGTCATGCTTGCAAAAGGAAGTCGGCTAATAGGATTGTAAAAAGTTGGGTACACCGGCGTTTTCAACGTATTGGATTATTCCGCCATCTCGTTCCCAACAGGCATAACGGTAGACCGGACTATCGACATCCCACAAGACGATGCGCCTCCGGCTCTGTCCGACCTGGACCAGGTGATCCGAAGCGAATGTACGGCATCTCTTGAGCCGATATATTTGAGTGTGTCAGATCTTGCTAACCTCTTTGGTAGACAACGTAGAAGCCGTTCATGGGATGCCGATCAGTCTCCAGTTAGTAGCACAGCGATTAGAGGACGAGAAATGCATAGAGATGTGCAAAGCAATTATACAGGTATTAGACTAGATAACAGCGCCATATAGTCGTGTTCAGTATACCCCGATACAATAGTTAGAACGAACCCTCTACTACAAAACATCTATCTTTGACTACTTGCCTTGCAATTGTCACTCACCTAGTAAATCTGCATGCTGATGGAGTGTTTCAAATGGGAACACGCATGCATGCCACCAACTCTTAGGCGTACGTGTAGCAAAAGGGCCCGTCCGTTATACTAACCAGGTCGCTGATCTTCCATGCCTTGGCCGCGACCGAGTACAGATTCACCTCGTCGGTTAAAGCGGCAGCTGCTCCCCCAAAGCCCATCATAGTCCGCCCGCCCTACGCATGAATTAGTTACTGGTTCCATAGTTAGACTTCGAAGGGGCTTACTGCTATGACTTGTAAGCGGTTTTGGAGATCTTGTGCCTGCCATATCGTCCAAGCTCGGTCAATCATTGAGTGGTGCAGATCTATAAAGCGAAAGTTAGCAACTCAATCTCATGGTCTTTGTCCCGCAAATTCGCGAAATCCAAAATCGGTAAGTAAAAGTTGCATACAGAAAGCCGGATCACCCGGGGACACGTAGAAGTCTCCGGCTGGATCGCCGGCAATGGTGAAATGGCCACCTGCATGAACGCCCATCGTGACTCCTGCAGCTTGCATAGTAGTCTGGAACGCTGCAATAGTCTTGCTGTTGTTTATCAGAGTTACGATGTCTTGTGTGCGCGTGTATCTCGAGGAGAGGTAGTTCGAAATATCTCGACGCAGACATCGGGGATTATGGCCAAACCCATCGCTTCGTGGATTTGCTGGCGGTGCAGGTGAGATAGCCGGACTAATTGGACTATGCAGACGTTTCTTGTTAGAGCCTCCACATATTCACGTTGTTATGTTTTCTTTGCTTACCCAAGATTTACTGTCATACTGTGACACGACATATTAGTACCGGCAAGGCCAAAATCGGAACCAGGGATGCGTACTTCTTGAACGGACCTGACGTAATGCATCCTCCTCCATTACCCGCAGGGGCCATGAATGACTGGTGCGTGATCTTCTCACCATTTCCACTCATGCTAGTTTCGCTACCATCAAAGATAGGCGAGGTCTCGGGGTTGGCTGCCCATCTTCCCCAATCCCAATACTAACACATTCATTTTAGTTCTCGATCCCATCACGAGAGGCGATAATGTCTACTTACAGGCTGCGTGCCGGTATACCCACACTCATTGCGAAGGACCTGCTCATATGCCCAAGTGAAATAACGATGCCATGTAAGGAAGTTGCCCTAATAACGATTAGAAATCGATGTTGTCCCATCTTAGACACTAGACGTAACGAACGGTGCCATGAATAGACATAGTCTGGTTGATATGGACGGCAACGAAGTCATCGTAGCGAGTTTTAGCACCAGGGACCTTCGCGGGGTCCAGCTTCGAAGGGCTGGTAGTAACACATAGAACAGCCTTGATGTAAGCCTTCTTATCATCGGCACTCAGGTCGCCCCTACAACCAATAAGCATCCGACTTTGAACGATATTTGATGTACGACTCACCATTCTCGTCGGACGAGCAGCTTGTCCTTGGTGCACGTTGTAGATTTGGCCAGTTGCGCATCCAGCGCCGGCTTTCCTTTGTCCCAAAGGTCAGACACCGCATCACCATAGACGACTGGGGCAAGGAGGAGCAGGTGAAGGCAGAAGAACATCGCGATTTTCGTGATGCCCGACATATTGAGGCACATCTGTGTGGTATCCTTACCGCTAAGCAAAGTATGAATGCCAAGTTGACAAGGCGGTTCTTATGTCTTCTATAGAGCTTGGTACTGTACTGCCGAAGGCGAGTGATCGTCATAGCAGGCCACATCCTTTCGGAACGGAACAAACCCCCGGAGGGGATGATATTGGACGCCCATTCACCATTGTAGTATTATACGATGGTGGTCTTGGCGGTCAGAGCAGGACCATGGGTCGGCGGCATTTTTATCCAGGCAGTGACTAAGGGGAGCCAGGTAACGTAATGCAATCTTCGTAGTAATTTGTGCAGAATGGGATGAGCTGACGAGTATTTAAATAGCGGTATATTCATGTGGTCACACTGCAGGGTGTTTTGGGTCCAGCAGTTTGGGAAACCTGGGGTACTTTACCCGCACCCAATCAATCGTACTCATGCCAATGGGGATGGCCTTGTTTTGTGTTTTCTGTTCAGCCGCTTTTACGTGTGGTACCGTCAGGTGGCCTTCGGCAGTTCACGGGGAGCGAAACAAAGGGGCACACGGTTCGAAGAGCCCTCGTCGACCATAAACAATAATGAGTGCGACGGTCATTCGTTTTATGAGCGGACATTTATGGCCAATCAAGATGCTAAGTTATAAGATTTTCATATTGATGAACTCATGCGCCAATACCACCGCAACGGAATGTCTCTCGTGATGATGAGGTTCGACTCGTCACACGTGAACGGCTACACTTATATCTGGTAGGTTGCGCAAACTCACTAGAAAACCACACTGGGATGGTTAAAGGAAACACGATGAGTTGTCAAAATAGTCTTTTCCTCTCTATGAGCACCGTAAAGTGATCTATATTCTGTAAACATACACAGTTACTTAGGAATACACTCATGTACCTATCTAATGAGAAAATCTCTCACTACTGCGATTTCTAGTACCGTCGTATCGTGTTGAAATTTAACGTTAAATGTAACGGAAACTACCGAGGGAATATGGTGAAGAAATAAATAAAAAGAAAACCATAGCAGTACATCACTGAATCTGAAATGAACATAATAAAGCCTAGCTGCAAATTGAAATACCTGTACGAGATGTGGTGCGCGCGATTTTATAAGTGCCAATCTATTTATCGATTTCTGACGATAAACAGAAGATAAAAAAAAATCATACACTACCTATAGAATAGATCTGTTTCAAACTATAACATCATGAATCTCATATTCTGTGAGTAAAGGTGCTCTCGCATTTCGCACTCCAGTGAATACTTTCCGCTACCATCACCATTGCATCCCCATCAAGGCGATGAAACACAAGCTATTTTGTATGAGAAGGTTGTCTGTCAGACTGACACGACAAGTGATAATTCCGCTGCGCTCCCCCGCAAATGTTATCGAAGCTGCAGTTCTCACATGGACAATTAGCAACGCCGTTGACACCTAGATAGGGCTTATCCACGAATGAACTTGCAGCTAAATCGCCGCCCAGCACTTTTTTATCTTATCAACGTCGCGTCACTAACTCGAAGCTGTGGGTTGGGTGGGGGAGATCCCAGGCACACACGAGCGCTAACTTACATGATGAGGGGCATCTATCTATAAGATGTGAGGGGCTGAGGAGTTGAAGGGCCAAGAAGAAAAATAACTTTCTCATAGATAGGGGGAAGACAGGAAGATGAAAAAAAGATTTAATAGTTTTTGTGGTTTAAATTGAGTTACTTTTTGCTCCGCGAGAACATATAGAGTAGTGGTTACTGCTACGAAGTACACATGTCCGCCATCGAATAGCTAGGTCTCGTAACTTATACAAAGTATAAGTGACTTGACTTTCCGCCCTCATTTCGAGCAGACAAAACCACTCCGTGAATTATGTCTCCTCGAACGCGAAATTGCCGCCTCCCGGCGCTACCCCAGCGTCTGAAAGGTCTCCCCGCCCCAGTTCTATACATCATACTCCTCCTCCTCTTCGTCAACGCCGCCGTCTGGGCCGCAGTGGCCATCGTGCTACACTTCCATCCGCCGCTGGTCGGCTCTGCCGTGCTTTCGTACACGCTGGGGCTCCGCCATGCGCTGGACGCAGACCATATCGCCGCCATCGACCTGATGACGCGGCGCCTGATCGCGTCGGGCCAGCGCCCCGTGACGGTAGGCACCTTTTTCAGTCTGGGCCACTCCACCATCGTGATTATCACGTGCATCGTGGTGGCGGCGACGGCGGGCGCGCTACGCGAGCGCTTCGGCAGCTTCCAGTACATAGGCGGCATCATCGGAACGAGCGTCAGCGCCGCCGTCCTGCTCATACTCTGCGTTGGGAACGGATGGGTCTTGTATCGTCTCGTGAGCAAGCTGCGCGGGGTGCTCCGAGAACCGGACCCGCACGGTTCCGATGAGGAGGAGGAGGAGGCAGAGGCTAGGAGAAACGATGATGATCAGGCTGCTGCTGTGCGGGATCTACAGCTTGACGGCCCTGGATTCATGGTCAACGTGCTACGCAAGTTCTTCCGCATCATCGACAGGCCTTGGAAGATGTATCCCCTCGGGGTCTTGTTCGGGCTTGGATTTGATACCAGCTCGGAAATCGCCGTTCTAGGCATCGCCAGCGTGCAGGGTGCACAGGGAACGAGCCTTTGGATCATTCTAATCTTTCCTCTCTTGTTCACAGGTGAGTTATATCCGGGAAAAACCGACCCTGTCTAACTTAAGTACGAAAATTCTGACCCAAGCCTCACTCAGCCGGTATGTGTCTTGTGGACACGACGGACGGTGCGCTCATGATGACCCTGTATACCTCGAAAGCATTTGCGCGAGACAAAGTGGCCATTCTGTATTACTCGATTGTGCTGACGGGAATCACCGTGGTTGTATCCGCCTTCATTGGCGTCATTCAGATTCTGTCCCTGGTGCAGAACGTTGCAGAGCCCGAGGGAAGCTTTTGGGACGGGCTCACCGCAATCGGTGACCATTATGAGATTGTCGGCGCAAGCATAGTTGGTGTCTTCGTTCTAGCGGGTATAGGGTCGGTAATCATTTACCAGCCCTGGAGACGAAGGATGGAAACACGTAGAGTGCAGAGGATCCCGTCGGGTTCTCCCGACGATGTTTTTCACGACGAATTAGCGTGAAACTAAAGCAAGAGGAATCTATATATATATTTAGTAAACTACGAAGTCTAAGCGCTTCAAAACTCAAAACAATCACGGATCCGGCACAAGAGAGAAAAAAATAAGTGAAGTGAACTCAAGAAGCAGTGTCTTCAAGCAAGATTGAGAAGTGTAATGTTTAACATTCTTGTACCCCTGTCTGTGTACAAGACTCTTAAGAATCACGAAACGCTCTACCACTCCACCCACCAATGCTATATGTCCAACTCATCACCAAAACCAGACCAAGGAACCCCCGTCATGAACAATTCTAAATGAGACGCGTTGGTATCGTAAATGAAATGCAGTTTATCGCGCCTTCAACCAAAAGGGGGGGATGTGGGGAGAGAAACGTAAGCTTTCTAGATTCTATCTAGACTGCGGGCTACAGTCCGTCATCGAATCCGGAGTATTGATGGGTGTCGAATCACTTGAGTCAGTAATATCCGACTTGGCAGCATCTATCTCGTCTTCATCTTCATCATTGTCATCATCGTCATCTTCCGTATCGGCAACATTGCCGTCATCCACAGTATCTTTGTGTTGTGAATCATCACCATCCTTCTTATGTTCATCATCGTCCGCCTTCTGATCATCATCGGTCTTCTTCTCGCCATCAACCACCATCTTCTGCTTGATCACGGCAGCACCATCAACGATCTCGAACTCATCCGTGACCTTGTCCGCCTTGGTGCTCTTCTCACGCTCACCGCCTGCGTTCATTTGCGCATTGTCGATATCGGCAGCACCTTTCTCGCCCATACCACCTTCGGCGAGATCGCCACCCTCAATGACAACACGCAGGTCCAGATCCTGGTCTTTAGAGTACACTCGGAATCCGACAATGCAGATGGCATTCCAAGGGTCGGGAAGTCCAGACTCTCCGTCGCTTTCGACTGTCTCTGTGGTGGTAGTGGCCGCTGGCTGCGGAGTGGCCATCCTAGGCTTCTTCGACATGTCATCCGAGGAATAGAGTAATTCCCAGTCCTCTACAGGACTATCGGATGAGTCGCAGTCTGACGAATAAGCCGGCGTGGCTGCAGCCGCAGGTTTCTGCTGCGTCACCTCGGGCTCCGGTGCTGGCTTAGGAGATGCGTCGCTGGAAGCGGGAGGCGTATCGTCCTTGTCCTCTTTCTCGCCATTCTCTTTAGTAGAATCTGATTTTTCTTCGGGTGTAGTGGATTGACTGTTAGCGTTATCGGATTGTGTCGAAGAGTCGGGCTCGCCAGATGCTGTCTGACTGCTCTTATCCTCGCCTCGCACGGGCGCATCTGTCTGGACAGCTGCATCCTTGGGCTTCTCCTCTTCTGCCTTCTTGCGAGCAGCCTCTGCTTCCTCTTCTTGCTTTTTCTTCTCGGCTACTTCGGCTGCCTCTTTCGCTTTTCTCTTTGCATCCTCGGCCTCGCGACGTCTTTCGCGCTTTTCTTGATTCTTCTTCGATTGTTTCTTGGTGATCTCTCGGTTGAGGTGCCGTCTCTCCCACATCTTCCGTCTTTCTTCCATGCGAGATGAACTGGCTTTCTTCTGGTCCGACTTTTTGCAGAGGCTGGCAACGTGTTCCAAGTGCGCAACGCCCTTGCTATGTGCCAAATCATACGCATAGCCAACCTGAGCGAACTTATCGTTCTCTTCACGTTTGCGGCATTCGCGCTTGACGATATCCTCGATGGACTGCATCTCTGTATCCCGCTCAGCAACAATGCTGAGAAATACAGAATAGTTACCAGGCTCCATGGAGGGTATTTCAATTGAAACTGATCGATTCATCAGATAGTTGCCGTGAGATCTGACGATATAGTCCTCGCTGCCTGGCCGGCCTTGCTCATGTATACGGAAATGTAATCGGAAAGAGTACTGTCCCCGGAGGCCTTTATAATACCGGTTGTCGAGCTGCTGGAGAACGAGGATAAGGGGAGACTCCTTGGTCAGTTTGATGTGAAACTTCTCATTCCACTGTGGCTTCCACGGGACCTCGACGCCAATCCAGCGTTGACAACATTGCCAGTCCGGATCTCGGAAAAGGCGAGTTCTGTCAAAATGTTGGTACTTCTCTACCATATCCTCAAACCTGATCCAGAACACCGAGTCATTGCCAAACTGGTGACCAAGTTCTTCCTTGACATCTTGGTTCCACTCCTTTGAACCATCGGACCATGGTCCCTCCCAGATTCCTTTCCTAATCTTTCCCCAAGGATTTCTACAAATAGTTAGTACTAGGAATAAAAACAAGACGTTTACTAATCTTACCGGAGCTTCACTAGCCGCTCACCACTCTTGAGTGTCCTGGCATCCATAACCACATATGCATGGCCTTCACGAATGCCATTCCGGTCCCCATAACCGCCATCCAAGAGACCAGTAGAACAACCAAAGAGGAATTCTTGATTGACCTTGCTGACTTCGTTTTCCCAAAACTCATCTAGGTCCAAGATGTCTGAAGCCAAGAGCTCGGTTGTCACGCCACCAGTGAGGTCTTCTAATCCTTCCCCAATCCAGCCGCCAGCCAGTGAACCGAAATCACCATGAGCTTTTGCGTACGCCTTTTCAAAAAGGGCGACCCATGTTTCATTTTGGTTTTTACACTGCCCGAAGAATAATGCCTTAGAGCCGGTCTGGTAGGTCTTACGGTATTCCTTCTCAGGGCTTTCGCGATCGATCTGGTTCATGAGATCGCGCTGCATACTAGGAGAGTCCCAATTTGGGGAGGTCAGATAGAGCTTGTCATCGACAATAGAGTAGATCCATTCTCCGTCTCGGTAAAAGACGAAACCATAGATACCGACGCCTAAAATCAGTTAGCTCGACGGCTCGAACCTTACTCCGCTTGCACCACGAAAGACTTACGAGTATCGTACTCGACGCATACGCGCTTGACGGCGTCGTCCACATTGGCCAATGCACTAAGACTTGCGATAAACCAGCAATCGCCGAGACCGCCTTGTTTAATATCTGCCCCGTCAATATCTTTGAGAAATGTCGGCTTCTCGAAGATCTCATGAACACGCTTTACCGCTTTCGGGACAGAGGTGGTCGTGCTGTACCGAGTGTTGGTCATGTCGAATTTGCTGGAGCCGAGATAATTGAGGCAGTTGCCCTTGCCCATCTTCAAGTCCCAATCCTACGTCATGCTGTTAGTATGCAGGGGATAATATGCGGAGAGGAAGGCGATAAGGAACCTACCAAATCAAACCCAGGATCCCTATATCGTGTGTTGACTCGCCTGCACTCCTGGATGATCTTCTTCACTCTGCGCGAACACTCTTCCCTCGCACGCTCGTAGCCCGCAGAGAGTAATTCGTTAGGCCCCTCGGGTGTGCTGGGTAAGGGCACTGGGTCGAAGGGCAGGACGGAAAGTGCCTTTGTGTACTTCTTGGTCGCAAATCTCCTCCATATCTTGTTGATGCTCTGCTGTGGAGGTGGCTTTCTCTTTTTCTTCTTCTTTTGATTGTTGTTGCTGTTCGTCGTTGCGTTTGCTTTGCGGGGTGGCTCGTCCGAATCGCTTGAGGAACTGTATCCGAATCTAGTAAGATCCCGTTGGATAGCCGGGCGGACCGGGGTCGAGGAAAGCGAATCCTCGGCCATGTTGTGTTGGATGGTGAGGTTAAGCGATAGACCTCGAATGTACAGTCTAGCAGCTCGTATAAATGATTAGCCGGCCAGTTTCTTTTAACATGATAAGATGACTTCGCCACGTGAAGAAAAGGAAACATCGAGAATAGATTTAAATACTCACGATCGGTCTAGAACAAACTACAAAGCACCAAAATAGAAGTGACGGTGTGTGTATAGGCAAGAGGGTAGGAAAGCCTATGGTCTAGGTATGGAACACAAGAGAGGCTGCAGTGATGCGAAATGAGAGAAAAAGAGGAAAAAGGAAAAACAATAAAACACAAAGAAGGCTAAAAGCATGCAAGAATGCTGACTCCGGGCTCGCAGCTGGCATATTATATAAATGGCAACGCCGGCAGGCCTCTCGTCACAGTAAGTTACTGCAAAGAGAGGCTGTCATGGCGTATGCGTAGGTAAGCCAATCGAGCTTCGTTCCGCCAGACCTGACTCCATCCCTGACCATCTCGACGGCTTGAGTGGGACCCCCCTTGGGAGGCGACGTGGGGCCAGATTACCCGTTTCGAGTAGTCGATGCATCCTTCACTTTCAGGCGAGTGGCTCAAGAAGGCTTTGAATCATGCAAGATAGGAATGGCGATAGCAGGCCCTGGTGGGAGGAGGGAGCGGGACGAGGCTCGAGAGATGTTGGTCATGCTTGGATGGAGGCAGGCAAGGACAGGACAGACCAGACCAGACATGGGTCGATATGGGGTCGAACATGGGGGCCTGGAGTCCAGCAGAGTCCGTCGAGCCAGTCTGGTGTCGGGAAGCAGGTCCCAGCAAGGTCCCACCGTCTTGTCTATCTGCACGAGCCCAGATGCCATCCCATCCGTCTACGCCGGCCATGCAGCGTTGGCATGCAGCATGGCCCTCACCGCACCTGTCTGCGCGCTGAATCGATTTCTGCTTCTGCAATGCCATGCGTCGACCGCTCAGCGGCCCATGCGTGTTCTTCGCCTACAGTAGTATATATTGCAAGCTTACATGGCCCAGCAATGAGTGGCCCCTATCCTTCCGGGGTGGGCGAACCATCTCGAGTCGTCTTCACATTATCGAGCAGCAGAAGTGAGGCGGCAAATAAGAGTCAAGGCGGTTCCACCCCATGTCAGGACTTGACTAGTCTACAGTTAGCGTACGTGATCCATACGCAGGGTCTCCAGCGATGCCGGAGGTGGATACAGGGTCCAAAGACGCCCCAAATCCAGGGTCTTCCCCAACTAAAGACCGTTAGTGCGTTCCCCCCTTTTTTTCTATCTAGGGCTGGCTTCCTGACTCCAGGACCCTTAAGCTTTCTATTCCATCTAAAGTTTAGTTGGGGTATTATCAATACAGTCTCGACAGTAGTGTAAAATCCTCCAAGGCATACACGTATTCTGGTTTCACCATGTCTGCTGCCTCATTCTCTGATTTTGTCATCATGGAAACCTGCTTCCAAATATAATATCAGCAATAGGACAAATAGGTTCCCTCAAAGTCGGGTGACTTGCGATATATGCGTAGGCCTTCTCACTGGCAGGATTTCCAGTCGTATTCACTATAGATACCCAGTAATAACACCGCCCGCCCGCCCGCACGCCCGTGTTTTTGGCCCCCATCATTCCACTTGCCCGCTCGGAAAACCCGACTTGAAGCTCGAGTATAAGATGCAGAATTATTAGTCGGCACTAGACAAAGTGTTCTGCCTGCGTGTCTGCCTACTTTAACTAGAGTTCCTTTTGGCTGCCTCTTCTTGCGGCTCGCGACCGTCGGCGGTGATGTCCCATGGTATGTACGTACCATCGGTAGTCCCGTGCGGCACGGGGTCCGGCATCACGGCAGCACATAGAACCAGTTTTTGACGAAGAGGTTCTTCGATCACGGATGCTCGCAGATATCAGATATCAAGTATATATTGCCATTCAACGCCACTTTTTTGGTTCCGAGGAGCTGAATAGTCAATCAGGAAGCGCCACAAAGTCAATCACATCACGATCCCCAGCTCTCTAGCTAATGGAGAAACGGCACAGCTTGTCAGCTGGCGCTAAGAGATAGGTACTTCTCATGGACACGAGCGGCAGCTAATGTGGTGCCTCTGTAACCTTGGTGCATTTGAACCGCGTATTAGGTAGCACGAAGGAAGTACGGCAAGACCTATAAACATGTAAGTATTTGGTCGAGTCAGCATCCAGATACCTATTCAGTGGCACCTGTCTCGGTGCTCAATAAACCGTACCCCAGACTTTCTCTATCGTGGCCCCCACCCATCTGCCTTGTTAGCCGATTCAAGTCCCTCTTCGATACTGCAATCTGCTGAGCAATGGCACGCCAACCGGATTGCTCATTGGAGTAACTAACGGTGCAGACTCGGCAACGCGGACGTTGGATGACTGGCTCGACTGAATGCCGGAATTCTAGGCAATCAACTGCGAGGCTCGGTTGTATTAACAATTGACTAAGCTATTATTGTCTGACCCCAATCACTCAATACTTTGAGAGATGCAATTTGGCGATCGACAAATTACAAAACCACATACCCCAAAATCGTAATGGAGGGGACCCTGATTGGACCCCTGATCTTCACGTCCTAAAAATCCATGGCAGGACTTGCCAGTACAGCCTCATCTATTCGTGGACTGTGCAGGATTGCGCGTACTCTCGACTCTCTCGAAACAACTGGTTTACAATACCTTATCCCCGATCACGCACCCCGACCTGAGTCCGGATGACCCGGGCGGTGACTGGTCACATTTGCCGCTCAGGTGCGCAAATCTCATTTGTCCCGACCGGTTTTTGGTTCCAGGCTTTTCCGTCCAAGGCTTCAAGAAGCGCTCCAAGTAAAATAATCGGGGCTAAGTGGAAACGGCTTGCCGAAAACGGCGGTGCTATAGCAGCGCCGCGCCAACTTTTTTCGGGCTGATCTTCTTCTTACTCAGACAAATTTCGCTATCAGCTTATGATGATTAACCAACCCTAGTATTATCTGCCTGGTAGTCGAGGTAGTCAAGGGTAGTTTCCCAGATCACCCGTTCAGGATCCGTTCCTGAAGTCTGACCTGTAGATCTTGACGGAAACCTAGGTATCCACAATTTCTACTCTCCCACCGCCGTATTGATGATTGCTTATAAGATCACCGTAAATTCGCCACTGCCTAGCGATCTCATGCCTCCTGATTATCATTTTGCTCTGAAACGTTGAATCGATGCGACTTCATATCTTATCATCTTTTCTAGTGTCGCCAGTCTCAGTTTCACCACAGAGCAATTGAGGACTGACTTGACTGATCCGACGCCGGGTGACTAAACACGTCAACTCTCTAAGATAGCTAATAGCTGTCTGATTGGTTGGCCGATCGCGGCTTGTAGTGTAGGTACTGCAGTACGCGTATGTAGTTTGGCGAGCTGGCTGGTCTAGTGCGGACTTACTGTAGTTATAACCTTTTAGTCTAAGTGACAAAATTCACCCTAATTCAGCTCAATAAATGCGTGCCAGAAAGGGAATCGACAATCTTCAGCCTTTCGCCTCAAGGTCGTACGCTTTTGGGGGCCAAAAAAACTACCGATGTGACGGCCTCCAAAATAACCACATGTGCAGAAACGTTTTAGAACTTATGCGATCTTCCAATGGACCCCATCATCCCCTGCGCTATTGAAAAGAACAAGGGGAAATACATCTGGATATGACTTCTACTCTTCTACGGATGGCAGTGATTGAGTTATTGAAAAAGGAGCCAATAGATATTCGAAAACCATATGACTCAGATGATCGGAAGTCTCATATAAATAAAACTGTCTATATATCCCCGACACCGTGGTAACTCTCCGTAAGATAAGCCGTGTACCGTTCCATCACGGTGAGTCAAAGAGGAAGCAAGGCTGTCATCCCTGCCCGGGTCGCGAACCATCGAGGAGTTTTCCATCTAGGCCTATAGCTTATACTTACACAGACATGCGAAACCAATGAGAACTCATAAGGAATTGCTTTTTATGCTATTGCAGTGGAGCATCATGACGCTTGCGAATGGATTGCTTTGCTCATACAGAAGAAAGTGTGCTAGTAGACTTGTGATTTCCTTCTGAGGTAAGGAACTAGATCTTGCTAGGATGAAGTATATGTTCAACGATATAGTTGAGGATGTACAACGACTGTAACTTAATCTACAAAGCATGAAAGAGAGCATTAGGCTACTGTATGTGCAGTCCTGGGAGGCTGCAAGAGTGCAAAGGAAAGCTCTGAGTGTTACGGCTCTAACTATATAAGTGACTGCAGACGGTCAAGTCTCCGACTTGACAACGTTCTATCTTTTGATAGTGTTGTGGTTTAGAGCTGTCCATGACACTAAGGCTCTTTCAATTCATACCTATATGCTTTCAAACACGTAGTTTGCTGTTTATATATATGTATATGTATGATCAGATTAAGCAAAACACTCTATCAGTATTAAAAAGCAAAAATCTCGTTATGAGCTCGACCATTTTGAAAGTCACACTCTGTGACACTTGTCAATCGAATACAATCGATGTGAAGAGGGTTCTTGTCTGAGCCTCATTCCTTTTCTAAAGTGTTGATCCATGTTTCCCATGACTACGTTGAAAGGCGATCCTTTTGATCGTATTTTCTTTGAGTCTGTTATGAACCGTTATTTCTTTTTTATTAAGTTGTTTAAGATATACCGGGTCGCGCCTAACTTCCTACGAGATGACCGTAGTCTTTACGATCATAACCCTCCCGGCTGTAGCTTGTAGACTCACATTGTTAATTTGTAGCGGAAACACTTCGTTCTTGAGGAGAATATGTTAGAGTTGGGCTGTACTGTTATTGCCTCCGAGCCCGTTTTTAAGACGAGCGGCTATGTCGACAAGTCTATAGATTAGATGTGCAAGGATCCCGCACAAGGCGAATACCTCCGAGCTGATCACTTTGTCAATAACGCACTGGCGTCTCGCCTAGCTCGAGACGTTAATTTCCCCTTGAAGAATAATCTGAAGTTGAGCGAGACGACAGCTACCATGTCAGAGTTTTAGTTGCATCTATCTAGAATGAAGTCAAGCCATCAGTAGGTCACAGCTGCGTTGAAGGTGGGGAGAAAGGCTCAATATTATTGATTCATGAGTCTCGCCAAACTAATTGGGAGAGATTCAGACTATATAGCCAAATATCTACTATATCCTCACCCATAAGGACCCTACGTACTTAGTGCCTGACATACCATCTGCTAGAGAGGTAGCGATGTTAACGATCACGGACCCCGTTGCGTTCAGCTCCGCAGCCAACCTCTCAAGAAAGGGCTGGTCCAAGGCATCCACATACGCTTGAATCTAGAAACCAGAGCATTTTGTCCAAAGAAGCCTACTAGAACTTCGTAATCAGATCACCCAGCTCAGGGCCATCGTAGTTGTCGATCTGCAGAACAGACAGCGTTAGATAGAGTCAGACGCCTGGCGTGAAAAGGGACAAAACAGGGTTCGAAATTAGTAAAGAAGCGATCTTAGCCAAAATGTTCTAATATTCGGCAGCTCATCCTTGGGGCTTTCGCGAGACCTCCTAACAAGTTAAAAGGCAACCCGGCTTCAGACTATTCGGGAATATATCCCTCATATTATCAAGCCTTGTTTCGGCATCGGCCACAGTTTGTCGCAAGAGCTGTAAGTTGAAAGAATTCCCTCCGCCTTTATGTGATAGCAACTAAGTGATCATTTGCAGGTTCTATCGCTGCCTCTTATAACCGCGCTAACCAAGGTTCTCATTATGCCAATCTTGTCACAAGTTCGCTTTGCTCCGGACGCTCGGCATAGCGAATAATGTTGATTGTTCCGGTGCCTTGATCAGTAAAAGGCACGTAAGAAACGATGAACTCGGCACGCGGTCGTGAATGGATCTATCACCCTAAGAGAACGAAACACTACATCTTAGGTCTGGGGTTCCGAGGATGAAATTTTGAAAGCAGCGAAGAATCTGATTGACGGCACAGAGTCCTGGCATCAAATTGCAGGTCGTCTGGCACCTTTCGCAGCCCACGGTTAGAATAATGACTAGGAGAATCGGGTGTGGTTATGACAGAGGCTTATGAGGTGGTGTCAATAGGGACTCACTTTATAAGTCTCGCATCCCAAATTGCACTTATATTTCTTACGTTATTGATTTATTTGATATGTTGTGCGCCCGGACTCTACGGCTTCTGTGCATTTTGGCCATTTTGAGTAGGATATGGCGATTTGGCCTCATCATCTTCTTCCATCTAGGGCCATATAGAAAAGCACATCATAACAAGAGCGTGCGCTCTTGCTAACACAACAAGAGTTTCGAGGTCGAGCGTTGATACTCGCATGTGAAACTAGCCCTGTTTGGCAACATCCCCGTAGTTACCCCATGCTGCTACAAGGGGTGAACAATCACTGATTAGGTAGATGTACATTGGCCTGTCCCGACGCTTTGGGAGCTAATTTAAGGTTGATAAGTTGCCGCAACTCCTCTATATCTGCTTTTAAGTAGATCTTAAGTGCCTGCATCGACTACTTAGATTGATTTGATATTCACCGACCTTTGTTACTTGTGCAACTCCTAACATAAGTAATCTAGGTACCTGCGACCCACCGATGATGAATTAGTCAAGGTGTGGAATTTGTAATAGGTCCTATATAAGGCCTTTTGGTGTAAAGGAGGCTTTTCCTATCCCTCTAGGGGCGTACGAGAAAATACTTGGCCTTCTCTGGCTGATTGGGTATTCGTGAAATTGGGTATCCATGAAGATCTGCCTTGCTGTCTGGTTGTTGGTCATGTGTACCAATGTGCGGATGATTAGTAGATAACCTACCCTAGATACCAAGTCCTATGTCAAACCGAGCTGTCATTCAAATGGGATGCCGTGCATGAGCCTGTCCGGACTTGACCGAACTCGACCGAGGTGCGTGTCAAACTACTTCTCCCATCCCTCACTCAACAATATTGGCGGGCGCACACCGTATGTGTGGCACAACAGGAATGTCTTGTCGGAAACTGTCTAACAGAAGACCAAGTTATTTCATAACACTTCGGAAAACAAAGCCAGGTTAAATACCTAGGTTAAATACTTACGCGGCACCACTAGCTGTACGAGATAGGTACGTCTTTACGGGGAAAATCGCGTTCCTAAGTAGATGATTTTCTACCAAGCTATGCCGTACCATGGTTCATTCCGACTGGGGTAAGTCCAGATACCGAGGATCTAGCCGTTTAGATCGAAGTCCATAGATTGCCCTACCGAGATTCCCATATGCAATCAATAAGATAGGTCCCAAATACTTGCGCGCGACGGGCAGCCTCTGAAAAGTTCAATCCTACCTGATTGGGTTACCAAGAAAAATAGAGGAGCTAGTTTGCTTTGCTTTGTGCATAAGTACAGTATAGCTAAACGCGACATCAAGAACGGTAAGTCCCGCTCGAAGGTTGTGTGAGCCGACCGCCGTTCCTTGTCAAGGAACTCGCTCGAAGGCACGTTCTGGTCTTGCCTGGCCGGCGATTTCGATCCCTGACAACTTGGCTAAGGTATGCTAGAAGATCTGATACATTAGGACGTTGGTTGGTGGTTAGTTACCACACAACGTTCCATCCGCGCTTCTCTCTGAATCAAGCTGAGAGACCTCCCCTGAAACAATCCCCGACCGCATTTACATCTTCATTCGTTCGCTAGAACAATGTCAAAGTGTGTTCAGCCACATTCTACCACCTCACATCATATTGAGTGCTTACGATTGGGGATTCACCCCGCGATCAATGTCTCGAATGGACGGTGCAAATGGGGGGGTGGCAAGCCGGGAGAAACTGAATCAGGAGCTGGGGTTATCCATGTTGGCAAAGGAGCAACTTTACCGGTTCGGCGGTGAGAATTCATAGAAGGCTTCTTGGCCAACCCGCTCGTGGCACTTGACTCGTCGCCGTTGTTTATCCGATTTCTGATAAACCTTACCGCTCGCTGGGGTCTCTTCCGAAGCGAGAGCTGCGACGGTTTATCAGTTAGTCTGCATGCTTGTATTTCAGCTGGGACGCTCTGACATATCAAAATGACGGATCGATTGCTCGACTCGGATTCTTGCATAGCCTATCCGGGCTTTGGGTTGGGCTCTGGAGCACTAACGTTGCTGCTACGGTGTTTGGATAAGAGTTGCCATAGGTATTATGTACGCGGTCCGGTCTGGAAAAAAGCAAAAGTTGTTGATTTGTGCATTCTAGAAAGGCTGGATTGTAATGTGGATGCTGTCATGTCACCACGAGCTTCTCCACTTTCAGACAGGGGTGTCTCTTTTTTTCAAGAGTACGGGAGAAGTGGTGTTAAGCTTCGAAGAGCTGAGACTTATGAATTCTGGGATGAGAAAAAAAGGCGGCTGACAATATTATGTACCGACCCCTTATCCTAAGCTTATCTTGGAATTTGTAGCCATCCATACGATGCAATAAACTAGACAAGACCGGTCTTATCTAACCTGTTATTAATATAGAGTATACGGGGGTATCCATGTCTGTCTCGATTTTGGCGTCCTTGCATCGGTTTTAGTCTCACATCGCTGCTACGGATCGTAACAATGAATAACGCCTAGAGATCAGAGCGAGGAACCCCCCTGGTCAACCGAGTCCCCAGCCCCTCACCATCCGATGCATTATGATGATGTATTGGGCAATGCATGGGAGTGTCAGTTGAATGTCTCTGGCGAGCGCGGCAAATTAGTTGGATTAGAGGTTTGAAAAGAGATAGATACCTAGGTAGCCAATCTCTCGTTACTACTATGTATCGGAGATTTCCTCGGCCTACAGCGTCGTACTCGTAAATCTCTCCGACGCCATCATCGTCGTCCCGCTTGTTCCTCCCTTGGAAGAGCGTCATTCACCGCAATCACAAACAATCTCCATTGTGACTTTGACCAGAACAACGGACGTCATCAGTTATTTCCCTCTTTATACATCTCTACCAGCTTTTTTGCAGGACTTATCAAATTTATGTTAATCTTGAGTATCCATAACCGGGATCTGGTTTTCTATTACGTCTAGTTTTCATTGGTCACCGTTGGTACTAAGTTGTTAGTACTGCGTTAATAGAACGAACGGCAGAGCGCGAAGAACCAACTAGGCCTGAGTCGTCTTGGAAGGGTTGGAGACTTTTGCTGAGTCCGCTTGGCTGGGTTCCTCGAAACTGCGCGGTCCCATCGGCACATGGGCCGGCACCACAAAAAAACGTTGACGTTGACCTTCCTTAGTATAGTCTCCCTACTTAGTTCCGCGTTTCAGAGAAAAAAGCTAAACCTGAAGCACACGATCTGCCCGCCAGCCCTTGCTGTACCTATCTTCTCACCTCTGCCCTTCTCCGGAGGCTCGAAGTTTGCGGCGTGTGGGATAAGTAGGCGCAAATAAGTAGCAAACCGCTTTCCCCGGGCCTTCGCTGCCGTTGGACCAGGGTTGGTCGAACTGGGTCAGGCCTGGTAGTTAACTGGAGATTGGAGACTTTGACTGGGAAGAGAGAGGCTCTACACTAGGTACCCCCTGCGTATGTAGGGCAGTTCTTCAGCCCAAGCCGGATTTCCATTTCGTGGTGTCCATCGCGTCTTTTTTCCGCCCTGCCCAGTCAAACTAACTTCCATCCACCATCTGTGCTTCGATACCCGGGATCAAACTAAGATCGTGTTTCCCCATATACCCGGACTGCCGGGTCGAACTCATCCCGCTTTCAGATCGGATCAAACACCTTACTTATACTTCCTTCGTTGGATTATGGATTCTTATTTGCAGACCATGTCGGACCAGTCGTCGCATTCATCATCTCCCGAGATGTATGCGCCCGGCCTTCCCCAGGCGGCGCCGTCCATCTCACCACCCGAGAATACCGACTCACGGGGACCTGCTCAGACGGTGCCAGCAGCCTGTCTCGCTTGCGTAAGTTACAATAATTTCTTAATTGAGAAATTAATCCCTATCTTTCTATTTTATTTGGCATCGCGCTAACAGTTTGTAGAGAGCCAAACATCTAAAATGCGACGGTTCAAATCCGTGCTCGCGCTGTTTGACTTCGAGTTCGGAGTGTGTCTACGTAGCTTCTCGTCGCGGTTACAAGGGGCCGAGGAAGAGTTCTACTGCCAACCCAAATAAACGACATGCCTCAGACTCGCCGCCCTTACCCGGGGGTGATAACTGCCCTATGTTGTTGGGGGCGCAAGTCGGCGGCGCACCCATGCCGCCCACCTTGGCGACATTCAATCCGACTAGGAGCGTGCCAGATACGCCCATATCGCCCTTCGTGACAACGCCTATGGCCAACACCCTTCAGATGTTCCGGAATCCGTATCTCAGCAGTAACAACAGCCCTATGGTCCCCGTCAATAACCAGATGCCGCAGAGATCCATCCCGGAACAATGTATTGATTCCTTCTACTTCTACTTTTACCCCGGTCATCCCGCTGTTCTTCCCAAATCCCACATCATGAAGTTGGCAGAGGAAAGGAACATCGAACATCTCCTAGCAGCTATGAGATGGGTCGGATCTCTGTATATCGAGGTTGGCCCCGCCCGCGGTACCTTCTTCGACGAAACAATGCGGCTCCTGTACGCCCCAGAGACGCCCAAAGACGGTTTCCTAGTCCAGGCTATGATCATCACGATCGTCGGACTCGACGGATGCCGCAACAACGACAAGGCGAAGGACCTCCTCGCCGAGGCCGAGCAGATCGCCATCGAGCTCGGCATGTACAACCAGCCATTTGCCGTCACGTACGGATGCGGGAACCCGCGGCTCGAGGAGAGCTGGCGTCGGACGTGGTGGGACCTGTTCGTCGTCGACGGCATGATTGCCGGTGTGCATAGACAGACGAATTTCCTTCTGTACGACTTCACGGCGACCGTGGGACTGCCTTGTGAGGAGCATGAATATCTCTCAGGGGTAAGTGGCCGTCATACTTGACCTAATTTGCACTCTTACTCCCACAAAAACCTCCGCAAAATTTTTTGGTTTATAAATAATGTCAAAAACGGATTCTGATCCTTTACCCATGAGTATAAAACACCCGACTAATTTTTTCATGCTAGAAAATCCCCCGGCCCATGTATCTAGAAGACTTCGACGACCAGCTCTTCTCGGGCGAGGAGCGCGAGTTCTCGTCGTTCGCGTACCGCGTGGCGTCGATCCGCAACCTGGGCCGCATGATGCGTCTGCCGAGCAGCGGCTTCTCGCCCGAGGAGAGCGTGGACAAGATCGAGTCGTACCTGTCCAACTGGCGCCTGCACTTACCCAAGTCGAAGCGGAGCTGTCTGAACAAGGACGGCCAGCTCGACGAGATGATGTTCCAGGCCTTCATGATCAACCACGCGTAAGTCTTCTCTTTCTCTCTCTCCCTCTCCCTATCCCACTACGTTTAAATAAGTAAAGCAAAAGTAAGTAAAGTGAAAAGCGCTAACTAACCTTACCCCAACAAAAGCTGCACCATAATCCTGCACCAGCCCCTCTCACAACTCGACTCATCGCCCGCGCGCGAAGTAACAGCGTGCGCGCCCCACCGCTCCGTCGACAGCGGCGACAACTTCAACCTACACACGCGACACATCATCACAGCGGCATCAGCAATAAGCAAGATGGTAACGTACAACGTGCCAATCGCATCACACACGCACTTCTTCACGTGCGTTTTGACCTTGTCGTCCATCGTGCATCTGAGCAAGTGGGCGGCAGTCTACTGGATCGAGGACGAGGAGGACCTACGGTCGCAGATCCGGCTGAACATCGGCGCCCTAAACACGCTGAGCGGCGTCTGGCGCGCCGCCGCCACGGCCGGAAGCCAGGTGAAGGGCGTTGCCCAGGAGATCTATCGCTCGCGCAAGGCCCAGCAGAATAGTCCCCAGTTCTGGGTCGAGTTCACCGAGCAGGAGCGCATGCGGAGCATCGCCGCCGACAACGGCATCATGTCCGAGATTAGCCTCCTTCCCTCCGCCCCTGAGGCTGTCATGCCACCACCCCCCTAATCGTCCGTCCGTTCTATTCATCTGTCTATCCGTTAGGGGTGCGTGCGAACCGAGAATAATGAAAAATGTGTTAAGTGCAATCAATATATGCGGGCCAAATGTCATCCATCATCGATAATCAGTCAGATATTCTCAACTTACTTGTCCTTCTCCATTAGAAACAAAAAAGGAGGGTATTCAAAGCTGATGCACCCATCATCAAAAGGAGGAAGAAAAAGCGATCAGATTAAAGAAAGGTAGGTATTCTCGCTCCTCCCGGCGGGCATCCTGGCAATTTCACCAACCGGAGTTTTTAAAGAAGGGGAGAGAGCGACATTTTCCATATTACACATACAGATATACGAACACTCCCTCTACCATAAATGATGGGTTACTCAAGGAAGGAAGGAAGGAAAAATCCGCCGTCGGATAGGCTGAGGCCGGCAATCTAATACACGCCACTTAATAATACGTCTGGAAGAGTATCAATCTAGCGAACGATGACTTTATATACTGCTAATAACCAGAGTGTTTACACGTTACGAATCAATCTTTTCTCTAATTGTGCTCGTTGTCACCTTGCATGACGATTCTTCTGATTCTACAAAGTCAAGTGTTGACGGTCCTCATATTGACTCATTCTCAATGCTTATCTTCCATACAACCTTGATACGTGCTTGATATGCTTATCTTCCTCAGCTTATATATTAGCCTTCAGCACCTTGAACACGTCCTCCCGGGTCTCGGTGTACCGAGCCTCCGCAGTCTTCCAGTTGATGACCTTCCAGATATTGTCAACGTACGCCGCCTTACCGTTCAGATACTGGAGATAATAAGCGTGCTCCCACATATCCACGCCGAAGAGCGGGGTATCACCCACGACGACGGCTTCCTGGTTCGCGAGGGTTACGATGCGCAGCTGACCCGTGCCGGCCTCCTTGACGAGCCATCCCCAGCCGCTGCCCTGGATGCCCAACAGCGCAGCCCCGAATGCGGCCTTGAACTTGTCTAGGCTGCCCCAGGTGCTGCTTATGGCAGCCTGAACCGTGGGCGCCGCGGACGGCTGTGCATCTGGTGACGATGCAGGGGCTAGACCCTCCCAGAATAGCGAGTCTACGGCGCTTAGAGTCAGCTATTGCCACCTGGAGCGCCGTTTTGGTCCAAAAAAGAAACTTTGTGCTTTAATAGTAGCCAAAGAAGGAAATGATTGCGAATTTCTTACGATTTATGTGGCCACCCCCGTTGAATCTGATACTGGAAATTTGGGCCGCGGCATCATGCAGACGGCCTTCGGCGGTTGCAGCAGCGGACACTTCCAGCGCCTTATTCAGGTTCGTGATGTATGTCTGGTGGTGCTTGTCGTGGTGAAGCTCCATGATCTGCTTGGAGATGCTCGGCTCGAGCGCCTGGTAAGGTGAATGGTAAGTACATGTGTTTATCAAGTGTGACATCACCGCTAGCTATGAAACAAGGGATTGATTAAGCAAGTATGTATATTACTTACATCGTAGGCATATGGTAAAGGAGGTAGCTTGTAAGTCACGGGAGACATGGTGAGGTGAGGTTTTGGACGATGGTTTCGACGTGATTTGTCTTGTGTAGAATATGATGTGACGGGAGGAGGTAGAAGCGAGAAGGAGTGAAAAGAGTGAGGAGTTGGACAGGGAAGCACAACTAAAGGTAGGTACTGTGCCGGGCGGGCCGTCGCACTCGCTTCATGTGATGAGGGGTTGGTTTCGTCATCCAGTCAAGAGGTTCTTTCCTTTCCATCTCTTTCCTATATGCGGAGCCCAAAGCACAGGTAATGTATATGTAACCTCGGGCAGGAACCAGGCGCTCAGCGCGGGACATCAAGGTTCTCAACCTCCCTAGGATGCAATGCATCAACCGAAACTACTGAATTTGCTCGGGCGATCCTTAATACCTAGTGATTTCCTCTAGGTGCCTGCAACCAAGCTCTTCATGTAGTACCCTACAGTGAACAAAATCGTTGTGGTTGGGTATTAAGGTTGGTTGTGTGGGCCGCGACTGTATAACCAGCTCAAACTTCTCAAACTTGCTCAATTAGAAGTCTGGGGGCGAAACCCGCTTTTGTCTCTTACACAGGTAGGTACTATATATGAATAGGTATTATTTTCTATTTTACAGTGCTCTAATAATAAATTTGGTCTCTTTCTTCTATTATTTCAACTTCTCATACTTCGGGATATATAAACCTCCTGGACTGTGATTTAGTGTTGTGTGGTGTTGCTGCTGCCTTTGGAACCAATTTTCGGAACCTTGATGGCCACCCAAATCGTTACTACCTATTCGAGTGTGTAGATTATATTTAACTGCTTCGGCTTCATCTTCTCTTTTCAATTTTTTGGCATTCTCTTTATACACATCTCTGTTATCGCCGCGCATACACCTATTTATTACAAGAGCGCGTTACCAAACTGTACTTATAATATGTGTGGCGATCATCCCAGAAACTCCCTCGGCGGCGCCTTGGCTGTACTGAGCCCGTCTCCGTCTGCGACTGAAAGCTCGATTAGAACCTCTCCCTGGCCGCTGTGCGGCCGACTCATCTTCCATGACTTGAGGGGAGGGGGCTCGACGGCCACGCATGCTATGTACATGCCAGACTCGCCGCCCTACGCCGATCTGGTTCCTGTCGATATGGAGAACTTCCTGGTGAAGATACAGTAAGTACCCTACCCCTTGACTAACCTATTGAGCGTTAGCAATGCTCACCACTGTCTTCGTAGCGAGACTGGCGACTTGACAAAGCCTGCTACGGAAAGTCCTTTGTGGGCCACGCTCTCGTTGAAGCCCGTTGAGCATACTGGGATCCGGGATATGATGTATGAGCTGGAAAGGCCTGTGAAGATGGAAGTTGGGGTCGATGGAATTATTGGGCGTAGAGTATCAATCTGGATACAACAGAGCAAGGAGCCCCTCTTAGAGGGCATCGCAGGTTTTAACTAATAATGAAACGATACCCCATTGGTTTGGGTTGTATGTTTGATACATGTATGTGCCTACTATGGCCATGTTATTTTTGCTAGGGAAACATACATCATGATGCCCTGGTAGGCATGATCGGGCATGTTTTATTATGAAGGAAGCTTCATCACTTTAGTATACGCAGTGTTACTTAAGCATGCCTGCTTTAGGCAAGTTCAGGGGGGTTAGCCACGTTATACAGTACCTAGTGCGGGAAGGCAACCCACCCCCCCGCAGTGGTCCCGATCCAATTCGATCTTACCCCTGCCGATAGCCCTCAGCAACTAATGGTAGTTAGTTGTCGTTATTAGCGGCGAGCATCGAGAATTCCCGATTCCCCAACATTGCGCCGCCGACATTATGGATCTCTTCCGGAACGCCTTCAACCTCTGGGCGCGTCCCGATTCGCAACCAACTGCCAACCCTGCCGAGTCCCATCCAGATATGCCACGACGCGACTCGACGCCAACGCCAACCCACCCGAACCCGAACCCGGAGCTGCATCGCGTGCCAACTTCGTCGCCGCTCTCGTCTGCTACCGACACCACCACGTCGTTTACTACACCCACCGCTGCCTCGCCCAACAACAACGAGGAAGAGGACGTCGCCCGCACTGATGATGAAGACGATGAAGGCGATGGAGACGATGGAGAACCGCAGTACTACAAGGCCAAGGGATTACCGCCCGAGCTGAAAGAGCATTGTCGCGTATATCTGGAGGAAGCACTCCGTATGTTGTTCGCTTTCATCGCTGCGACTTGCATCCATGTTAATAATCACGCGTTTTGTAGCGCGACAAGCCATATTCCTGCTCGACAGTCTCCTATCAACCCGATCCCCGTCCCCGCACGAACCGGCTTACTGCCCTCCCCCCAGCCAGATCTCCCTCCTGTGCTCCATCATCGTCCACCCAGATTTCACCACTCGGCCTAAGGAACCCGACTGGCCCGAGATCAGCCTTCAATCTCTGGTATACCTCCAAGACTTACTTGCCGTTTTTGGTCCCATCAACGCTGGATTCAAAGAGTCTGTTCTTTTCGGCACGAATGCGACGTCCGACCTCGACCCAGAGCCCCACGCCGCGCACGACGTCAGCCCTCACACAGATGAGCGCGGTCTAGTGCGCCTGTCGCCACGATACGGGAACGGCACCGTCTGGCAGCACGGTCGCGACTTTTTTAGTGTTGTGGGATGGGCCTTCAATTGCAGCTTTTTGTACCCTGAGCGATGGCAGTGGTGGAATCGATGGCTCAACTTCATGTTAGACTTACTTGAGAGAGATGTCGAAGAACGGTACAAGTTGGACATGGAGGTCACATCTGATGAGATGTTAATGCTGCAGGACTCGATCCTGACTTCTTACATCACTCAACGATCCGGTCGGACGGCCGATGCGGTCATGTGGATTATGAAGGCCTTGTTTGCCGATGGCAACACGCCCTCCACTTCCGTATTCCAGGAGGTCTGGCATCGGGAGCATAAAAGCAAGTCACGGCGTGCCTTGAATAAGCGCAAACGAGAAAAAGTCAATATCGACAAGGGCGAATATGGAGGTTATCTTGATGATGAGTCGATCCACTCTTCGCAGGCCTCCGAACCCCCAACGCCGCAGAAGAACCGGGTGAAATTAGCCGTGGCAAAGGAAGAGGGTCCAGAGTCGGCATACATCGAAACGATACCGTTGCGACAACGTTTGTTCTCCCTGGTGAGTAGTTCTAAGGCGCAGTTGTGTGTGAATGGAGAGAGACGTGAGCTTATACTAGGTCATTAGGTCTCGTACTTGTGCTACGGTCTGGGCGACGCTTCTCCGATTGATTTCTCAAACCTATATGAAAAGTTCGAGCAACGCATCAAGGAGCTCCCCCTCCCCGTCTTCTCATCCTTCATCAACAGCTCGACCTCGGCGCTGCGCATCGACCAGCAGATCGAGATGTTGCAGGGCGTGCTCTTCCTCTTCGTGCCGCCCGGTGCCCTGAGTCCGCGCAAGGTCGACCGGGCTCGTTTCGAGGAAGGCGGCATCTCTCCCGCTATTCTCGAAAGGTGCTTTCTACCGTATCCGGCGAATACCATCGAGGTCGAGGATAATGCGAAGATGTCGCTCCTGCTTGAAAGTCTGCTCATGATTGTCTGGCAGCATGGGGAGAGCGATGGTGGAGGATTTAGTGAATATCTCGGCGAGGCTGTGAGGAAGGGCATTGATGCTCGGCGGGAGAAAATCAATAGGAAGAAAACTAGAGGTCGAGGTAGTAGGGGGACTACTGATGCGGAATTCGAGGCGAAGGCTGTGCTTGAGGCTTCTGATGCGAGACTTGGATGGCTTGCGGATGCTATTGCGGAGGATATCGAAGACGACGCGATGGATGAAGATGGGGTTTCGTGAAATTGTGTCAGGGATATATACGGTGTCAGGCGGTATCTTGTTGAAGCTTGCTTCAACATGGCGTTCGGTGTTGAATGTGGTCTGGCATTTACCATGTCGCAACGGTGTTTAACGGGTTTGGAAGTGATGGTATATACCCTGGCGTCGAAGGTCCGTAATGGCTTATTTATTATATTGTAGGCTGGGGTATAGCATGGGGTTGGGGTTTATATATATAAGTATTCACCGCCGCTGCCATCGTAACGGTTGTCCTTGTAATACATATGATTCTGATGGTACATGACATCGTACAAGTTCTGTTTTATCTTTACAATGACGGCATCGACTTGAATGATGTAACTCAACTGGCTGCGCCAGTATCATCATCACTTCTTAGTCGGCGTAGGCGTCCACGCCTCAGGCTGCCACGTCTCACCCGGCGCGCCTCTCTGCGCAGCTTGTTTCCAAGGGTCGTCAGGATCGGATTTCTGTTTCTGTTGTTTATCTTCTTCTTCTTCTTTCTTCACCCCCTCCTCTCTTCTTACTTCTTCTTTTTTTGCCTCTTCTTCTCCTCCCACCTCCCGTGTTTCTCCTATCTCCCCCGCCGCCGCCGACTTCTTCTCGGCAGGCCTATCCAAAAGACTCTCCTTAGCCTCCCATCTAGCGTCCGCCTCGGCGGCGAGGACCTTGATGCGAGCCTGGCGCTGGATTTCGGCCATCTGCTCTGTCATACTCGGCGGCTCGGCGCGCTGGTGGCGCAGCCATTGGTGCCATGCGGGGGGAACCTTGACTTCGCTGTAGGGTGTTGAGCGCGGGTAGTGGACTAGACGGCGATATGCTGCTGTCGCGGGCGCGTCGCCGCGGGGTTGCCGGAGCTCGTAGTAGGTGTTTCCTTGGGGGTCTTGGCCTGTGGGTGGATGGGATGTTAGTTGGTGAAAATGAAAGAAAAGTCGGTTAAATGCTTTCCGGCCTCTACCGGAAAGCTGACGGCAGGATATCGAATAGGGTGGTTATGGGATGAATAGGTAGGCCGAACAACTTACCAACAAAGAACCGCTTCCGCCAGGGTAACCGTAATGATTTCCAGACGTGCCAGGCTTTGCGAAGGGGACCGGCGGGTGTCGTCGACATTGTGGCCGTCTAAGTATTATCTGTCTGCTAAGACTTTTCGATACATATTGTCGATGTTGATAGCGCGAGAGACGCAAATATTAAATCGCAATTGCTGCTGGTATCGGAGCTACGTCAGATACCCCCGTCGCAGGGCTGTTATCTTATCACATAACTACACAGCCGCATTCAGTGATCATAATACCAGCCACTTATTAACTATACTCTGCACCAGCCACCTTTGAGAACCCCTCCATCCGACGTCACTTGCGCATCTACCTAATCTATCTACCTGGAACCCGTCATCTCATCTTGCACCTGCACTGACACGTTGGGGTGCGTCTCCCCACACGCTAGATTCCTCTACCCGTCGGCTTTTGACAACTGTTATTCCTGGCCATGCGCTACCTAAATTCCACGACCTAGCTGAACATCTATCATCCTACGAAATCGAACTTATTGCACAAGCAGCATTGGGCCCATTGGTGGTCGCGACGTTGCCAATAATTGGTGACGCAACCGCATCGCGACAACAGCGCTGAACAACTGTCTTGTCTTGCTTCGTTGGTCGTCGTTCGGGCACGCTCACATTCCTCGGGGAGAGTGGCAGCCGATTGAACAACAATACCTACCTAACTCCGATGTCACCGTCGCATACCTACCTGAACAAACCAAACCTTCCTACAAATTCTCGTCTGCCTTCGGTATAAGTTGTGCATGACAGCCACCGACGTTCACTCTACGAAACACGAAACACTACCTGTTCTACCTGCTCCCTGTCTACTCCCTGCTTATACTTAGGTACATCACCTAAGGAACTATAACGACAACGATGGCGTCGGTATCCTCTTTAGACAAGGACCTGCGAAAACTGCGTCTTGAAAAATATACACCGGCCGCCGCCGCCGAGGCCCGATCTTGGATAGAAAGTATCTTGGGGACCAGTCTACCGTCAACCGACCTTCTCGAGGGTCTGAAGGATGGCGTTGCGCTCTGCAAGTAAGTATAGTCAGAAGGGGATTGGACATCTAATGCTGTGCTATAACACTAACTATGATAGGCTCGTCAACCTAGCAGTCGGACCGCCCGGAGTCAAGTTCAAGCAGTCTGCCATGCCTTTCGTCCAGATGGAGAATATCTCGCACTTTCTCCGGGCTTGTCAATCCCCTCCCCTCAACCTGCAGGAACACGACATGTTCCTTACCGTCGACCTCTACGAACAAAAAGACCCCGCCCAAGTTCTGCAATGCATCAGCGCCTTCTCGCGCGCCGCCCACGCCGCGAATCCCTCGGCCTTCCCCTCGCCCATAGGTCCCAAGAGTCGCGGTCCGCTCACTCCGCAAGGAACGGGGTATACTTCCCCTAGGAGTCGAGGCTTATCTAATGTAAGCGCCACATCGCCTACATACGGTTCGCGCCCGGGGCTGACGTCTGCCGCAACCGGTGATTCGTCGAGTCGTTGGAGTCCCGCGAGGAGCCCCACTAGCGATCGAATTGGCGCTCGCTCACCCACTGTATCGAGCTGGAGCAAGAGGGACCACGAGGGAGTGACCAATCCCGCATGGAACATCGCCCAGTACGGATATATGGGCGGCGCTAGTCAAGGGAATCTTGGTATCGCCTTCGGAGGGCGACGACAGATTACGAGTGCCAGTCCTCGCGTGCCCACGTGGCAAGAGAAGGAGCGCCAGCGAAAAGAGCAGGAACAACAGCAAAAGTTACAAATGGAAGAAGAAAAGCGTAGGCGTGAAGCTGAACTAGAGGCGGACGAGAAACGCGCACAACTAGAAGAAGAGCAGCAGTGGGAAGAAGAGACAAGACGATTGCGAGCCGAGGAAAAGCGCAGGACGGAAGAAGAGAAAATCAAGTGGGAAGAAGAAGAGCGACAATGGAGGATAGTAGAGGAAAAGCGGCGGAAAGAGGAAGAGGAGGCCGAAGCAAGACTAGCAGAAGAGCGAAAGAAGGCACGCAGCCGGGGTGATAATCGTTTACGCGGCCAATTTCTTAGCCAATACAGAGTTGAGCAGACACTGGCAGCACAGAGAACGGGTGACGGTGATTATCGCAAGCAGCTGCGCGAACTAGAGCTTGCGCGCCAGAGGGAAAGTGAATACGAAGAGGAGCGGCAGAGGCGTTCGCCGGGGGCGCGGGACAGATCCAAGAGTCGAACGCGCTCTCGCAGCCGGCCCAACAAGGCAGAGTCTAGACCCCCTAGTCGACAAGACTCGTGGAGACCTCGTGACGAGAGAGATTATCTACGCCGGCAGTGGAGCAGCCAACAACAGCAAGCACAGGAGCTCGAGGCGCCGGTACCTCCTCAAGTACCACCACGACCTTTACCAGACCCTACCGCAATAAAGACGCACAAGACAGGCGAGGCGCCTCCAGCCCCCGTTGAGACTCAGGAGCCCAGGCCCCTCCCTGTTCCTGGTGTCCCTTCTTCGCGACCCCTTCCAGTCCCCCATAATCGCACAGATCGCTTCCTAGCCTCCAACCCTGCGCCCGCGCAACAAGTTGCCCAACAATCGTACTCGCGCGAGCGCGACGCGACAGCAGAGCGCGACGCGGAAGATAAGCGTCGTGCGCAATCGCAGAATAATACCAAGGCCGGCGGATGGGCTAGTAAGTCTCTTCTCGAGCGCGAGATGGAGATGGAGAGACAGAGGCAGCAAGAATGGGAGGAGGCGCAGCGCGAGACGGCGCAGGCCGTCCGTTCGGGCGACGGTGGTGTTGATGGGATTGGAGGCGGGATTGGAGGGCGTTGGGATGTCTCGCAGTGGGCTGGGTATACGGGGGGTGATTCCCAGAATCGTGGGTCTGCTGGTATTGGGGCCGGTAGGAGACAGATTGTTGGGCCTAGACCTTTGCCGAATCGGCCTTGAAGGATTTTTTGAGCTGTGAGTTGTGAGATGTTTATTGTTCGGTTATAAGGGAGAAGAGAGAAGAGACGCGGCGTTTGGTGTTTGGAGTTAGGGAGGGGGATTGGTTGCTGGGTTGAAAGTTAGTTGGGTTAGACAGACCTAGGAAGGCTCTTGGGATTAAAGTTAAGTTGACTTGTTGAGTTGGCTTGGGGTGGGTAGATATCATTTCATAATTGCATTTTTTTCTCTCTCTCTTTTGTTCCTACCTATGATTCATTCTACTTCGTGGTACCTAGTCTATATCTGTACAAGAGCTTATGATGTAGATACTGCATTTTTCGATGTGGTATTTATGAACATACATAAGTACTTTGATTATCATTGGAGATTTGGATTATGCAACTTAGGTAACTTAAGACCTAAGACTATATATATGGCTGTTGATACATGTAACCAAGGCTTGGAAAGAGTCTTCAATATTCCAATAATCTTCGTGGGCATCAAGGAGGCCATACAGGCCTATCCTTCTCCTTGAGCCTTTGCGGCGAACCTAGGTCTATATTAGGTACACAAATCGCCTCGCACTTACTTGCCTATATAATTCAGGTCCGTTGCGCTGTATTAGGCCAACACGGGGAGCTGAATATTTGATTGATTGATTGATGGTGTTTAACGTTATGGGGGTACACTACCCATCCTCTCACCTCTAAGGGGGCGTTAGGTCATGACTCCGTGTCCACTCCTTTTAGGACCACCGTGCCTTGTGCATTCTGTTCTCCTTTTCGGACTGGTTTCGGTACACCTCCGCCTTCGCCCATGGCGTAGCTGAGCATTTCAGACACCGAATTGCAGACTAGTTACACAAAAGTTTAAACTTGCATTTTAGATTCATTTCATCTAGATAACGGCATATTATCTACTTTTTCCCTAACGGACTAGTCACTGCGATAATAGCAATTTATAGACAAGCACACAGTTCAGTTCATTTCTCTAGCTTAAAGACTTCTAATGGATTCTCTGTATCAAACCCTTTCACACAAGGAAAACTGTTCGCCACTGAGGCTCGACCGTTCTCCATAAGACAGGAGATACCACCCCGATGGCTAGACGAGATGACAGGTGCTCAGTCCTATCCACGAGCATGACGTAGAGACTGAATTCCCGTCCGCCGAACAATAATCTATCGTCATCAGTGGTAGGCACCATTGTTAACCTCATGTTCATTGCTCCGAGAACAATAACGTGGCATCTTAAATCTTGACCGGTAGTTGAATTCAGCTTATGGCCTTTTGGAAACACCTCTGTGCAAGTCAAGCCAATCCTGACTCCTTTGTCGCTAACTATGTCGAAAGATTCGTGCTGTCTTGTTCTTCGTTTCTTCCGGGCTTCTGATGTTATGGTCCCATTGATCATCACTCTCAGATACGCCTCCGTAGTGTTGAAAACCAGACAATGGGGAATATTAGCAGCAACTGCACGGGCTCCATCCGTTATTTGCCGATGCCTGATAGCCTCCGGAACGTTATGGGGGCAGGTTTCCCATACATCTGTGTGAAATAATTCATACTTGTCATTGCAGCGCTGGGTATTTTCCTTGAACCTCTTCAGCTCAAGTTCGGAGCTCAAGTCATCTCGAACAGTCTCGATTGACTGATCGAACCAAGACCTAGCTTCAACTACGTCCCGGCCTGTCCTATCTGCCGGATGCCAGAAATAGACAAGGTTTCCTAGGTCTCCATGTGAACCAAATTGATACGCAGCAGTCCCGAGCCCAGAGGCCCAGCTCCAACTGGGGATGTCTTTAGGTATTACTCCTTTTGAGTCCGCTGAGCCTGGACTCCAACGAGTCCAAAGGAGACTAGGGAAAAGGTATCTTGTTGGTAAGCCAAACAGTGATTCTGACGCGATTTGCTCATCGAGAAAATTTTTCACACCGGAGAAGGCATCCAGGATATCGGATGCCCAGCTCAATGATCGACCCGTGTACTCGTTCACGGCCCTCTTATATAGCACGAAAGGACGGTCGGTTTTCACCTTTGCGACCTTGACGACCCTGACATCTGTAAAAAACGGGTGGTAAGGGTCGCCGTTCCTTTCATGCCGCCTTAAGGGATTGGCGGTTCCTATCTCTTGGGAGAAGGACTCTTCGCAATTGTTGCAATAGAAACAGGTAAGTAATGTGTGATTATAACCGAAGAAAATAAGGCGCCTGGAGATCCAACGCTCCTGGAAAGTCCAACCACGAGTGTTCCAGGAACTCAAATCGGCAATCTGTTCTCCAGGCTCCTTGAAGGAGCTTGCAGGATTATCAAAGTTCCAACCATGGTTCTTGAGGCTTGATTTCGGACGACTTGAGACTCCTGGTAGGCCAACGCCAACACCATTCGCACAAGCCACCAAAGTTACGGCAGCTAACCAGTAGATGGCATCCATTCCATTTATCTGTTCTTGCTTCGACTTTTCTGTTCCGTCTCCATGTTGAAAAATGCATAGGCGATCGACCCAGAGATATTTTATCCCGATATCTCGGCAGAATTGTATGGCATCTTCAATTACTTCAGGCAGGCGATCTGCTGACAGACACCCCGGTTCTTCCAGCCAATTATCTCCTTGTAGCTTAATTTCTTGCTTTTTTTTATCACCAGTGGCGGTTGCCCACAGATAACTCAATGCCACGTATTCACAACCATTTTTAGGCTCAACACACCTCCTCTGTACGTCGATCACTCGGAAGCCGGGTGGGAGTTTTCTTGAAAACGCCCCCTGGTTGCACATCTCGTGGTGTTCTCGGCAGTAGGATAACCAATCCTTGACGGTTGTTGTGTTCACGAAGCTCCTATCCCACATTTTGATATCTTGAAAGCCATGAAACGCCGATGAGTACGATAGTTGGAGTTCGAGAAGGTGAGGTTCTGTTGCGATCAACTCACCACCATTTCCTTGCGAATACAGTGTGTAGAATGTCAAAATGAACTTGCCAGTCCATGGACCTTGTTGTTTGTCCATGCTCCGAACCCGTCGTTCTTCTGCCCAGAGTCTCAACAACGCAACACTAGAAGTTTTGAGATCTGCTTTATGTCTTCGAAGACAATCAATCAGAGTCTGGCATATCCGACAGTTCAAGGTCTTAACCATGTCTTCCATTGACCGAGCCCTGAGCTGCCTCAGGTCGACAGAAGTGGGAATCTGTTCAGATGCGAACCATATGTCATGAGGCAAATTTACTAATCCAAGCTCAACGTATTGGCGTTTAGTGCAACGAATCATATGGGCAAGATTATTCCAGCATTGACAGTGTTCGCAGAGCTCAGGGTGTCTGTGGAGCTCAGGATTCAGACAAAAGCCACATTGGCCATGTGCCGGCATGAATGAGGCCCCTTGTTCAGGCATAGTACATTCACATGGACTTGCACTTGAAAACAATACAGCGTGTAAATTTCTCAAGTCTGACTTAAGAAGGTGGGGATGAGACGGGTTAGAAATGAGTTAATGCAAAGCTGAGAAATTGTCAGAGTCAGTGACATGATAAGTAAGCAGGTGGCTCACTCCGCATAATAATCAATCCAATGCATTTGCCAGTGTATAATGGCCTATCCAATAAAATTTCGTGGGAAACTGTTAAGGTTCTGACAGCCGCTGCAGGTCTGATAACTCACGCCCGGCCGCACTTATACTGGTCATCATGGGGGTAATTACAGTTTCAGATAGTGAGGCTGCGCTTAGGATCAATTAATGAACAGTCATGCTTGTTGCGACCTAGAATAACGTTATTCTAGTCTGACCTTGCTACATAGAAGGGGTGATGGTCTATCTCCGATACTTTCGCCCGTGGACATTCACTTGTAATCATCAAAACTTATGAATTTCAACGCCAAAGATCACTCGAGCCCAGCCGAGCAAGATTCACAATGATGTGCGTGCAGTTTGGGTTGGAAAGCATCATAATAAAGATATAAGTAGCCAGATTATCAATAGGCAGACCAAGACTGGGGCACCATCGCGCTGAGAGACCATATCACCGCCGCTGCAGTCGCGCGACTCCTCCCTAACGAGGTCATACTCTGCTGTAGGCTGCCGCACCTCGTACACGGTATCGTTCATAGTTACCGTCAGAGTAACCCAGGACCGACCATTAACATCAGGGCCCTTCGTCTCTTCCTCAGTTGGTATTACCACCAAGGTTTGTGCTGCCTCATAGGTCCCTCCCCAGCCCCATGTCGAGGTTGGCCTCCACTGTGTTTCGCTCCGGGGTCCATCCCAACCCCACGTCGAAGTCGGCGTCCACTGCGTCTGGCTCTGGGTCCAGACGGTGGTAGTCGTAGTAGATCGCCATCGCGAGCTGGAGGTAGTAGTAGATGGTAGTGGGACAGATGAGACGCCTTTCCCGTAGCAGATAAACTGGAAACTCGAGATCTCATTTACAACGAAAGATTGGCATTTCCCGATCACGCCGCTGTTGGCACTGGACTCGGACTGCGGATTCTTGCAGCTCGTCTCGTTGGACACGATAAGGAGGGGGAGCCCATAATCGGGACAAGTCGGCAGTGACGTGAGCACCACGCCTCGGATCCCCGCGAACGGCGCGCCCTGGCAGTCGCCACTGATGAGCGGCACGGAGCTCTTAGAGATGGGATCATGGCAGCACTCGTCGGTGAAGAGCATCAACGAGCCTTGAGAGGTTGATAAATCTTGTCTGGGCAGTCTGTCGAGCATCACTGGAGTACGAGCCGGAAATTGTTGCTGTAGTAGTCCAGGGGCAAAATGAATTGCATAAGAGATAAACTCGCACGAACCATCGTGCTAACACATGTCTTCCAACCCAACTCGTTAACAACCCAAACTGCGGCCTCCGATGTATCAGTAGGATCCTTCATTTTTCAAAATTGCACTTTCGATACCACGGTAGCGATTGTTAGGCGCCGACGTTGTTTACCACCCAATGAGCAGCTCCACAGACGAATGTGTAAATTCTCCACACACAGGTTGGCTATCAGTCCCTGCATACCTACGCCTCACCTCCATGCCAGCGCATCATGCTCCCAGAGTACGAGAGAGCCCGGGTCTCGTCCGAATGCTACCCCGCCCCCATCGTCTGCCTAATTCAATAATACCTCGGATATCTCGACCGTCGATAAGTTAGGATCCGGATAACAATACCGACAACGCTGGCAATCGCTGGAATTACACCAAACACGATGCCGAGGATCGTTCCCAATGGTAGGTCACCTCCTCCAGACCCAGACCCGTCATCAGGGGGTTCGATGCTAGGTAGAGGGGTATACTCGGGCGTATTGTCAGGAGTGTTCCCCATTCCATCAGTGGAATTCTTGCACTGAAAGTGTGCGGAGTCGATCGGCCGGCCCTCGATAAACGACAGACAATGGCCTATGTGTTCGCTGCTCACGATAGGTAAAAATGAAGGGTCCATACAGTCCGCAAGATCTGAAATGTAGAGTATCGCCGTTGTGTGTCCGCAAGAAGGCAGAGAGTCGGCGGTGACGGCGATAACGCTTTTTGTGTCTACGCATGCTCCCGTCGCCACGTCCTGCGCGTTACTCACCCGATCGCTGCATGAGCTATCGCTGTAGAACCCGATACTTCCACGAGAGGTATCAGCGGTCACGAAAATGATGTAGAGTAGTATCCATGATAATACGTTAATACGGGCGAAGCACATGATAAACGAGAGCAGCTTCGGGTTAGAGTCTGGTAGAAGGGACTATGAGGCCTGAGTGACAATGAGTGCGGATTTTGAGTCCGTGAAACTGGTGTTGTAAGGAGAAACAGCAGGTGTACGAGCGAAATTTAGATATTCGGCTCGAATTAGTCGAGCATGTTCATAAGTGGAATATGTAGTCGCCGAGCGGCAAGTAGGATCGTTAACAGCTCACGTCGAATAACAGAAGCCTGCATGCTTATTTGTCTAGCAAAACTTCCAACCACTGTGAAGTGTTTGAGCTGTACTAAATTCCAAGCAATACCATATTATTGCATTTACTTTGGTATTTACTTGACCCCTTATTGCATAAGTATAACACAATCGTTCCAGCCTCTAAATCTTTAAAGCATCCTAGCATCTAACTATGGTCCAAGGACAGTTGCCTCTTAACGGTACCTACACAACTCTGGCAGGTCAACTAAAGAGGCATGCGCGTAGCTCGGGACCGAATGTGTAAAAATGCCATGTGTCAACAGCCTGGCCGTCTGCGGTTAGGTTGTATCCTACCATAGAAGGCCTAATCAAGGATTACATTCATCCGTTTTAGATGCAAGGATGGGCTCACCATCTCAAAAGAAGAGTAGCCCACCTATACCTCCCACCTTTCTTATTGCTTTAGATGCGGAAAGTTTACATTCCGCATACTTTACCTACCGGTACTGGGGACCCTGCGAAAAAAAAAAAAAAAAAAAAAAAAAAAAAAAAAAAAAAAAAAAAAAGGCATTTGACATGTGACGGGCACGGGAGTTATATCAATACAACCGATGATTTTATATGGCTTCGTTACTAGAATAACATGTGATGCTTTAGCCTCTCGACGTGGCAATCTCCGGGCCATTAAAGACCGCCGGAGTCCTTGCTCTAGGAAGCCTCCCAAGTAACCTGGAAGACACCTCGCACAGCAAAGCAACTGCGCAAGGAGCTACGCTTATTCTAAGATGTATTTCTTAACTTTAACCTTTTACTCCGAAGGTTATTTTAGCAGAAAAACGGGTTACAAATGGCCGCTCGGTTTGGCAGGCGGTGCTGCGGGCTGCTACCATGTCGTTGCTCACCACGCTGGCCGCACCCCAGACTCTAATTCATTATTTCCAGTCGAAAATCGACAAGAAAGATCACATTGTCTCTCTAACAGACGAGTTTAATCTTACAAGGGACCATTTCTCACTGATGATTGAAATGGCACGCACTCAAGCGTTGTAGCGCACAACGCTTCTACGTATCGCCGCCACCTTGAGGCCGATCGTTACCTGGGCGTAGGCGTCTACGTCTTTACGACGGCGCCGGCAAAGATAGAACGAAAGCCTAATGCCGTGCTTCTCTTGGTTAACGATCTATACGGCGATTGACTTCGTACTAGACTTATGACTAGCTGCCGCGTACAATGCTGGATGCCAGGTCTGTGCCGTTGAAGTAGAGCTCGTTGCAGCTCATGAACTCCTTGACGAAGAGCACGACTTGCCAGAGCTTATCGCCAACGAGAACAAAAACTCTAAGCCGAATCGGAAAGCATCACGTTATTATTGCCGTATTGGCGCATTAGAAGTACGAGCTTGCCAATGCAGGAAGCATCTAATTCGCAGCTTTCCGAGCAAGAAGAAAACTTTTAAATAATAGAAAATGAAGAGCATAAAAGGAAAGGCAACGACTTTGAAACAAACTGTTCGCAGTAAGAATTGATGAAGTCCCCAGTGGAAGGAACTTGAAGAGTAGACTAATGAAGTTACATGTACCGAAACTGTCGATGTTATTCAAAAGAAGGATGCCCATCATACTTGTCTGATCAGACACAAAACTCTAACTCAAATGCGTGCTGAGCAGGTACTATATATAGAATGGGAGAAACGTGTCGAGGTAGGTGATAGTAGGACTATGCTACCTGATTTTGGTCTCAAGGCTGCGCAATAGTAATCATCTTACATATGCCGAGCTTTCATTTAAGATGTTTTGGCAAAGAGTTGCGGCCGCCACCACTGCTTTGCAATAGGCCCAAATCGTTCATTGGCTAGAGCACTGCCACCGTATATGCATGGGGAACTATCTTTGCCTGCGCCAAAGGAATTGTGACGTAGTTTTCATCTCGCAATACTACCTACACTTGATTTTAATCATCTTCCCCCTAAAAAAACTTAATTATACTTCAAGCCTATCTACTACTATAGTTACACATACAACTAGTAACTTCTTTACTTTGCTACAGTGGCAATAAAAAAGTTCTCTCAAGCAATGGGTGAGGAAAGGCAATCGCCAACTAATGTAGTATGTCTACTAATTCATAATACGTGTAGCCGACCTCCGTAATATTACTATCACAAGCCAAGCGGACATTGATGAAAATGCAGACCATGTTTTCAATAACATCGACATTATGAATGCTCAAGGGATACTAGAGTTCGGAAAGCTCACTGCGGCTAACTCGGTTTACGTCCATGACAGTCCGCATTTGCACGATTTGAGGTTTCCTGTACTAAGCTCACTTGTAGAGCTTGCGATTGAGAACGCTACGGCCCTGAAAAATGTTTCATTACCCGATCTCGAGGCAGTTGGCGTGACTCCTCTTGGCAACGGTGGCTTTACAACGGATTTGAACGATAGCCCTAGGGGCGTCTCGATGAGCCTCCGGATTACCGGTGCGCCAGCGTTGTCGAACTTGACTTTCGCAGAGACAACTGGCTTTTACGCTCTGACATTAGCCGATGTGGATAACCTAAGATTCTTTAATGGTGATATTCTGTCCGATGGCTTCCTAGTGCTCACATCTATTTGGCGTCTCTCGGTGGACGGCTGCTTCAATTTCCAGTCTCTCGCGGTTGCGGCCGTATTAGACATAGTTGGGCGAACTGATTGTACCTACGGACTTGAGTTCCTGACATCTGTGATCGATCTCAAGCTAATTGGGACTGGAGAAAGTTATCTCCCATTTCAGGCGCCGCTTCGAGTAAACGGGTCCCTTATAGCGGATTCTTTGACCATCGCTCCAGGCGCCTGGAACAATCCTCGGCCAGCAGCGGTTGGCCTCATTTCTGCCATCGGCGAAGATGCCAACATTAGCTCTAGTTCAAATGTGGATTTGAGTCTTAATTCCTTGGCAACGGTTGGCGGTAGCCTCTTTATTTACAACAACACGAATTGCACATTCTCGTTTGGGAATCTGACTCAAGCAGTATCTCTTTCCATGACCGATAATGAAGATTCTTTCTTGCCTTGGTTTCCATTGCTACGGCAAGCTGTCAACATACACATGCGAGGATTCATTAATACGTATGTTTTTCTCCCCTATACATCCTTCTTCTCATTCTAACATCGTTAGGTCGAGCTTATTCCCTGCCTTATCTCTCGTGTCAGATACCGTGGTTATCGAACCTTGGAATGATGATTTTAACTGTTCAGAGTTAGTCAAGCAATGGGAGAGGGGAATTATACACAACCTTTTCTGTAATGGTACCAACAATGTGACGAAAGAGATGACAAATTCAATGGACGGCCATTCGAGGTTATCTACGGGCGCATGGGCTGGTATAGGAGTTAGTATCGGGGTTGTGGTCCTGGTGGGAGTCTCGCTTATAGTCTGGCTTTGTTTTCGTTTTAGGCATTGGCTTGAGAAACTTGCAGATGGTATGAAGATATTGCACCAGCTATCACGAGATAAGTCTTCAGATGAAGGGGTTGATATACCACCTAATAATGGGATATATGAGGTGGATGGTCGTGGTATCTTGCGGGAAAAGCCAGATGATCATATCCCGGAAGCTGGGGGACACGGTGTGCTAGCGGAGCGCCCTGATAATCACATTCGCGAGTTACCTGTGCCGCCCACGGAGCTATCTTAAACATCGATTAACTCCATGCGGTGGGAACAAATCAGTCCGCTGACATGATTCATGTCTTCGAAAGGTCTCTGCGGTATAGCTACAATGCTATCCACTCCGAGGACCTCAAAGAGGCCTCTCGCGAGTAGACTGTATGTAGTGCTCTATGGTGAAGTAGATTTGCCATGCTCTTTATTTAGGCAACTGAATCAAGGGATTGCCTGAGCTATCGCTGTTACACATGACAACTGGCCACTAAAAGCGGGTACCTAATTGTTTGCTTTTTCGAAATTCGCATCTTACACAACATGACGCGTCAAATAAGGCACATTCTCTCCAAGTTGAAAAACTCATCACAGCTTTCCGCAACAACTATTAATACCATCCCTCCCCAGACTATACCCGCCCCTCGAAGCTCAAGACGAAGACCAGCGATGAAAGACGACAAATCCCAGCTCAATGCGCCGCTGGAACAGCTCCCCGCCGAAATCCGGCGTCAGCTCCTTTCCACACTAGAATTTGAAGAACTAAACACCCTGGTCCACGCGTCTCCCGTCTTCTATCAGCAGTATCTGCTAGACCGCAGGTATCTCCTCTGTAAATGCTTGGAAAACACGTTGTGTGACGCTACCATCGACGCCTACGCCGCTTATCAATCTAGCTTTGAGGACTTTGCAAAAACGCGTACTAGAGAAGGTGTCAGTCGGTTCCTTAAGGTGTACCAAGATCAACGTTCTTCGATCTTTACCGAGAGCCTGACCGAGGATACAGCCGTAAGTATGGTCACCTTCTTCTCATCCACTATCAAGCCTCTCGTAGGGCATTATACCCGTTGGGCGTTGGCCAATCTCGCCAATGAGACCGGAAATTCGCACAATCACGAACCGCTTAGCAAGACGGAGGAGATTCGGTTGATGCGCGCCTTATATCGCTTTCAGTTATGTTGTAACCTTTTTGGTAGAGGCTATAACGGAACCCCTTGGCTATTAGATGCACCATTTAGGTCTCTCGATATTTTAAACATCTTTTTTTGCATATTCGAGCCTTGGGAGATTGAAGAAATTGCCTTTATTCACACTTTCGTTAAAGAAAAATACGACCAGATCTTCCGCGATATTCGTTGGGACGTACACAAAGAGAATCCTAAGTTCAAGGGTACTCCCGAAGGGGCGTTTGATCTAGATGATGGCTGTTAGTTTATATCCTATTTTGCTATCATATATCAGCAATATCACTAGGTTGTTGAAATATAACTAAGCACACAATAAAAACAGATGGCAGAGACAACCTTTTAAAAGGAACAGTCTCCCGTGGTCTCGGGCTACTGCACACTGTCTTGTTTAAAATTAGGGATCACGCGCACCTTGTCTCGACAATGCAGGAGCACATTTTATGGCTGGCAGACCACTTTCTCGAGGCCGCCCTAAACGGACCAGCACAATTACATCGACGCATAATTCAGCCATCGGATCGGGACCAGAAGCAAACGCGGCGCGACCCGCTACCTTTCCAGGGCGACTGCGGATTGCGTCCGCCGCTGGCTTGGACGCTGATATGGCGGGAAACATACAGCAACCTATACGGGGCGCTCTTACCAGAGGACATTCTCCGCTGGGGTTATGTTATGTGGGATGCGGCCCGACTCGAGAACACTGGCGCAAAGGAGGTGTTAGCACGGCAATGGGAGGCGGTATGGGAGGGTACTGATCCGAGGGATATCTATAGATTCTAAGCGGCAAGATCAGATTGCCTTTTGCAGCGAACAGATGGGTAGGTCTGAGGCGAAATGGCCGACTTTTTGTTGATTTTGCTGGATTTTGTCAGCCTCGGATGTTAAGTATTTGGATTTCCTCCTTGGCTGAGGATCACGTTTTCATACCAGCACCTATCAAACCTCTGTAGAATACACAGGTGCCCAGTTAGACAACCCAAGATTACCAGGAACGATTCTTTGTACAGCCTCAGATTCTTTGAACCCTGATATTCTACATAGCATCTATTCAGTGTAAAGCGGAATGGGTGACTTGATAGCTGGATTACATAGCTTATGTCACTTAAGAATGATTATGAATGCTATCCTACATGTAGCGATTTATGGATAATAGACATTTGCCTGCCTAAAGTTTCTTTGTCGACCTTCATCATCATCATCTTCTTTTTCTTTTGCTTACACTGCCGTACGATCACTTAATAGCATTCTTACTCAAAAGAATTTATAACCAAAAGTTCAGAGACGGCATTGAAATCGTTTCAATCGTCGGTTCATTTAATGGTCGATAGGGCCTCTTTGCCAGAGCTACCTAATCTATGACCGAGGGCGGAAATAGGCAAAATTAGGTACATTCCATTTAGCAAGCCGCAAGCAATAAAGCCTTATATCACGTCGTTACAGTTATACTCACGAAGTAAGCGATAGAGGAGTCAGAACCTTTCGCGCAACACATCGATCATGACCCAACGTCAAGGCTAGACTGTCTGTCCGGGGCTGATAAATCTGCTAGAAGCCCAAGGTATTTTGCGAGCTGCTGAATGAGCGCTGGGCCTGTCTTTTCGGCAACTGCAGCTTGGTATCGCTGAAATCCCTGCGTTGGAAGCAATACTGGCCCGACTATGAAATTTGGAGGATATTCCCAAGTTTCACGTCTTGATATATTATTACTTCCATTGCTGTGAAGTTTATCGCTTCGGGCATTTGATGGGAAATGGTTTCGTCGAGTTGAATGTTAAGAAGAATAGAGATGCGGTTCTTGATTAATAATTCCCAGGTTCCCTATGCATCAAAAACAATCAAAAACAATCAAAACTACGCTCGGATAATACTATTACTAGGTTTATGTAGCAGCCCCGCTATACTGTATTACTAGATATAAAGCCGAATTAGGCTTAGGCACCATGACCCATCGCGCCCTTTGAACGTCATTTGAGCGCGCCCGAACTGGGGTAAGAAACGCTTTGGTTGTCAAAGTGATGACATCGATTTACAAGTCGTTTTTCAACTAGGTCGCTTCGCACATCTCTATATAGTTTGAATTTGAATAAGAGAAACCAAAGTATATAAGGAGTCAAGGACATCCCAACTCTGCCACAATCCATGAAAAACACAACCCTAACAAAAGTGTTCGCCTCATCGGAGCCGACACGGCTACTATACCCAGCCCACCAACTCACATGTGAATGACTTGTTTTCACAAAATAATCAATCTATTTGAACTTTACCCTCTTCCACCACGCACGATTTCATATCTCGACTTCCATACTTTCACGCATAGATAAATCATTCGGTTTTGACACTCCACCAGAATGGGAGACATAAAACCATACAAAATCGCAGTCAGCGAGTCACAGATCAAGGATCTAAAGACAAGACTCTCACTTGCCAAATTCCCCGATGAACTCGACGGCGCAGGATGGGACATGGGAGCACCCCTCGCCGATGTAAAGCGATTGACGAAGCATTGGGAGCAGTCTTACGATTGGAAGAAGGCCGAAAATGAGCTGAACGAACTGCCCCATTTCGTTACTGATATCCAGTGCGACGGCTTCAAGCCATTGGCCATTCACTTCATTCACATACGCAGCAAGGTTAAAGGTGCAATTCCGCTGCTCTGGATTCATGGCTGGCCTGGTCACTTCTGGGAAGGCGTCAAGCTGATGAAACCTCTCACCGAAGGTGGTGACGGCATCCTGCAGCCGGCTTTTGATCTGGTCGTCCCATCGCTTCCCAACTTTGGCTTCTCCGAGGGCCCGCGAGAGCGCGGTTTCGCGTTGGCTCAGTACGCTGAGACATTGAATAAGTTGATGTTAAAACTAGGTTATAACGAATATGTCACGCAAGGAGGTATGCAGACCATAATTACTCAGCGTCCGATATCATATCGCTAACATTAATTTCAGGTGATTGGGGTACACACATCAGTCGTGCAATTGGCCATTTGTTTCCTAAGCACTGCAAGGCAACCCATCTGAACATGGACTCGGCAAACCCCCCTGAGTACTTCAAGAACCCGCTACTAGCCATCCAGCACGCGATAATGCCGTATACAAAGCGCGAGCTCGAGGGGAAGAAGCGGACCGATTGGTTCTTCGCGGAAGGTCGGGGTTACAACTTGGAGCAGGCTACGAAACCACAGACGCTTGGCTACGGGCTCGCCGACAGCCCCGTGGCCTGTCTGTCGTGGATCTACGAGAAACTGCACGATTGGGCAGACAGTTACCCATGGACAGATGATGAAGTCTGCACGTGGGTCAGTATTTACTGGTTCTCGACTGCCGGACCTGCGGCCAGCACTCGCATTTACTACGAGCATACTCATAGCTCCAATCCAGACAAACCAAACGAGATGGGTCGGCCGAATATACGGGCATACTCACCTGGTGTTAAGATAGGATACAGCCATTTCCCAATGGACTTGATGGTGTTGCCGCGTACATGGATTCACACATTGGGTGAGGTCGTCTTTGAGAGAGATCACAAAGATGGCGGGCATTTCGCGTCATGGGAGCGGCCGGATGAGATTGTCAAAGATCTGAGGGATATGTTCGGAAAAGGCGGAGGCGCCTATGGATGCGTTAAGGGGGTGACAGGCTATTCGCAATAAACGCTATACTGGGCCTGACTCTTGAGGCTACTCACATGATAATTCTCTTAATTGAACTTAGGTCTTGCTTGGGTGGCGCAACGCTGGGAAGATTGTAATATTGGGCCAGACCGCCCAACTGCCAATGTCAAAAGTATACACTTCACCAATTGAGATTATCAAGGTGTTCAGACAATTTTATGTGAATTAAATGGATGTATCATTATACTAGTTTGAGTTGTTAATGCGTTCGACATATAATTCAATAAGTCCAAACCCGAAAGCCAGGTCTACACGAAGGCCTTCACATAGGATGCTCAATGACGTATTTCTCCATGCTATTTCTCCCTTCGAACACGTCATGGATAGCTTGTATGCCTGCTTCCGCACCCTTCACAACGTTGATTTTTGGCATCCGAAAAGAGCTCCCTGAAGAAGCAAGTTGATCCAGAGCCCATGTCACAGACCCCTCGGCACGACGGACATACTCCGATTCTTGTTCGGGGTCCCGACGGGCCAAACAAAATGTCCAGCGCGGATCATGCGGCAGCGGTAGGACTGCGCAGAATTTAGCAACTCCGTCCGAGACACAACGGGCCGCGAGCGCAGGCGAGCTCTTCTCCAGGTTAATCTCCACGTCTTCCTTTGCAGGCTCGCCGAATCCGGTCCCGGTTGCGACGGCATCGAACACGACCGCGAGCTTCCGCCCGGACTCCGTGGCGACAGCGGCGCGTATCTCATCCACGACCGTGGGGGACCGGTAGTCGAAGCAGCGCGTGGCGCCCAGCGCGAGCAGTGCTTCGTGATTCTTGGGGGACGCCGTCGTGTAAATGGGACCAAAGCCTGCTTTCGAGGCCAGATATATGGCGCTTAGGCCGACGGCCGAACTGCCACCCCACTAGTTATCACATATTAGCATCCAGAACACATTACATAGGTTAGGTAGAGACTTGCAATCAGAATCGGCTTTCCCTTCGGGTCATCGCCGTCGATCCCCTCTTTAGACGGCGGGAACGCAAAATTCAAACAATTAAACAGGGCGTCAGCAGCGGTCATAAGGGCCACCGGCCAAGCGACGAGTTGTCTCAGCCACTCGTCGTTCCTCTCAACCCCATCCGGCACCTTGTACGTTGCGGTTCCGGGCCCCGTCTCAGTCAGGAGCAAATCCTGATGCGCGCCCAGCTCGACGGGGCGACGATGGCCTATCTCCGCAAGCCCGAAGAGCGTGTCGCCGACGGAAAAGGAGGCGCGCGGTCCCGCGGCCTCGACGACGCCAAGCCACTCGTATCCGGCCACGTATGAGTGCATGCCCATGTAGAAGTGCCGCCGGTCTGCCGGGTTGACGGCCGAATACTTCACCCGCACGAGGACCTGTGTCCCCGTTGGCACGTAGGACGCGCTCTGCGTTATCAGCTCTGGCACGCCTGAGGCGGGGATGAAGATGGCGGTGCGGCTCATGGGTTTCTTGATCGTGGGGACTTCGGCTGACATTGTTGGGTTTATGGCGTTGCGCTTGCTTTTGAAGAGATGAGGTAGAGGTGAAGAGAAAATCAGATTTTATATCACCTTACACGACCTTGGCATTCACAACTAATTAGTCGATCGCGGTGCCTGAGTGCCGACTATCAGACTTTATTTATATTGCACGCGCCCGATTCTTACTATCCTACAGGACCTTACAAATAAATAAGTCAAGGTCGTATTTTACATACATCGTAGCATAACGGTCTCAAAGTCCACGGAGCCACGGGCCACGGACCTCCGAAAAAATCAAAATCGCCGTAAACCGGTACTCTTATCGCGCCAGGATTCTATGGAAGTCGCTTTTCTGAGAGAATAGAATGTCCCCGCGTGGTCCGGCGCGAAAAAGAATGCGGGGCCGCCACTCGTGAGAAACGGCCCCGTTGGCATAATTGGAGATGGGGTCGTATGCATTGGAACGCGGGGTTCCGTGCACGGAATACCGTGGAGTTTGCTTATCTGGTTATAAGAAAGAATGTCCAATTATTTTCTTCATGAATTCAAAGGAGCAACGAATATGTAATAACCCTTATTCGCTTAACTGTCTTGGACTCAGCTGCTCGAACAGTCTTCTCTCGACTCGTCTTGGTCCCGAACTACTATACAGATCAAGAGAATACAGGGGATCCGAAAGCCGAAGGGCCTTGTATAGCAATATTTTCAGTACATAACAGCTAAAATGGAAAGCGATAGAGTTCGAAATGCAGCATACATTCACTTATGGATTCTTATTCTCGCATGCTAAGCCGAGGCAATTTTCATCAAAGGATCGACGGCTGCCGATAGGACCGGCCATATACCACAGAGCTAGTATAAGGCGAAGATCAAAAGGCTATGATTATGAAATAGGTGCGAAAGTTTACTTACATTAGAACCTTCATACCGCAATCCGATTTCGCGACACGAGTCGCTATTTTCCACCTTACTCGGCCAGATGGCATTGCAAGCTAATCATGAAGCGTTTGAGGGCCATTTAGACCTATTGCCTCGTGACCAGATGTCGTGTACCAGATGATGATATGCGATAATGTGGCTCTGTGCAGATTTTGTGCAGATTGGCCACTATCGCTGACAATCAGAATGGATGCGAATCTCGATCTTTCACAATTGTGTTGGGCTTCCATATCTTACTTCTACCGGCGACGGCCAAAGGTAGGTAGAACTCCATACATGATGGATAACGCGAGCCAAGTTTTCCTGCTACTTACAAGTCCACGAAGAGATGAGAAGATCCATTTTTAAGGATCGATAACATGTGAAGTCGTCCCCTTTCTACTCTACCAGCCTAGGAGGAACTAACAGATCTATGGTAACGTTGGGCCCAACATCTTCCCAGCATTAACTTCAATCGTTTCTCTGGCACAGTCATAATTGAAACCTGAAACAGTCCTCCGAATCCTGCGGAGAAATACGATGATAGCGACACGGGCTTGAATTATTCGGGCTCGCGAGAGCGAAGCTATTCGTATGTTTAAACCTAGATCGCCGCCTAGGCTAGAAGGGAGGACTGCGACTTGTATGGCCTCCTTGATACCCAAGAAGATCATTGCAATATTGAATAACATTCCAAGCCCTGGCCCTACAGGCATGATGGTATCATCCACAACCTGCTCTGTAACGGGCTTAACAACAGAACAGGCTCTTTGGGGTCTATATAGGGGCTTGTCTTGAGCATCGACGTTGTGGTTTCTGCTGTGGCGTTCGTTATAGTGAGTCTTTTTAAAACTCAAACGATGACTGTGAGAGCTGGACGAGAAACACCGAGTCACTAAGGAGGAAGCAAACCAGAGAGATTGTGGCACCCGTGGGTTGACCACATACGCCGAAAGGGGAGGGATTATGCGAGAGAAGCCCGATGATCACCAGACACATTTACCACGCAAGAAGATGCCAGGTGCTTGGGATTTTGCCCTTGTGGTATGTCCTTGTATATCCACGAACTACACGTCCTGTTAAGGAGGTAGCGTCGATAAGACCCTGCTGATCAACTTGTCCCCATATTTGCATGAGATTGACGAGCCCTGGGCAGAACCCTGGGAGCCGGCGACCCTGGAAAATTCAGTGGGCGAAAACTGTCAAGGAGAGAAAAACGAAAGAGGGAGAGAAGCTGCTAAGGTTGGTAGTCTCTGTTGTAGATGTGGAAAGGATTGATCTAGAAACTTCAACGGCTATTTTGAAACCGCTGCATCACAAGCTTAGCTACTCAAGTCTTTGAACTATAATGCACCGATGATAAAGGTCTCTATGATTCTCTCGTGAGAATACGGACAGGGATGGCCATAGCTACGCCTCCTGCAGCCTGAAGATGGGATGGTATCACAAAATCGATAAGACATCACGAGGCTAAAGCACAGCTCGCATCTTTGAAACAAAATCCTCAGCTCAGCTAAAACTTAGAGTTATTCCCCAGAGCTTGGCAAGGCAGCTGAAAAGACCTAGGTGTGAGCGTGAGGGGATTTTTGGGAATTGCGCTAGAAGATTTCTAGAAGGTGATAGCATGGCAGGAAGGTGTTTTCTTACCCCAGATGATGTCCATGCATGATGCATGGCATGAGGTAACGCAGTAAAAAGCAATTCTAAGCCATAGTGGTTGCAGGATGTACGTTGGCTGAGGAATGGGATGAGGCTAGCATGACGTACTTTTTGTAAGCCACGTTCACGTGCAGTGTGGTTTGCTTACAGGACCCTTCTCAGTAAGATACTTCTAACAGCCTAAGACCTGCAACTGGGACGGTGAGGTAGGTACAGGCATGTAGCCTGAACCGTATGACGATGGCCCCATATTCCTCATTGGGACAGTGGATCATCACAATTAGCCAATGATATATTGTGCTGTTCGCGACGATGCTCTTCGTACCTACAAGTACCCGCAACTGGCCACATGTCTCATAAATGCAGTGTGTGAGGCGATGTAACCGGCTCATGTACGCAACCACAAAGACACGGCCAAGCCAATTTGCTCGCTTAGACTTCCCCTGATTGGAAAACTTCTAGAAGCCCGTCAGCGCCAAATCCTCGGGAGCAGTCGGGGTCGCCTTGTCCTTCTAGTTAGTCTCCTCGGAGATGCAAAAAACGATCCCCTCAATTTACTACGTAGTTTGCTGCCGGATCCCTGGCAGCGTCAGGGGCTCCTTTTCATCTCGGCATAGTGTACTTGGTCTTTGCAGGCCCAATCTGCAGAACCTCATCACTTCCTCTCCATCTAATCGTGCTACTACACACCATACCTATTGGTGGTGCTGTGGTCGCAGACTCCTAGGAAACGATAACCGTACTGTATCGACAAGCCTTGATTTTACTTAAGTATTGCAATTGGACACTCCGGAGCGAAGGCTGTCAGCAATATAACAGCTTCGCAGCAAATCACCAGGAATGGTCTCGCGACAGGAATGATTTGCTTGCGGGGATATGCACCCCGGCCTTCCCGCTGTGAAGCCAGTACTTCCGGAATATATACTACCTACCTACTAGGTTATATGCTTATACGTCCTGCGCTGTCAGATCGTTTCAGCGAATCTCACCGCTGTGTCTTTGGTAGGACGCTATTGCCGTCCGGGCAGCTGACCTAGATCTCGAAAATTTTAGTCTATGGAGCGAGCGGCGGCGGGTTTCGGCGAACTCGTCTTCTCAGCTAAGGTGCGATTCATGTTGGCAGGTTTTGGTGTTTGGAAGGTGAGCTCCGTTTTCGGCGCCCTTCATTCAGTGTGCAGCTTGTCCACAACAACACCATTGGCCCGTCCCGCCGGGGATACTGACCACATTCGAACCTTGCCAAGTACGTGACGACCCAGACAGCTCCGTATGCATGGCTCTGGACCAGTACCGGCATACACCTTTTTGTTTTCTTTCGCCCGGTTTCTCGAGCTGCTGTCTTCGGAGGAAGCGACCATTCGCCAGAAGAGCGTTGCCTCTAATTGGACGGGTAACAACGCAACATCTCAGGGCCAGGGCTGGGGTACGAGCGAGCCATAAATGGCTGCAAGCCACGTTACCAAGCATTCGTTCGTGCGCGGTGGACCGGCCGGGCCCAGCCCTTCAGGCTCGTGCAGAGCTTATCTGCCATACTAAGTACTTAGACTAGGCAGTAGTTATCGAAGCTAGCAATGTTTGGTCTCTGCTTTGACGTCCCGAGTGAAAGGCGTTCGTTTTCGATCCCAGCTCGCAGCCTGCATGCCAGCTTTCTCACATTACCTGGTTTGCAATAGCTTCGGGGTTTTATTACTGGGGTGCATATACTCCAACTTCGGCATGGTAAAGCGCAGCTAGACTTAAAGCCACTAGGTACCCCATATACTTCAATCTGATAGCTCTTCACTGTAGCCTCGTCTACATGTACATGGAAATCAAGGCGCCACGACTGCTGCCTGCAATAAGGCAGATCTTTTTTTCTTGGACAGATGGATCTATCGAAGTGGCATGGCATTCGTGAGAAAATGATGTTCCGCCTAGGACACCAAGAATGCTGGTGGCGATCAGATGTCTTTTTGCCAAGGATGGTGCATAATGGCGCCAAGGATCCTATGCCTTGACTGTCCCTCATCAAGGTGTGTCGAGCTGACAACATAGCTGAGAAGAGGCTTCAAGACCTGACGCCCTTTCCGTTTGGTTGGGATTGGAAAAATGCCTATGATACAATATCCGGGAGCGGGATAAGCTAAGGGGTTTGCTTGAGAGATAAATTGAGCGGTCTCGTGATTGTTTGTAAGACGCCCATCCAACCTGCGTAGCGTGATGAATTCGTATATAACAACGGCTTTGAAGATAGTAGAGCTGTAGGATAATGAGTAGCTTGTGAGCGTATGCTTAGCCGGATTCATTCTTCCAACGTACAATAACTATAGTCTCTTATTTTAATTTTCAGACTCAAAAAATCTCTTGTTTCAAGCTTTGTTTTAATGGGTAGTGTGAGTCGAGATCTGCTGCCCCAAGCCCGGCTCGCCCCCACAAACCATCACTCATAGAGCCCGTAATCTCGGGCTCAGAGCCCATTACGACGAACATCCAGCGGTGAGTTCACAGGTAGTTTCCTGTGCTGCGCGTTTTCCGCTGCTTGCAAGAACCTTGGAGCCCAGGAACTTTGGTCAATGGGTGGATCCTGGAAAGGGAAATGAGAAATAGGTAGAATTGGGAATACCTCAGGTACATATGAATTTCTCACTCCCCGCATCTCTAAGTGGCACAGGTACATACCTATGCTTGGCCACACTCAACTACTACGTACGGTATCAAGTGTTTGACAAACATGCTAATTGCCTATATCAAAACACAGACATCCAAATGCTCTTTGGGCGTCTATGCAGCGAGTTTAGACCCGGAACCAACCACTACGGTATTACGAGCGGAATAACGCTAGGGAGAGAGTACTATGGTAAACGGTGTTTATTAGTGGCGAATTATGTGCCTTGTTCTTGCATTAATTGAGGGGCATTGTTGAGCCAGGTCTTCGCCAGCGCAGCGAAGTACCCCGGCTGTACATTAGGTACACAAACGGAGGGAAAGAAACCCACTTACCCTTCTCGGATCGAATCACCAGTCCTGAACTGAACTGTAACTCGGTCCCTCGCGCCCTCTAAGTAAGGTAAGTAACTGCGTTTACGCTGTACTTGGACCGTTTCTACCTGCCTCTACTTACATACCTCCTCTTACACCAGCTGTATGTACAATTGGAACGGAGAGCCACCTGCTGGGCGAGACGAGCTACCTAACGAGCTAACGGGCTAAACCAGCTCACTCACATATACCTACAACACACATACACACGCACACACAATACGCAACGCAACTACACAACGGGCAAAGGTCGCCTTGCCAATTTCATTGCCCATTTGCCAGGCTCTCTCTCACCCACCTTCACCCACCTCCCGTCCAGGACCCGTCCTTCCTTTAGGCCCTTAGTCCCTTAGTCCCAAGTGGTAAGTCCCACGTCGAACTGACCGGCTGGCGGCCTGGCTGGCTGGCTGCTGGCTGGTCTATTTCAATTACATAAAACCTTGCTGCGCATTTCCTCTGCTCTTACTTCACCCAAACCTGCTGTTCGTTGCCAGTCCACCAACCCCCTCTTATCATTTGCCTTCGACACAGTCTTTGCCCATTGAAGCTTGGAGACTGATTCTGGATCGTCCTTATCTCGCCTACCAGAATAATCCTGTGTGCTTCTGCTCCCCCCCAGAGCCTCTTACATAATAACACTGTCCACTGGATCCCGGTTCCCCGGATTATGTAGTGTGTTAGCGCTTTGGCTGCGTCTGCGCCTTCATCTTATCCAACGAATACCTTGTGCCGCCTCTGCGAGTTGCCTATTCACCACTTGCCGCCGCCGCTGCTCTCTCTCTCTTTTCTCCCTAAACTCCGATACTGAAACCCACTATTGCCCGTTCCCTAGCCTCTTGCGTGTGTGAACGTCACACCTAGATAGACGCTCACAGACGGATACACACAACACCTGTACATCCGCGGTTGAGGATAAACACAGTATAGACGGGCTATAATCACACCAAGGACAGGGGTGCTACCAGCAGCTGTTCCCCGTTTCACCAGAGGCCAAGCAAAGCAGCAGGTATCCGCTCGACTTTGCTGTGTGTCGACTGCTGTATCGACTCTCATATCGACGCAGCTGCACATCTCCCTCCCACTGAGAGGCGTTTGCCGCTTCATCGGCAACCGTCTCTTCGCGGTACTGTCATGTCAGACAAGATGTCCATTGACAAGGAAGAACAATGTCAAGAGCATTCTGACGAATCTGTGGCGTCTACCCCAGACAATGGCGTTGAGCCTACGCCAGCTCCGCAAGACGCCCAACCGGTGAAGCGGAAAGGTGGTCGCAAACCTGTACGTGAATTCCACCATATGATGCAGAGAACGAAGGTTCGGATCATGGGAAGTCTTTTGCTATGGCTGAACCCGTGATTCGGTGACAATGATATGTTGTTATATATTGGATGAAGTTTGTGTTACTAGTCTACGATGATGCTGACCTCAAGGATAAGATATACGCCACCTCTGAAGAGCGTAAGCAGAGGAACCGTCAAGCTCAAGCTGCCTTTAGAGAGAGGCGCACTGAATACATCAAGCAGCTTGAGGATACTATTCGGGTCCACGAATCAAATCTGACGAACCTGCAGGCGGCCCACCGCAGTGCCGCAGAAGAGTGTTTGATGTTGCGATATAAGAACTCTCTCTTGGAGCGTATTCTTCTCGAGAAGGGTATGTGCCACACTGATCCATTCGGACTCGAGTCCATCTACTAAGGATTCCAATAGGTATTGATGTTCAAGCTGAGCTTCAGGCTAAAACCGGTAGCCCCAATCTCGGTCCAACGCACATGCCTCAAAACATGATGCAACCCCCGCCTATCCAGCGGGCTATACTAAACAGACATCACAACTCACGCAGATCAGCATCGAGTATCGCGCCCAAGCTCGAACCAGGGGTCACATCAGTACCAGTACAGGTCAATATACAACCATCAGTAACCTCACCCAAGACTCGGCCAACACCTCCCTCCCATGCGGCCTCGCCAACCAATCCAACGCCGCCATATGGCGGTCATCTTGCAGCAGCAGTCTCACCCACGGCCGGGGCTCCCGATCATGGGACTATCCGGACAACAATGCCTCCACCGATGAAGCAGCCCATGCCTCCGATGCCAGGAATCTTACCGGGTCCCCGCCAGCAACTAATGCAACCACAACCATCACAACATCAGCACCAGCCACAACACCAGGCCACTTCTGGACCCCGGCCGCCATCGGTCTATCCGACTTCATCGTTTCAGAGCCATTTCCAGCAGCTCGGCAAGTTGGCCCATTTTTTTATTTGTACGGAACTTTGTCGTCCTAGGGTTAACTCGTGAGTACAGAACAGGAGTATGACGCACCAACCGATATGATGGACGAACCCGAAGCAGACGGACCGCCTCAAAACCCATACGCGTCTAGTTATTCGGTCCCTCCTCCGCCTAGCATGGCTATGCAACCGTCGACGAGCAACCCCTCTGGACAGCCGGCGACAAGCTCTGCCGATCACGGTGGACAGACGCAAGGCCAGAATTATCCGAGCATGACTCAGCTACTCGATCCTGCGTTGGACTGGGATCCCTTTGGACTGAGCGCGTCAATGGCGTTTCCGACCCAATTTTCCTTCGACACGAGTAACATGAGGTGATTCGGAATAGTGCGTTGCGAACAGACCGAAACGTCGGATTATGGTTGTAAGCTAAGCTGGGCTCGCGAACGAGCGCAAAGCGATGAGGCTACGGCAGTTTATGTCGATACGACGGATGACCAGTGGGTTAAAAATTCTCTCCAGAGAGGGAGGGGGAAATATTCCGAATAAGGTAGGAGAGCGATATTGGAGTTTCAAAACATTCACCATCGGAAGGCACGAGGCGAAACACTGATACCCAGGGCGGGCGGCCAATAAATCGCCTGCCTATTTACATTTTCAGCTTAGGCGGCTGCATCAGGGCGTTCCGGATAGAGCATACCAGAGACGGTTTCAGTAACTCGATACGAAGATATGACCGGAACGGCTCTTTATGGTTCAGCCGTCAGAAAGTTCTACGATGATTTATTTGTTCCTGGACGAATTTCAAACGCCACTAATGCGGAATTTATGGGTTAGCAAGGAGGGCAAGGGAAAAAAAAACAATTCTTTCTACACATAAAATGGGAGTTTTTTTGTCTTTTTTTTCGGGAGAATTCAAAAAAAAAGTTTCTATCTATCTATTTATTTATTTCTCTTTTTCTTGCCACGACAAGCGGTTAGCGAGAAGCGAAGATGTTTGCTGTCTGTTGTCTTTTTCTCCCCACCTGCGATTCGCCGGACTGATTAAGGCTCGGCAAGCAATGTTTCGTTTCTGGTCTGTTCACACTGTCTGTCCCGCGAAGAAAAACAATTTATGGGGGGTTTTATTTTTTGGCAAAGGGGAATTGGGATACATCCACTGTGAGATACCCGGTTTGTGTCATGTCTGTCTATTGTAGGTATTGGTTCATAATAGCGTGAAAGAATTCTGGATTGGATGGAAAGGGCGGTTTTGGAAGGCCGGCCGACGTTTGATCCTTTCTTCTCTCGAGCTCTCTATTTTTTTCCTCTCTGGAGTGTGTGTGCTATTGCTCTTTTTTTTCCTTTCCATTTATCTTTTTTTTTCTTTCACGTTTTATCATTCGTGGGTGTGGGTGGTGGGATGTGATTATTATGGTGAGAGCCGTTTGGTTGTTGGATGCATGATACCAATGTTCTGGGATACCTGTTGTGTTTGTGTTTGTGTAGCCTATATTCTTGGATATATACACGGGGGCTATGGATGGATGGTTTTTGGGTCATGAGGTGGTGATTGCATTTGTCTGGCTGGTTGGTTGGTTGGCTGGTTGGTTGTTACTCACCTTACTTACTTACTTTACTACCTACTACCTTGTTGTTACCTTAGTTAGATATCTAACTTAGTATGAAATAGTAGTGCAGTACCTATTTAGTTTAACACCCTCGACCGACCGACCGGACTGACTTGATTCAATAGTCTAGTTTACCTAGATACGAGGTGCTAGCGTAGCGGTATTGGTAGGTAGGTATATGTATATGTTCTTCTGATGAGGTCTTCTGAGGAATGTTAGAAATGTATTAACTGCTACACATATGCGTAGGATAGGTATGTAATGCCAAGGGGGTGGTGAATTGAATTTTGCAAAGGCAACTGCGGTTATACAAGTTATTCGAAGTTGTCGGTAAACCCTGTACTTGCCAGCCAGATCCCTTTCTGTTACCTACTCTTAAGTATGAGACGGATAACTACCTACCTAAATAAAGTAGGCCCCGAAATTTTCCGAATTGTCTTTTTTTCTTCCCTCCCCATCCAAACACCGTTTCAGTCAGAGCCCGATAGTCGGTTGGGGTCCTGGTCCCTCTCCGATCTTAGTCTGGTCTGGTCTGGGTCTTCCTTACTTTCCTCTTTCTGGCGTGGCGTAGCGCGTTTCGTATCAAAACCGATCTAGTTAAGTGTTCTGGTGTCCGAAGTCGGGGTGGGATTTTGTTTTTTACTTCTGGCGGACTGGGGACCGTACGATCTGTATCGCATCCCGTTCGTACAGGTAGCACAATGAATGAGAAGCTGAGGGAGTTAAGGTTGTTGTTGGGTAGATAAGTAAGGTAGGTAGGTAGAGAGGTGGGTGTCGTAAGGTTAAAAATATTCGACGTCGTCGTTGCACAAGAACTAAACTACAAAACTACGAGCTGGGATGGGATTGGGGGAAGGAAAAGGGAACGTGGAATTGGCTACTTTTTGAATTTAACTACCCTGGCCTGCTTTCGCACGTAGCAGGTAAGGTTATGATAGGTTGTTTGTAGTTGTGTTCGTGGGGGGGATTGGTCGAATTTCTTATAAACTTGTACAATGTCGCGGGCGAGTCGGAATATTAATCCACGATTTATTTTTATATCAATCTGATTCGATCCTCCCGTGGGAAGCTGGAGGGTGTGGTTTTGGTTTTGCTACGGGTGTTGATTCAGGGGACGGGCGCGACAACGGTATTTCGGTTGGCTCGCCTGTCATCGCCTGGCTGCCTTACCTGCTTGCCTGTATACATATTTACATATTTCTCAGGCTTCGGTCCCACGTGGTATTATCCATTTGTGGGAGTGATATGGTATGTTATGTTGTGTCGCGCAAGTACGACGCGGAGCGGAGCGGGCGGATATCAGGGTGGTGGCCCGAGTCAAGCCTTCAGCCGGCGTGCGAATGGCGTAGTCTGCGTTATGCTGTGCTGCCCCTCCTCCTCCTTCACCTGGCGAATGCGATGTCCTTTGGAGATCTTGTTGGGCTGTTAGCTAGCTTACCGTTGTTATACATATATACCAATTAGTATATGTCGTGGTACGGAACGAATTAAGTAGATGATCACGCGGCGTTCTAATTCGGTTTCGTTCTTTATTTTTTTTCTGGAGCAAAAATGTATGCGCGAGCCATGCCGAAGGTTTCGTGACACAGACATGTTGAAGTGGCGAGGCAGGTATCTGTCCTTTTTCCCGTGATTATACGAAACAGGCTCTTGCTTCTTTTTTCTTATTCTTTAATTTTTCCCGCTTTCTTCACGGGTCCGATTCTACTTGTTCGTAATGCTCCCTAAGTATTTCCCGCGCCTCAGAAAGAAGATGCCGGAGAAAATCGAAAACGATCGCCGCGGGCCGGCGAACTGAACTAGCAAGGCTCGGTGCATGCAAGATACACGTAGCGCACAGCAAATAGTGCGCGGTGCGAGGTGGTAGGGTCAGCAGGTTGACGAAAAATATGTGGACTGGACTTGCCCTCAAAAGGATAAAAGTAAGCAAAGTGTGCATGTCTCGTCTCTTCGTCTCCGCCTTCCTAGTAGTAATCTCATGCTGTAGCTGTTGTCTAGTGCATGCCCGTTATGGCGAAACGTAGCTTGGATGCGAAAGGTGGGCCCGGTCGCGCTGTGGATGGATGGGCGGATATGTTTGGGGACCTAGGGTTCCCCATGCATTGTATTCTCATGTATCTCCGTTAGAGCGTTGAAACGGTTTCGCAAAAACCGTTTTCCCCACCATCCTGCCCATCTTTGATTTTTCTGTCCACTGACTTTTCATCTTCTGTTCCCCCTCTAGTACTGTTTCATCCCTGGTCCTGCAGTCGTGGTTGGTGGCTAGCTGCTCAATCGAGATGAACGACGCTGCATTCGGGGAAGACCAAGAGATGATCGGATGAGAATGAGGATGCAAGTGTATGCGACATCCTTTTGTCTGGCGTAGGACTAGACCATGTCGGACCGGGCGCTCTGATCACGAACCAGACTGGAGGCTACAATATCTTGATCCGAGCAACATTTTGCGAGTCCTAGTCCTTTTTCGTTTTTCCGACTTCGTACTGTCAGATTGCAGGAAAGAAATTGTTCACTCCTCTGACTCTTCCCACACCAAGGAGCCCACCCAAACGTCGGTGAATCGCCGTGGTTCTTTAGAGGTGCCGAGAAGCCGTGAGGGAGCAATCTGCTGTCCTTGACCGGCGGGGTTCATGCATGTGTGCTGTAAGTAGGTAGGTACATACATACGTCTGCACGGCGAGCAATACCCGTGGACTGGACCCGGCTATCCCACCTAACACACCCTGATCCGCCCAGTGTAATCTGTACACAGCATACGGCATATGCTCATCGGTAAGAGGCCTGGGAGCTTCGCTGGTAGGTACCATCGCGTGATGACCATTCGGCTTGGCGAAGGAGAATGCGATCTAGGCTGGCATCGTGGCCCTTTCGTTTGAACTTTCTCCTCACTCTCCACACCGTGTTAGTCTCTCCCTCTCCCTCTATGTTGTTCCGTTTTTCTCCGGGAGTCCAGTCACATGAACCACCTTCACGATGGTTGGTGAGTCCTCAATCGTCCTGTCGGCGTTGATCCGGGCGTGACCAAGTGGAAGAATGTGTAATCTCGGTCCTCTTGTCAGTTACCCTGCTCGGTCCTTTTCGCCGCTTATCTGGATCGGGTAGCGAAGACACGCCGAGCCGTGAGCAGCTTCTCCGTAGCTTGGGTGGTATCGACTACCGCCTGGCCGGGTTGCTAAGTCATCATGGATGCGCAGGACCCTCGTGACAATCTCACTCGGGATTGGACAAAGCTTCATCGCACAAGACTTGGAGTGCATGGATGGATGATTAATCGGTTGATTGACTGATGATGGTGCAAGTAAGCCTCTGCACAAAGCACTAGCTTCGGTGAGAGGGAGACGAGGCATACTAAGAATAATAATAAAAAAACGTGGCCGTTTCCGGTGGTTAGTTAACCTACCTCTACATTCCAGATGACAAACTGGAACTATATAGAAAAATAAATAGACATATAGAACATGGGGCGTTTCAGAATTCGAAAAGAGACGCACGCTCGCTGTCCTCGAAACAAACGACCGAGTGAGGAAGCTGGCGAGTATTTGTACCCGGACGGCCTTATCTCTTGGTTCCGCGGGTCCCCCGACGACCAACACAGATATCATTAGGTGATCAGAGATAAGCAGCCAGCAATACTCATTATCAACGAAAATCAAATCGAAATGGCCTCGCGTGCGAGCGAAGACGTCACATCACCCCACGGGTTTTTAGGTACCAATTATGTGATGTCTGTTGTTTCTCTTTTCTCTTCCTTCTTTTCTGGGGGCCGAGGTTATCATCACGTCTTATTTATTATACCCGATTCAGAATATCTTACATAAGATAGTGTCACGCATTGCGATACTAGTGTGACTGCTTCATACTAACTACGTACATGATATCGAATGCGTTTAATCGTATGTAAAAATGATATGTCGCTACGGTAGGTATCTGTGTAGAGGAGATATTTCGCCATGAACTGATGAGTTCGTGGAATCCCTGACCAGGTAGGTCGATTGCATTCCGCGCTGCTTGCATGGAATAGCATGCAAGTCATCAATCGTTCCTGCATGTCAGGTTGTCGTAGGAGCCGGGCGAGCAGCGTGCCCCCACGGACTTTTGGGTGTTACATTTAGCTAACTACGTGGTAGACATACTACTATGTGGAAGTAAGTATGTGGTTGTCTGAAATGGAAACAGACGTTACGAATATCGTTATGTGGCAGTTTTGATACAAGTGAAATAGACATGTGCACGTCATTGCATATCATATCGTCAACCCGTCTATCTTCACACGATACAAGAACACTTGAAGCCATATGTTGATGGAATATCCTTTTACTTTCTTTGGCGTCTGTAATCGTATCGTAGCAAAGTGCCAGAAGCGTCCGTGTCGATTTGGAGTTTGGGTGTCGGTGAGTGAGCTGGGGAACCGGGATTCCAGCTCTGTTGGTGCAATAGACTGGGTGTCACATGTCTATCCGTAGATAGCTCTTGTAGCTCTCTTTCCAAGTATAGATCGAACTAAGGGCTTGTACATGTTCGGGTCAGAAAAGCTATTGATCAAACAGTCATATCAAACGCAAACATGACATCACAACGAAACTGTTAGTTTACTAACAACGTGTGTGCCAGAAGCAGCCATAACCGAAGATTTTACTATTCTAGAGCCTTCGTGGAACTGCAGCAGATAGATTCCATTCATGATATTGAAATCTATCGAGCCTGTCGAGTGTCAAGAGTTGCGGGCTTCAAGCAGGGATAAGGCGATAACAAGCTCTAACAAGCTGACTTGATTGGACGCTGTATTTCAACTGCCGGTCGCATCTGAGACTCCTCTTTTTGCTCTGCCATGTCCTTGAACTTTTGTCTTATCGTCAAGGAGCCTGATTACCATCAACCCAAAGACAAATTCCAGAGGAAAGGGAGGGGGTAGAATACCTACCTAAGATAAGAACAAAAGGGGTGAGCTTTCGATATCTGGTACTGTGCAGTAATCACTGTATAGCGTAGCGATGTTATGATGGTTTCCCGAGGTGCAAAGCCCTATCGACCCTATCTCCAAGCTTATCGGGCATTGCCCCACGATCGAGGGCTGAGTCAGCCGCGCACTAACAAGCTCTCGAAGCTATCAAAAATGCCCAGAGACAACAGCAAAACGGTGGAGAGAGCCGAGAGAGCTGGCAACCGCAGCTGTCGAGAGCTGGAGAGAGGGGTGCCAGCCCCCGCCCGGCACTGCTAAAAACCCGAATCCGCCTAAGCGACGCCTGTAGCTGGCACTTGGCGGCTTCCGTGGGGAAAAGGCAAGCAAAGCAGAGGGTAGGTTCGTGCGTGCGCAAAACTGGCAAAAAAGGTGGGAAGCTAGGAAACTCTCTTCGCACAGAACGAGAATCCACTCGGGGCTGTTCTCGAACAACAAACACGTCGCCCGTCAACAACCCCGTCCGAGGCACAGGCACAGGACAACTCAGCACAAAAATAACGTGGGATATGACCTTGTAGGCCGTATCCTCTCCTCATCCCGCTCTGCATCGCCACGTGAAGCCCGACTGAAGGTCCGTAAAGCTACGCCTTGCTGAAAGGCGAATAAATTGGCGACATCATGTCGGTCGCCTCCAAGGTATGTTTTGATTGTCATCTCCCCTTTGTTTCTGGCTTCTCGTCATCGTCGTCGTCGTCGCTCTGGTTTTTTTCTTGGTGCCGTGGCTTTCTTCTTGCCTTGGCCACAACCCACAAGCTTCGGGAGCATCGCCGCACAAACAAACAAACAAACAAACGAACAAACACAATACATGCCCACCATACGACGATGCTCCGTCATGTGGATGTGGAGATGGCCGTCTACCCCTCAGCTGCCCAATCGTTTGTTTACCTGAGCTGAGCTGACATCTGGTCATCAGAACCTCTTCACCGTCCTCGGTATGTCGATATCCCAGACAGCTTGCGACCGGGTGGAAACCCTGTTCCACTCATACGCTTGCTGGCCTACCCGCCTGCACATTGCCAATGCCCACTAACCTCGACGTCTCCCCGATCAGGTACCGAGGAGGAGGATGAGCCCCAACCGTCCGGCCCTGTGAAGACGGTCGAGAAGACCCTCCCGCGCACCACCAAGCGCAACGCCGAGCCCCAGGCCCCTATCAAGCCCGCTGGTACCACTGGCGGTCGCCGTGCCGGTCCCGGTGGCAACGAGGGAGGTAGGTCGTTGCGCCCTTTGCATGGAATGAGATTCTCGTTCTATTGCCTGTCACATCGGCTAACGAGCTTGGCTTCGTGTCTCTAGCTTTCCGCGATCGCAATGCTGGTCACAGTGCCAACCAGCGCAAGCCCACCGATGAGGTTTCGCGAGGCGGCCAACGCGGCGGCCGTGGCGCCCGCGAGCGAGGAGGTGAGCAATAACTATGACGATATCATCTAGTACGAGTCGTCTGATAGCATTGTTTAGGTCGTGGTGGTCGCTTTCCCCGAGAGCGCGATGACAGGCATACTAAGGGTCTCGCCACGTAAGATATATCATCTGCCCTATCGTTGCTCAGAGTACAGCTCTGCTAACGCGTATCCAGCGGTGGATCGGAAAAGCAGGCCGCCCAGTCCTGGGGTGCTGCTGAAGGCGGTGCTGAGGCCAAGGATGAGCAGGCCGGAGAGGAGATCGCCCAGACTGAGCTGAAGGAGGCTACTGCCGAGGATGCCGAGGACGTTGCTACTCCTGCCGAGCCCGAGGACAAGCACGTCTCTTACAGCGACTACCTTGCTCAACAAGCTGAGAAGAAGCTGGCTCTCGGTGACAACCTCGAGATCCGCAAGCCCAACGAGGGCAGCAAGGTTGACAAGAAGTGGGCTAACGCCAAGGCTCTCAACAAGGAGGACGACGACGACTTCATCTCGGCCACTGGCGGCAAGACCAAGCGTGAACGCGAGCGTAAGGCTAAGCAGCTCGTTGAGATCGACAACCGTTTCGTCGAGACTGAGCGTCCCCGTGGTGGACGTGGTGGTCGCGGCGGCGCTAGCCGCGGCGGTGCTCGCGGCGATGGTCGTGGACGCGGTGAGGGCCGTGGTCGTGGTGGCAGCCGTGGTGATTTCCGTGGTGACTTCCGCGGTGACCGTGGCGGCCGTCCTGCCGGTCGTGAGAACGCCTCGATCAACACCAGTGATGAGAGTGCGTTCCCCAGCCTGGGCGCTTAACGTGATCTCATGATCCACGAGAGGACCTATTGGCTTTGAACCGTGTAGCGCATGACGATAGTTATGTTCATTCGGTGCAAGGATCGCTGCCCTCATTTTCGTCAACGGCCTCGCCAGTCTGGTTATTAGGACCCTTAAGCCAAGATTATTCTGGCTATAGCTCTCAGAAACTTATTCTGTATTAGAGCAACAATTTTTCCGAATTACAAAAAAGTTTACTTTCATTGCCAAGCATAGGGATGCAAAAAATGGTTGGTTGCGCTTTGCTTGGACGTGTGAGGTAAATGAAGGCAGCCATTTTTTTTCATTGGCATTGTAACTACTGGTAGAGATCCCGGCTGCCTTCATTACTAATTCTTGTTCTCTATCTTGAAGTCCCCTATGCCTAACGTGACATGCGTGCCTGGCTTTGAGTAAGGTGTGGTCTCACGACCTTTATTCCTACAAAAGGATTGTTTGCCCTAACTGTGCCCTGATTCATTCTTCTTAGTCCTCAATGCCTTTATCTTGACAAAGGAGCTTGGTGGATAACCTGGTTGAGAGTGATTGAGTAGTTATCTGCTCAGCTAATATATAACCCTCTGGTAGTTCCCTTGTATGAATCTGGTTGAACAGATCATTATATCACCGAAACATCATCTTTCTACGTCTTCTGTTTCTTTTCTTGTTTTTTTTTTTGCAGCAACCCGCATTTCACAAGCCTGATAAGTAAAATGTCTTCGCCTGAAAAATTCCCCTTACCCTTTAAACCCACGAACAGTTGGATCATACAGCGCGCCCGCGAGCTCGTCAGTTCTGATGTATACGCTGATATTGAACAGTGGCTTAACAACGGGGATGACGGAGAAGATGACAATGATGATAGGCACGGAGACAACGCCACCGGTGACTACAGGTCGATTAAGTGTGATCATCCTGCGGGCGAGAAAGAAGATTACGATCCTGATTATACTCTTCTCTCGTCGGAGATGATCATTAGAGTTATCGAGGCGGCGGCGGAGATGGAAGCTGGATACGACGGTGATAATGACGCCCCCGAGCACCGGGATGATGTGTCGTCGTCGTCGTCGTTGGTATCGTCTGGCTATGGATACTTGCCATCAGACTCGCTTGAGGAGGAAACACTGCTTGGATTCCAGAATTTGAGAGATGCCGATGCGATAGATGAGAAGTCAACTATGGAAGACATTGTAGTGAGCTCGTCCGCTGCCCTGCCGCTACCATCATCATCATCCTCTTCTACCCCAGCAGTTGCCATACGCTCGGGAAATGAGAGCACGCGGGACAGCTCGCAATGCTAACCCTCTAGTTATCGGCCTCAAGAAAATGCTAACGTCGCGTACGGTAGGCACTAACTAACTCAAGCACGAACGAGCATTGTAGAATGCATCAAGGAAGGAAGTATCCTCATCTTTACTTATTCCCGCTCTTATACTGATAATTAGAACTACGCCTTGCTTCCTCGTCTCGAGATCGAGCGCTCCATGTTGGAGGTTCGGGGTAAGTCGCCGTATCTCGTGTCTCCCTATCCTGAGGTTCTGTTTACGCCCTTTACGAGTACAATATCAATTCATACACCAGTACCAGTTCGTACCACAGCGCAGGATCTAGGAGACTTTTGTGGTGCTCGGCCTGAGTATGTCGGATAATGGGAAAGAGCCTATCTCCCCCAAGGTCACTTGTTCTGCGGGGGGAGGGCGTGGGAAGTTAACAGTCGCGTGGAACTTTCACTCCTCTCCTTTCGCTGGTTGCAGATGGTTTCAGATTCCTATTTTCACTATCAATGAGGATTAGGATGAGGATGAGGTCATCGACGTGGGATGTTGAGGATTATATGTTGAACGTTCTTGAATACGCATGTATGTATGAATAAATAGATATAGAATTTCTTTGAAGAGATCCGGTACGATCGTGTCGCTCTGACTACTATTATACCTTGATATGAACTCCTAGTGATGACGTCTTTCTCTGGATAGATGAATCCAAGAATTGTATGTACATAGAGCTTGTTTACTAACTCGTGTGTATCTATCTATATCTTGAACTAAATAGATATGTATAAGAATAGAATTGAAAGTTCGTTCCTTACTTTGTTCTCGGACTCAACTAGTCACATTTCGTGCGGCTAAAATTTTAGGCCTCTGAGCGTTTAGAGTCAGATTCTAACGCTGTAAAATCTTTCAGGAGCTTCGGTAATTCAGTTTCCTGTTACTTTGTTTTGCGAGTCAAGCTTGTCTCGTTTCCCCTGAAATGAAAGTCTCTGGTGAGACCAATGCATATTCATGACAAGTCATTTGTAGCAAGATAGAGGTATGCAAACGTTGCATAAGGCGGAAGAGCTTATGATATACAAGTGTAAGATGCTCGTGCCCTTTGTATTTATATGTCTCGTACATCATAGTAATGTGAAGTGCTTACTTCATGTAACTTGCTTTCCAAACCCTATTCTTGAGTATTAACGGGTTCTTGAGCTAAGTATAATTATTGCGAATAGAGAATGTATTGTCTGAATAGATAGAAGCGTCAATAACTATGACTCAAGTAACTTATATATCTAGGACACTAATCACCTGCGATATCTTCTGATTTCTATCGCCCACATGAATCTGTTATTCTTGATTAACCGCGCAATCAAATATTTATAGTTCATAATCAGCTCTGGTAATAGAATTCACCGTTTCCATGAGTGCCCTTCGGGCTGATATATCTGTTTCTTTTTTCTGAGCTCCGCCCCCTGCAATTAGATATCTATGACCCTATGCATGGGCATTAAAGAGGGGAGCGTGTTATCCATTTCCCTTATCATTTTATACGAGAACTACGGTACGTATCTAATCGCTGCGGAAGGATCAAGTGCCCGACTTCACCATATTCTAGGATATAGTGCGTATTCGTGTCAAATAACTACACAAATGCTCACAGGAAATTTCATATTTGAGGTATTAGACCTTGACTACTTGTTATCATATGAAGATCTTCAAAACCACATTTTTAGATTAATCTGAAGTCGGTAGGTCGGCGATATCATGCAATTAATCTACGAGGCGGCGTTTCGTATATTCAGCTACGCGTACCTATTCTTGTTATCATGTTTGCTCGATCCTTTAGATCCTACGGGAAAATACATAATAGCGATACGGACTTGAATAAGCCGGTAGTAGTGAAAGCTATTTGTAAACTTGGACCTAGAACGCCGCCTGGGCGAGAAAGGAAGGACCTAGACTTGTGTAGCCTGCTTGACGCCCAAGTAGATTATCGCAATATAGAATACCATTCTGAGCCTTAATTTGCTAGCCCTTTTCACATTGTATGGAAACCATTGAAAAATAGCGAGTTAGCGAACATTTATCATGCAGTAACTGCGAATCGAAGTAGGTACTGTATGAATGGAAAATGTTGTCACGGAGCAGTCCTATCAGACGTATCGAGAACGTTACTTAGACTGGTTTGATTTGCCTCTGCTAACCTTGTAACGTATGGCATACGACAAAGCCGACCGAAAAATACTCCAATTCTATTGGTACGCTTGTGGTCCTAGGTTGCAGCGGCAATCCATAATGTCCAGGCGAGTAAGCTCCGGGGGACTGGTAGCATACTGCTGCCTGTTCAAGGTTGAGACAGCCTCTATGTTCGATTTTGAGTGATCCTGGTTTTTGGCATATATGCCTGTCAAGTAATCCTGGCATCTGCAAGGTTCTCCGCGGTCTTGCGCAAGCAGCTTGGGTGTATTGTAACGGTAATGTTACAGTTGCAGTATGACTCCCTACTACATGTGAATAGGTAGGTATCGGATCGGCAACCCGTTTACGGAAACAACTTAAGCGTAGCGCGATAAGAATCTCGCCATCCTATATTCTACGATTTGATGCCATTAGTTGGTCTGCCGGGTGATGCAAGAGGGGTTGCAGATGGATCCTTCATGCAATGCCACTGGGTATTGTTTTCATCTCCAACACTGCAACACCTTTGGGAGATCACTATGATTCATTTCCATTTGGATATGACATCCCCGCGTGATTGGTCAAGTTCTTGTGTAAAGGCCTCGTAAGCAAGACTGGTAGTAGCTGGACCTTTTGCTTACGCCTAGCTGCTTAGTTACCGACACTCCCCTTGGGAACGACTCGCCCCTCCTAACTTACTACGTAGTTGATGGGCTGAGTTATACGGACCGACTGGTTGTAACTGTAGCACAGGACTGTAGATTGATTTGGGGGATATCAGACAATAAGTAAAATGTTTACTTCACCGCTTTTTCAAAATTGAGCCTTGGGCAGGGATTGATTAATTGCAGCTGCTATGTAGGCCCCTCCAGTCATAGGTAAAATGCAGGTAAAGAACCCGGGGTGGAGGTTTATACCGATGGAACAATTCTATGTGAAGAAGATCACCTAAGTTAACCTAGTTTTTCCGAAATAGGCAAGTTATGACTGCAGGACCATCCTTGCGCTGAGCCAGCTAGCTGGTAACATACCTACCCCTCTGCAAGGAACTTTGGTGAAGAAAATATAGGGGGTGGTATAAAGGTTGTGCAAGGGTCGCCGGATGATTTCGATAGTGATAAAAACTGTTAAACTATATAACAAGCAAACTCTAGGATTGATTCTCCCGGTAAATCCCCTTAATCATGGTAGACATGCCCTAACATTGATTGCTTCGTATCGTCCTATCTTCTATGTTGGGCAATTCTATGAAACTGATTGCTAGGCGAGTAGAGTTTCAAACTGGCTAGGTTGAAAGCCCGTCGTAATATAAGCTTTTGTTCCGTAAGGACGGTTTACTCCGCTCCGCCGTCCTCATCCGCATCCTCCCGCTCGGGAACCTGAGTAGGTCAGGAATTTTCTAGCCACAGACCCGTCCTTTTCACGGGTCGCTTCTACCTGGCTACAGAGCTTGCTAAATATATGATTTATCAAAACCCATCTTATAACTATAACAATATTCACCTGGCGCCAATGAATCTAACTTGTCTGGAGTGGTTTCTTCATGATGAGAACGACTTGACAATCTGTTTCACGTGTGCCGTAAATGTAATCAGACACGGCGTACAGGCCCGGATGGCATATAGACGCCATTTACATCGGCTAGAAGATTTGCTAGACTACCCTTCCCTCGTCTTATCGGGTGACCCGTTCCATTACTTTACCCAATCATGTCCAGTCGACTACTATCAATGGCGTGTGAAGTTGGATGGTAACACAAACTCGGTGCCGTAATGCGCCAAACTGGCATGCTGCCATCGCTCGTCTGCCTGTGTCCCAGCATTGGGATGATAGCGCTATGCGCCGTGGGGTACGTCCATCCATCTGGCGCACATAGCTCTTGCAGATACCGCCGATCCCATACGATCGTCTACCTACTTCTATCTCACAGCGAATCCTTGCGGAACGGATTCCGCCTCGTAGAACTTGGGTTGTGGCTCAGTATCGTTTCTTGGAAAGTTCTAACATGCGATGCTAGGGGACGCTTCCTTCGTGCCACTTTTGATATTGCTGATTGTCCTATCGCCACATGTGAGTATGCGACCGCCGCATAGGAGTTGATCGCGGGCGCCTTTTCGCGCTTGCATGGTGTTGGCTGTTCTGAAGTCTAACATATTTGGCGGGCGTTTTTTGTGAGTGCGCGCGGCTACATCTGGCGATATCCATTGATTCGGCGGAATTACGCACTGGGACATTTATGAGAGGCATACTTACTAGGTAGTAGCAGTTATCAATGATTCCGTCTCATGAAAGAATACTCAATTTGAGGGTAATTGCGGGTTTTAACTTGCAGGGTGGCACACGTTTACTTAAGACAAGATATGCAGCAGTCATCAGCTTCCTATCAAACTCTCGCCCGAGTTGAGAGGGCAAGAGGGAGACAGGAAGTAAAGTACAAGTGTGGTTTCAACCTCGTTACGACTTGTGAGCGTTCTGAGCCGCAAAGATCAAGATCAATTAATGGTACATTTCCCATATGTTCACGTCGATAATCAAGAAGGCATTCTCTACCCCAGATTACGACAACTATAGCAAGATAGGCCTTTTATAGCTCGAGTGTAAACAGGCCACCATTCAGACGTCGATTGAAAACGCGTAATCTTGTGTCGAACCCTACGTAGATGTCAGCTCCTGCCAGTGTTTCCCACGCGGCTGGAAAACTAGGTTCGGGCCGTCGTGATCAGCACCCAAGACATCGTAAATTTGGAACTGATTAGGCTCATCCCATTTCTCCTTACTTCCTTTTCTTCCGCATCCTAGCTTTCCAGCTTCTCCTGTTGCGCGTTCGAAATCAAAATACCACAAGGTTCTCGCAAGTGTCATGCTCGTTTCCATGTACGCCATACTCTTACCGGCACAACTACGGTCGCCTAAACCGAAGGCTACATGAGCTCGGCGCATTGTTGCCCGTAACTCTTGTTCTCTCGAGTTGCTGCTCGCGTCCTCGTCTGCAGGTAATAGCCATCGGTCAGGTATGAATGAAAAAGGGTCCTTGAAGTACTCGGGATCATGCATCATGGCCCAGAGATGGATACAAACTTCAGTACCAGGCGGAATCACATGTCCATCCACGACGAAGGGTTGGCTCTTTGGAGATAGGAGTACTTCAGGTTCGCGCCATAAAGGGCTGGGAGATGGCGGCGTCATACGTATAGATTCGTCAATAACTGCGCGTAAATATGTGCAAGAAGCGAGCACTGGACCGGGTTGGATATCGCGGCCAGACGAGAACGTACTGCGTATCTCAGCAGCAAGTCGAGCGTATGCGTCTGGATGCCAGGAAAGATGGAATAAAGCACCGCACATGGCTGTCGCAACTGTCGAGCCCCCAGCTAAAACGAAGAATAGCGCCTCTCCCCAAAGTTCACTCCGGTCTAGCCCTCCATCTCCCGTGACGACTGCGTAAAAATCTGGTATTGCATTCGCTGGCTTGGATGTGCGTTCGGCGATCATCTTCTCAACAGCGTGACGAAACAGGTCGATTTTCTTGCTAGCAATCCAGCGAATCACGGGAGCTATGTTAGCAAGTTTGGGCCATGTGTAGTAAAGGTTATTCATGTAGATACTACTAAACATAGTTTCAGGAATGAATCGGTTGGTGGCCTCAGTTTGTGTCTTTAATGCGCAGCCAAAAGCCAGATGACCAACCACGTCGATGCCAAGTCGGTTGCAGGCGACCGTCATGTTTACCATCTCACTTTGGCGACTAGAGCGTAAGAGCTGTTTTAGGAAAATGTCGATTTGATCGCTCATCATGGGACTGAAGGAGCGCAATGACCGGTCTGAAACAACTTGGCCGATAACCCTCCTCTTCCGTCGATGTTCAGCGTTATCTCTTACAGTGAACAGATTTGGCTTTTCTGGCCCTCCTGAATGGCCATAAGCACTACCTTTAGTGACATGAGGGTTGAAGTAAATGTCTATTAGACGACAAGACGGCTTGTTAGTGTAGATCTAAGCGGTAAACCTGTCTCGTTTACATGCCTTGTGCTGCATTCAGAGAGTTGAACATGAGGCGATTAGGTGCATCTCGATAGACGCGACCTGCTCATAGATTAATTGATGCATTATACGCTCTCCCACGTTTCTATTTACCATATTTCTGGAAGTTCTTGTATGTATTAACATGATGACGTCCCTTAAAAGCGTAAAACCCCCCGTAGCCATAAGTAAGCTTTGCGAGGAACGGGCCAGGATAATTCCTCAGAGGGTGAAAGGCAAGCCGGTGAACGAAGAAAAGGAATGCCTGGTAGTATAAATTAGTCAATCGTCAAAGTTCTGGAGCTGCTCAATCAAAAAGAAGTCATACCCATGATGCGAGAAAATAGAGGGCATATTGAAGAGCAACCACTGCTATGTTGAAGCTCATTTTGGAATCTAGGATACCAAAGGTTCTAGTAGTGAAATAACACTAAAACGAAATATTTGATGGCGGACCGACGGTAGCTGAACTATCCACATGATAGGCCTGAGGGAAGAAGCTACCAATGACGGACCATTCCATATAGTGATAAAAGTCAAGAGGCTTGCCAGCTTACCGGAGGGTGGTCACCCCCGCTCGTTGCTAGCATCCCTGGAGTGCCATCCTTCAGTTGAGTTGAGGGGAAAAGGGTGGAATTTGGAGATTAGTAGAGTCCTGTGGTCAAAGCACACCGCGTATACGTCACTTATCAGACGTCCTCCTGCACCTTACATTACGCCATGCCAGAGTATACCATTCACTTGTAGAGTTGCACTACAGTAGATACCACACCAGTGGCCCGGGAATTCATCTCTGCTGCATGTGCTCCTAATCAGTACTTTCAAGGATTATTGGGGCGTGGCAGATGCATGAAAGGGGCACAAATTTGATTAGAGCGGCATCGTTTCACCCAGATGGTAGGGAATGCGGCCACAGTTCCGTAGTAGATAGTAGGATGTTGGGTTAGGCAATCTGAGTAAACTACCACTTCTACTTACTTCCGTACCTATGTGATGGTTGCGCAGACCTGTCGGGAACAGCAACTTTTCTAGTTGACTTAGAAAAAGATCGTATTTAGTGCATGTCCCTGTCATATTTATCACGTCAAGTTCTTTTCTGAACCTAGCTACGAATAATACATCATATTGCCCATCCGTGCTGGCGAAGTTCAATGCTTCGTTCAACCGAAGACCTCGACCCTGTCTCTGCCTGCTGATCTACCTGTGTCGTTATTACAATGCCCTTCCCCAAGTGCTGGCCCCTCTCCATGCTCCTCTGTCCGGTGGACTCAATACTATAGTGTCCTTCTCCTCGTTGACTCTCCATGAGCCTTAAATCTGCTAGACTGATCGACTGCCCTTCATCACTGGCTCGTTGGATATGCTTGTTTGGCTCACTCCCAATGGTCGGCGGGAAGCGGGTACTATCATGGTTACTTTGTCGCAAACGCTCGGTGCTCAAGGATGTTAAATGCTGCGTCCATGAGCGGAGGGCGGACACAACTCTGAACAAGAGGGTTTTCTCGGAGAACGCACGTGGGATAGCCGGTACGCAAAATACCAACAACACACAAGTCACCTCAACGAATGCCAACAAGTTCGTCTTCGATAGCTCGTATAGGATGTCGCCGTGATAATCCAGGATTGTGACCAAATAGGCTCGACCGATGGCGGTACCACAAGCGCTTTCAATCATACACGGTCAGCATATTTGATTCCTCGCAGAAAGATAGGCTAAGAATGAGCGTGATGGATGAAACTTACAGAAGACCAACAGAGAACACGACTGAGAACCCAATCTTACGACTTAGTGACATATTGAGGGTCCAGATCATCTTTTGCGGAAGGAGGAGAATGAAAAGATCGAGGGCAATATTAACAGAGACAATAGCTATATCATGGGGCCTGTGATCTAGGCAGTGGCCAGGCACCCAGGATTTCCAGTTCTTCTCTATCGGATTGCAAAACAATATGAAAAGTAAACTGAATGCAGTGTATATAGCGGCATTCAAAATGATCAATGCCCGACTGGCCAAATAGAAAAAGTTGCGTTTTGAGCCAGGTACTACAAAAATGCGAGCCCATTCGACCAGAATCGCTGTTTTCCCGAAGAGCATTGAGAACGTGTAGAGAAAGGTGGTAAAGAATGCAGACTGATCAATAATAATCATGAGCGACGTCCGTACATAATACGAGAACAATAAAAGTGGACGTACGTGTGCACCTTCGACTAAGTTCTTAAGCTGGACGTTCCATTGATGGACAAGGATGCCCACGTAGTGTATGTATTCAAAAATGCTCCAAGCAAGCGCTGCATAGAATGCCTGATCAAAATAAGTACATAGAACAGAGATGTGTAAGATGCGGCTAGACGACGGCATACAAAAGCTATAAGCCCGAGAACTAGGAGGGGCAAGAGTAAGTTAGCAGATGCTGGCATAAACAAAACGACGCATTGGATACTGGACACTTGCAATCTTCAATGCGAAGCTTTCTTGACACAATAACCCGGGAGTATGCGCGAAGCAAGCCTCCAGCTGTTGCAAGAACCAGACATATCGATATAACAGCGATCCCCAACGCGTTTTGGTTGGGTGGATTGGTGAAGTTTGGTACGACCCCGTCGGGAGGCGCAAGTGCCGGGCCATTCAACTGCTGTTCGCTGGGTCCGTCCATAGCAGACTATGAAGAAATTACAAGCGCATATAGCATTTGGTCATCAAGTGTTACGAGTGATAACAATCGAGAGATGGCTTCCCCACCGTTGATATAAGAGACACATTTAGAGCGCCATGCCGAGACGAAAGTGCAGGCATGCGATAATGGCCGGAAAACGCCACGGAAGATCTAGGTATCTGTTATTCGGTAGGTATTAATTGGAGTATTAGGGCTAACTATTTTTAGTCATCAGTATAGTTGGTATGGGAGAGCTGGGGTGAATGTAGCGATAATGAACGCATGTAATCCTCCTGCTGTGCCACCTCCATCAAGATTTAGTGGATGGCTTCGATTGGACTGGTGGCAACTTCATAGCGATACATCGGCTAAATGATCTGCGAACCTGGTTAAGTTGTCACTGTCTTATTGGAGACTGCTGCATGCATACCTAGCATGCTGGACGATGCGACAGTTCTTCTGGGAAACGAATTATAGTATCGATGTAGATGTTAAGTGAGTGCAGATATGCTGTGCAACTCACCTCCGCATTTTTCTATACCGGGATATACAACCTGAATCCTTTTTAGGGCAGCTTCATTTGAATCCAACCAAGCGAGGCACAGTTGAAAGAAGCTGATAGACTTCACGCACTATTATTGGTTAGTCTCTCAGCTTCTCTTATTCTGCCTTACTAAGCCGACCTATGCATAGGCATATTCCTACAAGTTGGTACTGCATGTGCCTCTCGCCTACGGAGACCCAAATGCAACACTACTTACAGACTCGGTGGCGTATACATGGCCAATCACACCTTGAGCGGAAAACATCACGTGCAAGGTTCTACTCAGGCAACCACCAAGGATGGCAAAAGGGTGTTAGGGGAGAAGGGAGTGGTCATGTATTTCGCTGTCTCTACTCGCCTGTCTTTGCCGGAATTAAATTTGATTTCATTGGGTATAGAAAAGCCGAGCACTAGCGCAAATCTCGAGCACCTAAACCTGCTAATTAGTGACACTTCAGTATACGACTGTTTAAGCAATTTTACAAGCAATTGATATCACGGCATCTGTGCTAGACACAAAGGGAAAAATGCTCCGCATTGCCACCAGTCGGTTCGTATCATCTTAAGTTAAAGCAGCTGTGACGAAAAAGAAATTGTTTATCTTAAGGGTCCTCGTTTTTGGCTGGTAGCGATCGTGTTCGTCGAGCCTTGGACTCTCTCTTGATGAACTTGCTTCTAACACTCACAGCCTCTAGGTTTGCAGTTGTTCTTTTCCTTGTATCGCTCGATGACACCATTACCAGCACCTCTATCGTTCATTATGACCTCGATGGTTTCGTGTCTGCTAGTTGTATATTATCGGCTTAGCAGCTGGATTCGTCAAGTATGTTACTAGATTGAGAAGAAGTAATAGTATCTGGCTGAATATCCTTCTCATACATAGCGTCGTGCGTAATTCTTGCAAAGCTCATCGACGTATTTGGGCGAAGGAGTATTTTACTTTTTTCAATACTCGCATTTGTTGTCTTTTCAGGGGCTTGCGCTGCCTCACGGGCCATATTACAACTGTGAGTCAAATAATCATCCTTTATAAACTACCCAGGTAACCGTTGTAGATCCATTTTTCGGGTATTCCGGAGTATCGCTGGCGGTGGCTATCTGGGCCTGACAACAACCTTGAATACTGAGGTTGTCCCGCCTGCAGAACTGGGCAAGTTTGCATCCAAGATGAATGTTGCGCTTGTTGCAACACTTGTTTTGGGACCCATCATTAGTGACGCGATCAGCTTGAATACAATGGCCACCAGACTGCGGGCACCCGGCATCTAGCTCGTAGTAGGTGGCTCAGTGATGCAGACTATAGGATACGTGCTTCTAGGCTTGCTGAGAATATATACACATCTCAGCCCCGCCATCTACGGATACCAGGTTCTCCGCGGATTTGGGGTCGGCCTCGATTACATTACTCTTTATCTTCTACTCCCAATCACAACTAACAAGAAAGATAAAAAGGAGTTCAGACTTCCTTATGACGAATCTCAAATCTTACCTAGTTAATAAGCAGGTTCGCATATCAGTTATAGGGCTGGGTTTGGCTGGGCAACCCCGAACAATGGGAACTGCATTCGGGATTGCAATCGCTACATTCGTCTTCAACGGGTATGCGTTATCCTGATTAACAGAAACAGGCGTTTCTACAGACTCCATTACTATTTTGAGTTAGCAAGCGAGCTTCTCGCCTGTTGTACTAGAAAACGCTCGAAATACCTTAGCACAAGCATACAACTACCAAATGCTGGTTTTAGCCGCATTCGCAGGAGCACAGGTACAAGTTGCCTTGATAATGTGGAAGCGAGAACAAATTGTTACTTCCTAAGAAGTTTAAGAGATGGTGTAGTGACTAAGTAGACCCTGCTTGCTGAACTGTTTTCCTAGTGACCCCGAAGTCTTATCCATGTCTTTCTCCTAGCAGCATTCAGTGGTATCACGGTCTAATAGGAAATTCAGCTGCTCATTTCAATCAGGACGACACAAACCTGTCAGGTCACTGGTGTCCGTCTCGATGTGACGTTCAGGGGATACCGAGCTCCGGACAGGTATAAGCTATAACTATTATTAGGATGAGAAGCTTATACATAGTTGTTGCCATTGAGATTCTTTTTGAAGACTTTAGTTACAAGATGAGATGAGATCTAGTGAGATTTATGAACTTGTTTTGCATGACGTGAGGTGAGTGTGCTCATCGAGTTCTAAATCATTTAGCGCATGATTAAACCTGTCTGGGAGCTCGGTATGCACAGGTAGCATGGGAGTTTCTGTTAACAGCACCCATGAAATAAGTAGTTGAGTGGGTTTTCTTTACCATGGCTTCGTATCTGATACATTTTTTGAAAGCGCAGGACGACATCCGCCCTTCATTTTGGGATACACTACGCATTGGTCCTACCACACCATTGGTGTAGAATAGTCGGATTTCTGCGCCTTGGCCTTGCATGTGTAAGTACCTTAGCCGGTAGATTCTTTATGAAATGCAACAGAATGCAATATCATGGCACATTGGTAACCCCCCCTCCGATGTTACAGTCACATCGGTTCTTCAGCTTTTTCCAACATGATCCGTCTTAGACCCATCCCAGAGTCCTACATCCGGCAACTGAATGGCATAAATATACGCCATTATTGTTGCGAAGGTGCGTTCATGATACAAGCGACCCTGTTATGATCCTCAAATGGCCTCAGTTCTCACCGCTTCCATTTTACCCCGAGCGCTACCATTTTTGTAGGATTTCCACAGCGGCTTAGTCACATCCACGTACCAATCACCCCACACATCCATACCCAATCGGCGGGACCGTAGCATTAAGGAGCTTTCAATAATTGGTCCTCAATATAGGCAGATGGTCTTGTAACACAAACAGATATCGGAAATCATTCGCTTGTTTGTAAACTTCTATCCCCAGTTTTGATTGTGATACAGTAGCATGTTTTCACATGTGCAGGGGCTTACAGCTGGTCTTGCCGATTCAAGCTGCTACCCAGTTTCCGACCAACTGGATGACCGGCAGTCCTCGACGATCTGAATACTTCTCCAATCCCAAAATCCTACTCTATGACTTCATGAGAATGCCACTTGATTGACCAACTTGGCAGTCTGAGCCGCTAGAGGCTGTAGGATATCGCTTCAAGATAGCTTAGATACTCACGAAGGAAGATATTAGAACCAATTTTCCTATCGCATCTGCCTTTTTCGATAACTCAGAGTTGATCAGATCTCGCTACTAGTCTTGTGGCAAAGTATTAGCTATGGAGCCATTCGCCATAATAGGTTTCTCTTTTAAGCTGCCACAGGGCACCGTTGACGACGACGGGCTCTGGGATGTACTCTTTCACGGGAAAAACCTGATGACTGAATGGCCAGAGAATCGGGGTACTCTCGATTCGCTTTATGACAATGGAACAAGAAAGATAAATAAGGTTTGTGATAGGTAGTTCCTGTGACTGGTCTCGGATTCTAATGTTAAGAAACAGATATACGCACGAGGTGGACACTTTATCAATGAAGATCCAGGTGTTTTCGATGCAGCATTTTTCTCCACTGCAGCAAAAGAAGCTGCGGCAATGGACCCGCAGCATCGTTGGGCCATGGAGGCTGTTTACCATGCGTTTGAAAATGGTAATAACCTCCCTCTCGGGTCAAGTTTTATGTTTGACGCTCAAGACATACTGCTAACACCAGGGTTGGGCTGTAGCTGGCATGCCGGTTGAAGGACTTCGAGGAAGCCAAACCGGAGTTGTTGCCGCATCTATTGGAGATGACTACACGTTGATGATAAGTAGAGATCCGGATGCGAGACCACAACAGTCTCTCGCGGGTGTTGCGCGATCTATGCTGCCTAATCGTATTAGTTGGTTCTTTGACTTGCAAGGACCAAGCGTGCATATAGACACTGCCTGTTCCAGCAGTATGGTCGCTTTGGATACTGCATGCCAGATAATGCACAGTGGTGATGCCTCAGCGGTGGGTAGTTTCTTTTCATCTCAGTACATGTCCCTCAATCTCACTATTATCGCTTTGATCTGTGCTACAGAAAGGATCACGTAACAATTGGACTCGTGTATCAAAATGAAATCTGCTTTAAAATTCCTGCTGTTATAGTTATAGGTGTATTAATTGCGGCTAACACAAGCGATTTGCGGGTTTAGGTAGTCGTCCTTGGATCTAACCTGATGCTTAGTCCAGATGGCTCACTTCCACTATCCAATATGAACTTCCTATCCCCAGATAGTAAATGTTTTTCTTTCGACGCCCGAGCCAACGGCTACGCTCGCGGCGAGGGCGTCGTAGCATTGATAGTCAAACCACTGAAGACTGCGTTACAGCATGGCGATACTATCCGAGCAGTCGTTCGTGCAACAGCATCAAACCAGGACGGTCGAACGCCGGGTTTGACACAGCCAAGTATCGACGCACAGGAGGCCTTGATTCGACGTACATACGCCAAGGCCGGACTTAAGTTCGGTAAAACGAGATATTTTGAAGCTCACGGTAAGCGAATACAAGATTCTTTGAACGATAGTGTGCTGATCAATACAAATTTGTGGCTGTATGTAGGCACAGGGACACTTATTGGGGATCCCATTGAAATGAAGGCGATAGGGAGAGTGTTTCGAACCTTTAGATCGCCCACAGCTCCCCTTCTTGTGTAAGTTCAAATCTCCCATGTAGTGCCAATGTTTCTTTTCTTAACAAACTATCCTAGCGGCTCAATCAAAGCCAATATTGGCCATCTCGAAGCTGCAAGTGGACTGGCCGCGATAGTAAAGTCAGTACTGGCACTAGAAAGAGGCCAAATCCCACCACAAGCCCTTTTTGAAAACATCAATCCAGAAATTGATGACAAATTCCTCAATATCCAAGTAGGTACCTCCCCAGACCCCGAACTCTTTTATTTAGTCCAAGCTAATTATTGATTACTTCCCGGAGAAAGATTTCTACCGAATGCATCCCTTGGCCAATCTCAGGCCTTCGACGTGTTTCTGTCAATTCCTTCGGATTCGGAGGCTCGAATTCCCATGCCGTGCTAGACGACGCATATCATTATTTGAGAAGCCATAAACTAGATGGCTATCACCAGACTGACGTAGTTGAATGCCTGAGCAACTGTGCTAACAAAGACAAACATGCTCCACCTGCCGACTCCTTGATGCCAAGACTTCTTGTATGGACAGCTGCAGACAGGAACGCACTGGAACGTGTGTTGCAATCTTATAGTCATTATGTTCACGAAAAAGTCCGTGGAGATAGAAAGAAGCTTAGTAGACTCGCATACACACTAGGAGCCAGGAGAAGTATCATGCCATGGAGAGCATTCGCCATTTTAGACCCTATGCAAGGGGGTAATATTAATGGAGAGCACCAACAAGATTTCAAATCTAGGGCTCCCCTAACCCCTGAAATATTATCACGGGCATCGAATGAGGATCTGGGCGCAGCCTTCGTCTTCACAGGACAAGGGGCACAGTACCCGGGAATGGGCCTTGAGCTGGTGAAACATTACCCTATCTTTATGGAAAGTTTGAAGTGCTCAGATAAAGCGTTGGCAAAGCTAGGATGCGAATGGTCAATATTCGGTAAGTTCCAAAGTTTGCTTTGCAGAAACAACATACAAATTGCTCACACGGTGATGCCCCAACAGATGAGTTAAATAACGCCGAGAGAGTACACCATCCACGGTTTAGTCAACCTCTTTGTACAGTGCTACAGATTGCTCTTGTTGATCTCCTGCGGAGTTTTAATATTTCGCCCAGTGTCGTGGTTGGGCATTCAAGCGGGGAGATTGCCGCCGCCTATTGTGTTGGTGCGCTATCCCTGGAATCTGCTTGTAGGGTCGCCTACTTCCGTGGTAAAGTGGCGGGTAAGCTGCTTGAAATGGGAAGAAATTCCGGAAACAACGGTGCCATGATTGTCGCCAACCTCACAGCTCCTGAAGTTCCTGAGTGGCTGTCTAGGCTCATGCCCAAATTCGATCAGAACGACATCCATATTGCATGCTTCAACAGCCCTACCAACATCACCCTTTCAGGGCCGTTGGATGCTATCAATAAGTTGAAACTATTGCTCGACCAAAACGGCATATTTTCTCAGAAAATCAATACTGGTGTCGCGTACCATTCTCCTGCCATGTCTGCCGTTGCCGATGAATATTTTGACTATCTAGGTATACTTGAGTCTTCAGGAGATGTCAAGTGCCCTCAGCGCCCGCACATGATCAGTACCGTTACGGGCACTGTAGTCACATCAGATCAGCTCACAAATCCCCGATACTGGGTTGACAATCTCGTGTCTCCAGTGCTGTTTGCTGAGTGCATACAAAATCTTGTGAAAGACAAGCCACTTTCAGTTTTAAGTGCACACATGAATGACATTTCTGACTTCATTGAGATTGGCCCTCAAAGATCACTTCAAAGGTCGGTTACAGAGTGTGTCGCAAAGAAGTCTTCGCCCCCTCGTTACCATTCCGTCTTGCACCGCTCCAAGCCCGCTATCAAAGCCATACAGGAATTGGCGGGGATGCTGTTTTGCCATGGGTATCCGGTCTCGGTTGTTCACGCGAATGGTCAGCTTTACGGGAAAACGCCGTTTCTGGTAGACTGTCCTTCTTACCCATTTGACCACAGCCGCTGGTATTGGGCCGAAACTCGTCTGAATAGGAGCTTTAGGTTTAGAGGGGAAAGTCCTGGCTATCTTCTTGGGAGCCGAGCTCTTGACTGGAATCCACTACAGCCACGATGGAGGAACCGTCTATCTATTGAGACAGATCCTTGGCTTGGCGATCACGTTGTCAACGGCACGATTGTGTGTCCTGGTGCAGGTCTCCTTGGTATGGCCATTGAAGCAGGAAAAAATTTGGCTACCGAGAACGGGCTTACAGAAGTCGGAATTATCATAAAACATGCCGAAATCTTACTGCCAGTCACAGTAGGCCCAACAGTCCAGGACGCAACTGAAATTGAGCTACAATTGCGGCCAATGCAAAGGGCACACGACAAGTCTCGGACAAATTATGATGTTCAACTATTCTCTCACAGAAATAATAGCACAGTGGAGTGCTTCCGTGCACATCTCAAGATCCAGAATGAAGCAACTACTGGAGTATCAATTCCCGTGGATCATGGCCTGGAGATGAGTGAGAGATCAACATTGATTCGAAATCACATTAAACGGGCAGTTTTAGCATGCAATAGGGCAGTCGACCCCCGGGAATTTTACGCTCATAGTGAGAGAGCTGGCATCCGGTATGGCAACTCATTCCAACTATTGAGTAACATCATGTGGGACGGGCATGATGTCTCGGTGGCTTATCTTGACATGACGACAATACTGAAAAAGCTTAATGGGGCGACCTGCCTAATACACCCTGCGATCCTAGATGCCAGTTGTCAGCTCAGCTTCGTCCAGCTGTCTAAAGGCCTCAGTGAGCCAAACTCAACTATGGTTCTACACAGAATTCCGAGTCTGTGGATTGGGCCAAACGCTTGGAACACAGTCACTGGCGCGATACGCTTGAGTAGCACATTACGAAAAGATAAGAATGGGATATTCGGAACCGTTTACGCACTAGGAGACGACAGGTCACCACTTTTCGCTTTCGAGAGTTTTGAAATACGCTCGGTCTCAACATCAACGGATAGTGAAGAAACACGGAGCCGCGATTTGTTGTATAATATCAACTGGAAACCACAACTGAGTTCGTTAAGGGGTGGAGCGTTACAAAAAATATGCAGCTCGACGACGGTCATAGCCGAGGAGGAAGTATCCATTGCAAAGTTTCGTACCTTCGATCAAACGATGCGGATCGCGGCCAACAGAGCGTTACGCCAACTCACAGCAGCAGATATTGACCGTAGCGCAAGCTATATGCGCAAGTATATCGCAAGCTTACAACAAATGTGTTGCCAAGAAGAACTGTACGGGCACGGAAACGACGAAGTTAAATTTGAATCTCTCCTTCAGTTATGTGTGGCACTAGAGCCTGAGTGGGCATTGCTGCCAGCTGTTGCGCGTGCTCTACCCTCAATCCTGTCCGGTGAAACCGACCCTTTGGAGTTATTTTTCCAAACTGATCTCGCCAAAAGATTTTATACTCGCCTTTACGAATACCACAAACATGATGACGGCTTGCAGAAATTTCTTGATCTAGCTTCACACGAGAACCCTGCCATGAAGATCTTCGAGATTGGTGCAGGTACTGGCGGAATGACCCGTATCGTTCTCAACGTATTGCGAGAGCTAGAACAAGTAACGGGCCAGACCCGTTTTGTTGAATATGTGTATACGGACATCTCTCCCAGTTTCTTCGAGGCTATGAAAACTGAGTTCTCTGATTATCAAGATAGAATCATCTTCAAGACATTCGATATTGTACGAGATGCCTCCGAACAAGCTGTGGCGGTTGGGAGCTACGACCTCGTAATAGCCGGTAGTGTACTTCATGTTACTCCCGACTTGACAGCTACCCTGGCAAATGTACGAAAGCTCCTCAAGCCTAATGGAATCCTTCTATTTCAGGAAATCACGAATCCTGGCAGTGTTACTGCTAACGCCATATTCGGGTGTCTAGAAGGGTGGTGGTTGAGCACGGAGGAGTGGCGCAAGAATACTCCTCTCCTCACAGTACCAGCCTGGGATGAATTGTTACGTGACACTGGCTTATTCTCAGGAGCCGACTTGGTCTTTCGAGACTTTGAAAGTGAAGAATGCCATCAGAGTAGCATTATAGTCACTTCCACCATTAGTGTGGACACAAGTAGAGTCGGTGAAAGTGGCACGGAGGAAAACGATCAACGTGAAAAATTGATTCTAATTGACCCCGGCCGGCCTGAGCAACTTACACTGGCTCTTGAGCTAGCTGCTGATTTTGCGGGATCAGAAATCAGGTCTCTATCGGACTTCATGGCTGATAAACTCCCTATATCCGATACAGCGTTAGTCGTCAGTCTCATCGAGGTCGGCCAATCTTTGCTTACGATAATCGGAGAGAACGACTTTAGGGCTTTGCAAAACCTCGTACAAAGCACTAACAACTTACTATGGGTCACGTCACTGCCTACTCCTGACGGGTCTGGATTTGACCCTCATAGTGCTCTCGCGGTGGGGTTCTTGCGAAGCCTTCGTTCCGAAGAAAGCCATAAGAAGATTGTTTCTCTTGTGTTCGAGTCAGGCTATTCACCTGAAGGCGAAGTGAGGTACATCTCAAAAGTCCTCAAATCCTGCTTTGTTGAGGCTTCCTGTGACGAACTTGAGCTGATGGTGCGTGATGGGCATCTTGTCATTGGCAGGCTGACACGGGAGCTAGATCTCGACAGGGAAAGGGTATCGCGTGTGTATCCACAGCTGCGGAACGATTCATGGAAGCCCGATACGGGGTCCATGACACCGTTAAAGTTGGAAATAGCCAAGCCTGGGATGCTAGATTCGTTACGTTTCGTTGAAGACACCGCACACGAGAGTGATCTAAGAGCGGACGAGATTGAGATCGAGGCCGCGATGTGGCCTGTCAGCTTCCGCGACGTGTTCGTAGCTTTGGGGAGACTTGGTGACGAAGAACTCGGTTATGAATGTGCAGGAGTTGTCAAACGCATAGGATCTGCCGTTTCAGCCGATATAAGACCTGGAGATCGCGCGGTCATGTGCTCCATTGGTTCGATGCGTAGTCATCCGCGGGCGCCGGGCGATTTTGTTATCAAAATCCCCGATAACCTGTCACTTGAAGATACAGTATCTGCGATGGCTGGACTTACCACAGCCTACTACTCGCTGGTGAACGTGGCGCGCTTGCAGCGCGGTGAGAAGATTCTTATACACTCTGCGGCCGGGAGTACTGGTCAGATGGCGGTACAAATTGCGCAAAACTTGGGAGCAGAGATCTTCGTTACAGTGGGCTCTGACGAAAAGAAGCAGCTCATCATGATTAACTTCAGCATCCCAGAAGATCATATATTTTACAGTCGAGATTCATCTTTTGCTTTGGGCGTCAAGAGAGTGGCTGGTAGCGTCGACGTCCTTCTGAATTCTCTCTCGGGCACCGGTTTACAAGCAAGCTGGGAATGTATCGCTCCGTACGGCCGATTCATCGAACTTGGTAAAGTCGATATAATTGCTAACTCATCCCTTCCAATGGCTCAATTCGCGAAGAATGTGGCGTTTGCGGCCGTGGATTTACACCATGTGGCATCAACTAACCCTAAGCTACATCGATCCTTGGTAGAATCAGCTATTAACCTCCTTGCTAGTGGTGAAGTCCAGCCACCCGCACCGTTGCATCTATATCCCGTGTCGGAAGCCGAGAAAGCATTCCGTTATATACAGAGCGGCCAGAATACAGGGCGAACTATCATCACCCTAAACCCTACGGATGTTGTGCAGGTAAGATATTCGGGACAGCCGTCCTAGCTCTACTGGTAATGTCTAACTTGCTTACATTGTGTTATAGAAATTCACAACGATAAAAAAAGAATGGAAGTTTAAAAAAGACGCGTCATATCTGATTGCGGGAGGGCTTGGCGGCATAGGCCGTGCGGTAGTGCTGTGGATGGCTAACAGAGGTGCTCGAAGCTTCGTACTTCCATCACGATCTGGAGCGTCTACGAAGGCCGCGATTGATCTGATTTCAGAGCTTACGGGTAGAGGGATTCAAGTATTGGCACCGCGCTGCGACCTGTCATCTACCCATCAACTTGCAACATTGCTAAAAAGCTGCGTTGACATTCCACCCATTAAAGGCTGCATTAATGCAGCAATGGCATTACAGGTGTGTAACTCTGATGTCCGTCGGTAGTAAGCTTAACCAGCTGTCCAAATGCTAATCAGCCGTGGGCGCGAGTAGAACTCTGTATTCGAGACGATGACCCATGCTCAATGGACATGTACGGTCCAGTCCAAAGTCCAAGCGAGTTGGAATCTCCACCACCTGTTGCCGAGTGATATGGATTTCTTCATTCTTTTGTCTTCTGTTGCTGGCATTTATGGTCCAGTAGCCCAGAGCAATTATACAGCTGGCTGTGCCTTTCAGGACTCACTCGCCCGCTGGCGTACTGCTGCTGGGTTTCCCAAGTCCGTCTCTCTTGATCTTGGCTGGATGCGTACAATCGGCATCATTGCAGAGACTAAGGACCCTCGCCGCCATCAGGCATACCTCGATGGGTTTCCACCGATCGAAGCGGCGGATTTCTTCGCGATACTCGAACATTACCTTGACCCGGAGATACCTCGGCTTGACGAAGCTCACAGCCAACTTCTCATCGGAGCTATTCACCCAGCACACTTCTTGGCTCGCGGGGAGGTCCCTATCCGATTAGTATCTCGACCCCTTTTTGCTGGGTTTTCTTTTAAATCCACAAGACAGAAGGAATCCGGTACTGATTCTGATGCTCAAGAGGATGTAGAGACACTATTTGCGCAGGCAAAGTCTAAAGAGGATCGCCTGGCTATAGTGATTTCAGCCTTCAAGAAGAAGCTTGCACGTGCTCTATGGATAGAAGCAGAGGAAATCGACACCCGCCGAGGCCTCTCTAATTACGGCGTTGACTCGTTGATGGCCGTTGAGTTACGGAGCTGGATTCGCCGAGATTTTTACGCAGCGGTAACAGTGTTTGAGATCATGGGTGGCACAAACATTGCAGCGATAGCCGAGTTAGTTGTCGAGAGAACAGAGGCGCAAATGAAGTAAAGCAAAAAAAAGGCAAGTAATCATGCTATTGATAGATATCAGGGGAAAACATCTGCCTTAAATCTGTGCTCATCTGCACCTGAAAGTGATGTCTGAGACAGCTTGTACACTTATAAAAGAAGACGCAACAGTGCTGAATACCCTGGCCCGTAAAAGCTTGCTCCTTCGACATCCTTCTTGTTCAGCCCTGTAAGTAGCCACCTGTACATAATAACCATAGTGCAGTCCTCTATCTGATAGAAACAAGGGAATCTCCGTTACAATACGATAACAGGCACACGCTGCGTGAGCGAAACGGCGTGAGAACTGGCTGATATAAGCAGAGATCTAAGAAAGGGGTCTAGAGCACAATGTAGTTATCCAATCCACATTTCAATACCGCCATCCCCTCCTTAGGCTCATCTTCAACGCGCTGGATTCCGAGAATGTCGGCCTTGCAGGATTGGCCATGAGTTTCAATTCCCCAATAATGAATCCCATTGAGGACATCGAACAATCCTTCGACGCCCGCTTTGCTCACGCAGCGGCCCGCCTTCAATTGATAGATGTTGCACCCTGTCCACGTTGAAAAGGAATTTGGTACAGTGCACCATAGCTCCCATTCGGATCCAGAGAACGAAATGCTATAGTGACGTAATGCATCCTCATCTTCCTTCGACCATGATATCTCCCCTGATCGCGATGTCTTAGCAAGTGCTTCGCACTTTAAGAGATATCGGTTGTATAAGGCCAATGCCGAGGCGATGGCGATGCGGTTCTCGGCTACTTTTTTCGGTTGTGAGTTTTTCTTGAACTCGATAGTTAGATACGGGCATATTGCGCGCTGCTCAGCAGTGAACACATCCAGGCAAACATTGTCGCGGTCGCAACTCTGAAACGCTTGCAAATTGACCTAGTACGCACAATCTGGATGAATGTCCTATTCGTACCGTTTGTTTGCTTCGTGTATAAGTAAAGGTATCTTCCACGTCCGATTTGGCGGCTGGGAGTCAAATTCCAATAGGAGGGCCGGCACCCAGCGAGGTTCATCCGGGGGTGAAAGATTCTGAGGTTCCGCAATGAATATGGAACTCAGAGCATAAAGTCTATATAGCGACCTATTGCACTGATGGACGCTCATGAATTTATACTCGTCGGCAATGAGCTTTGATGACTGTCTTCGTTGCCACATGGAAAGTTTAGAAAGACTTTCCCATATCTTATCCGATTCGTTGGTCACACGCGCAAGTAGGTGTCTTTTCGATGGGTGCATCTCTCTAATGATCTCTATTCCGTGTGGCTTTAGTATGGTTTGTTCAAAGTCGGGATCGCTGACTTTGGCCAACGTTAGCTTAGACGATTCATTCTTTGTTGTGCCCGATTCCGAAGGCAGGCGTGATTCTGGAATACTCGCGGTTTTTTGTACTTTGAGAATCTGCCCCTCCTTTCTTGAGGTTATACTAGCCATGACGACTTCCCACAGCTGTGTAGTGTGCTCTGAGTTGGTATCAGGGACGTCAGAATAGCGGTTAGGTGTAGCCAAAGGAGGATGAAAGCGAGATTGTGACTTTGGCAGTGAAGATAACGACTCAGAAGGTAAGCAATGCTTACAAGCAGAACAAGTGGCGGTGTGACTGTGGCAAGGAATATATGTCTTAGAACAAGTGTTCGCTAGAGGCCCACGGAACAACTCCCTTGGATAGACAATTGTCAACCTCGAAGAGCGCGCATTGAACGTTGTTAATAAACGTAGTTGAGGACGTCATTGATGTTCAGAACTATTGCGTTTTAGAGTTGTTTAAGAATGTTGCACCTCGAGAATGTTGTGCCTTGGAACCGTTGCGCTTTAAACCTTTCACAACGAAGGCCAAAATCGATATGGATTGATAGGGGAGGAAAGCAATAGCAATTCGTAGTTAGGGAAAAGAGTGCAACTGGTATTTTAGGCAATCAAGAATGCGAACGGGCAGAGTTGGTGAAGACTAAGAACAAGTAGTTTACGCTCGGTGCAAGTATTAGTGTGAGAGCACACATTGCCCTTCTTGGCAAGTTAATACACCGTGACTTACTCTACTACAAACCCCGGAGGTGAAATGAGCGCCGAAGGGATCCTGTATCCAGTTATTTCTTTAGCAACTTGCTGTGTACCCCCTAGTAAATTAATGGGTGTACGCGTTTGCATTAGACAAGGCTGCCAGCCAGGGCTATTCTAGAGGAGATTTCCATCGAAGAACCTAAGAGCGAGATAGCTATGTTTTGCGTGTATATACTCACCTTCAGCAAAGCTACCGATGTAAGAAGCGGTAGAAGAATGTCCTTATCACCAGACGGCTAACAGCCCGCTTCGGCGTGAACCAGCAGCCCGATATACTATTAACCGTCTTAGAATATCTTATTCTACCCCTGTTGCTTCTTTCTGCCATCTACTGAGCCTAGGGTAGGTGGCGCATCTAAGTTCTGAATACGATGAATATAGCAGTATTAAATCTGCGCTGCTAGTTCGTTCGTGATAACAAAACATTTAGCCACATAAAAAAAAGGCCCGGTAGTGCTAAGCAAGCTGTCACTGTCAACAAAATGCTTCGCCGGCGAAGTTGCTGTAAATCAAAGTGCCAAAGTTGCAGAGATTGTTTACAGTACATACGCCTTCGACTACGAAGTAGGAGACTTTTTTCCTTTTTTGAGCTGAGATCTATACGAGCGACTGATTGGTTGGAAACATGCATTGTGGTTGAAGCTTATTGGTAGGGCAATACATCTGCGGCTGGCTCCCTTGTGCTTCTCGCAGGAGCTAAAAATGCAGTGAAGCCAATGAGAGTTTTTACACATCCTTCAAGTTTGTACCTGCGTCTGCCACCCTTGTTGGCTGGGGATGCTACCAATTTCCAAACATACGCCACTTCAGCCGCATAGGTATATTGGATTTACGGCTGGGTGGCTTAGGTGCTTCGGCATGCTTATCTGTACTAATAAATCAACAGCGTTGTTTCTTTATTACAATTAAGTCGTCGGTATAAATGGTACCTAGTAGTTCAAAGGTTATACGAGCACTCTTGTGCACTTGAATTACGTTCTCTACGCCATGTAACTTGGAAGCATCCAGAAGGTCAAACTTCCCGTCTTCCCCGATCATCCTAATGCTCTTCAGAGGCTTTAACGCGCTATAGATCGCCGTCTAAAAGGTCGAGTGAGTGAACGAACAAATGACTAAGCTGCGGACACTGGACCGACGAATCAGAGGGCTACGGACACTTTTAGAGTTCCGGATATGAACTGCTTAAGCTCTGCCTTCCCAAGGCCAGTCAAAGCTTTCCAACAACATTGGCAAAAAGCGATGACAACATAAATGAACCTTATCCGCAGCATAGAGCTTACATTAATTTTATCATTTCCCGATCTACCTGTTAAAACACAGCTGTCTCCAAAGCCAAGCCCACCGTTGTAGTCATCGTCTAGTGTACAGTCATTTCTTCATCTCAAAATACAAAGGGTATCACGAACAATAGTCATACAGTTCATTGCGCCGCCGACCCCAGCGACGGGTCAATCAGGTCATTTAGCTCATCAGCCCCAATCAATCTTCTCATCTCAGCTTCATCTTGAAGCCATTCCTCATCAAAATTCACATTGTCCGCGTTGAACGTTGCCATAGTCGCATCAGCATCAGCCCCAACCCAGAAGTTCTCTCCGCCGTAGTCGAACTCCCATTCTGCCATGCCTTGCACAACATCCTGAAAGTCAGCCGACGACGGGTCCAAAACGGTATCGGGCTCCCCAATGCCTTCGAGTAGGGCCTGCTCTATCGGGTGGACGCTTTGAATATGAGCCTCTAGCTCGCCGCTGTAGGTGAACTTCATCTGGCAGCCTGAGAATGTACATGGCAGTGTTCTTCGTGATTTTTCGCCGACGCCCGTCAGTTGTTCTAACATGGTAGGATCGACATGGCGTTGTAGCGAAGACGGGTGGCTTGGCTCCGGCCTCTCATGCATCAAGTGAACATAGCGCACATGGTTCTCCAGTGACGATTTGAGACCAAAGGCTTGTCCACAACCTTGAGCATTGGACCATGTTGCTAAGCCTTCCGTATTGCTCAAGTCAAATTTGCCGCATACAAAACTAACGCCTTCGTGAGCGCTCCGAATGTGCACGTTCAAGTTTGACGTCCTCGTGAACGATTTGGTGCATCCTGGCCAGGTGCAGACAACCGTCTTGCGCTCTTCGGTGGGCTTACGGTTGCCATGGTCGGACTCGATATGTCTCTCTAGATCTTCCCTTCCGTTACACGATTCCCCGCAGAACATACAGCTAACATGAGAAGCTTTCATATGGGCCTGTAGAAGGGAAAGCGTAGGGAACCCGACTTTCTTCGGACTGCCCGTATCGTCCTCTTGAGCAGCGCATTCTTCACACCAGAAGCGATTCTCTCCATGATCTCTTTCTAGATGTCGTCTCAAACCGCCAGCTGTGTCAAATCCGTGCCCACAGACGGGACTCGACTCGTCCGCCTTGTAGTTGCACTGGAAAGCTGGTTTATTTTGATGTTCTGTTCGAATGTGTCGCTGTAGGGTTTGGTGCTTGCGGAAGCTCTGGTTACAAGGGGGGAAGTCGCGGCATCTGAAGCGGTCCTGACCTTCGTGGACTAGCTGGTGTCTACGTAGCCGGGTGGCGGTCATGAACTGCTTTCCACAGCCTTCATAGGTGCAGACATGGTCCCTCTCGGCCGTGTGAGAACCTTTGATATGTTGCTTGAGGTGCTTTTCCTCTATGTAGTCCTTGTCACAATCGGGATACGGACACTTGAAAGGGCGCTCATTGTTATGAGACCTGAGATGGGCGGCAAGACGGGCAGGGCGGTTGAAAGTCTTGTCGCAATCGGCATATGTGCATTTGATCGTTTTCATATCAGATGGCCATTTTCGGGCGGGACTGAGGGGTGTGTGAGGGGTGTCTACTGGAAATATGGATGTGACTCCGGTGTAATGGGACTCATTATCGGAAATGTCGTCGAACCCGAAGTCTGAGATTTCTGAAAAGATAGAGTTAGTGAATTGAATGCAAGTTAAGTGCAGGCGCATTGGGGTGTGGTGTACCGGTCAGGATGGATGGAGCATCGACACGGCTCCTTTTTGGCGGAAAGGAGCCCTCCGGTGCTTCATTGGCCGTTCGCTTCATTCTGAGGAATCCCGGAAGAGCCTCATTTCTTCTTGCACCACAATTGCCTGGTAAGAAGTATTGACCAGGTGCATTGAACAATTGAACTTGAACATTGGAAAATTTAGTGGAGCTCTACATATAGTTTCCAACCTCTTTAACAAAATGTGTGATAGATTCGATAAGGGTTTAAGCAGGGTTTAGTCTTCAATAGACGAATATGCGCTATAAAGATACGAAGCCCCACCAGCCGCGTCTTTCAGCCTCTTCCTTTCGAGCTGGAAATTTTTAGTCGCAACCAACTCCGTTCTTTCTTTGCGCCAACTTGCTGCCATCGCAACTGCGCCCGCCATTTATTACCCAGACTACCTATCACACGCCACATACCACACTCGCTACTTGCTACATAATACACGACAACACGATACACCATGTCTGACTACGGGGACAACGATGATCTCGGAGGTGGCGACGTCGGCCAGTGAGTGTGCTTGTTATGCCCTTTCCCGACGCGCCGTATGGCGTGTGGCCATAATTGCGGCATTTCGGTGCTGACGAGCTCTTATCACAGCGACGAGCCCATGTACGAAGAGGAAGAGGATGTCTTCGAGGACGAGCTAGACCCCGAGGTGCCCGACGACGGAGACGACGACTTCAACCGACGCGGTAACGAGGATGAAGACAATGTCGTCATCTCGGGCGATCCATCTGCCACCGCCAACAACACCCAGAAGGGCCCTGCCGCGCACAAGTCTATTAAGGATAAGCGCATTCCGAACGAAGAGCGAACAACCACCCCTTACATGACTAAGTACGAGAAGGCGCGCATTTTAGGCACTAGGGCCTTACAGATCAGGCAAGAGAACAAAGGCCCCTGCAGTGGCTAAACGGGAGCATCGTGGCTGACTTGCGCGGTGAACAGCATGAATGCACCCGTACTTGTTGACTTGGAGGGCGAATCCGACCCGCTGCAAATTGCTATCAAGGAGATGAACGAGAAGAAGATACCCCTAATTGTCCGCCGATATATGCCCGACGGCTAGTACGTGCAACTTCCGAATTCCCTCATCCGATCCTAACGTTCTAACTACGGTATAGCTATGAGGATTGGACTTGCGAAGAACTTCTTCAGTAGACCCCTCTGCACCCTTTGCCAGTGTGCGCGACGATCAAGATTTACAGCGGCCAGCGCATTCCGCTCATTGACTTAACCCAGGATGAAGAGCAGCAAATAAATCTGCTTCAGTACGAAATCCAGATCATCGATGCGAGCGGCACCTGCGCGACCTCCGACATGCCCAAAACGCTGGCAATCCTTGCTGGGTAGGGGACTTGGCGGGAAAGTAGACCCTCAAGGAAGGTGGTCCATTCACTCCTATCTGCCCATATCCTGATCGAAGGGAAGGGGTGCGTCGACAATACAGCCAGGCAGGCAAGGAAAAGTGCTATTAGCGAGGCGTTGGGGATTCTTTCTACACCATGTACCAGACTAGCGTTTAATTTGCAATGCCAAAGGTCTTCGGTAAGCAAAATTAATCCGCAGTGTTATCTTCACGATTGGGTGACCACGAAAATGGAGTATCCAAGCAAGCGAGCCAGGGGATGGAGCGCCCTTGTGGTCCCCAGAAACATCGATTTAGTCTTCCCGCCATGTGCGCAATGGGGGCGCGTTTCTGGTGCTCGGGCAAGACCTTATGTGAAAAAAAAAAATCGCTTCATGAGGCCTTCAGGATGGAGAAAGTATTGATGGCCCCTACCATTACAAACGTATTAGGCTATAATAATCCCCCGATGAGATTCGGAGGCAGCGCTGCTTGTATTATCAAATTAGGAACGAGAATGGTACCGTCCGTGGGACAACATTTAATCGAATAAAGTTGAGACATCGTTGGGCTGAAAGAAAATGGGCACAAAAATTAATAGCTCAAAATGTAATCTCTTCCACTAGACTTGTACTATGATCCGTTTTCCGTTCAGCTTCATGCATCATAGTGGACTTGCGTCTGCAATCTGCATTACAACACTAATCAGATTTCTATCTCCGAGTTAAATGATCAACATGATATTCAATAATATGCTGTCGTAAGGTGGAATCGTCGCTGTTATTCTTTCTCCAATCTCATATCTCACCAAGTTGCCTAACCCACCCTCGACAAGACCCCGAAAAGCTCCATGACGAAAAAAAAAAAAAAAACCGAAAAATGGGCAGACCCTGGGGAAGCATTAGCGGAACACTAGGATCTAGGATTGCAAGGATGTGGGGGCAGTATGACGTAGAGCGGCAACAGGGGCATTGTCAGAAAAAAAGGGACCAATCATGGGTGGTATTCCCCCAGAGAAATATCCTTATTAGTCGATTTCACGGCAGCTGGGGACTGCTCAATACGAGGTGGGCATAAGCTGCATGTGCCCTTCTCTCAGTATGCCGATTCATAATGCAGGGTCCAGACTGTTCTGGTTATGCCAAGTAGATAAATTGAAGTCGTTATCTCTGCATTGCTGGAGCACTTGACAACATTCGGTGATGTCGGTAGATCCCAAATCCATAGCTATACGATGTAGTATTGGGAAGAAATTAGCACCTACATAAGTTACTCGCAGTTGAAACAAAGAGATGACTTCATTTGTACCACGATTGCAGATACCTAGCCCCTCCATATCTCGGAACTGGGGTACGTCGTGGCCGGGTCCTTGGGGTAACCATGATGCTTAGCCTTCCAAAAACAAATAGTCTTGGCCAAAAGGAGCGTTGATCTTCCCTACGATGTTGCCCAATTGCGCATTTGCCATGCTGATTACGATGTTTTTTCCGATGTTTTTTCGAGTTACAAACAGAGACACAACGATGCCGAGGCTGTGTGAAAAAATAATAGGACTGACGTAAGCAGTTTTTTACCCCTGCCTCCACCAACCCCCTTTATTTTGGTCAAAAAAAACAATATACTCAATGCCCAGTGTACTAGCCTTCTGCTTTAATTACATTTAATAAACAAAATAGCATTAAATCGCATCACTCGTCAATTATGCTTTGTTTAAGTGCTTTCCAGCCCTTTTCAGCTATTTCTTTAAGTGCGTCTTCGTCTTAAATTGTATAGCAATATATATATAATTTTAAAGCCCTTTACGCGTTTTTAATAAGCAAAAGGTCTAGAGCTTCAAAGCAATTAAAAAAATATTCAAGCCCTACTTCTTCTTTCCAGCAGCAAACAATATTATTTTCGGATTGCTCTCCGTGCTTTAAAGCCCCGTTTTTTTTTAAAATAAATCTATCGTTATTATTAAGCCATTTTTAGACCTTAAATTTCAAGATTTAATTTAAATATGTTTAAAAAGTAATAAAGCCGTTTAAATTATCTACCTTGTACTAAATTAGCTTGTTTTTAAATCCGTGCTTAATATAAGCTCAAACATTTAAACAAACGTTGCAATCGTTAAAATTATAAAATTTAAACCAGTATTAAATATAATTAAAGCAATACCGCGTACTAAACTTTTTAATAATATTCATTTTGCTTTTAAAACCAAACTTAAAATAAATTTCGTTTAAATATTGTATTAGCTAATAATAGTTTAAATCAAGCTCGTATTTATATAGCCGCTTGCAAGCTTAACACTTACGTTTAATAACTATTTTTTTGCAAGTTTAATATTTAACGTAAGCTTTGTATTTTTTTTATTTTTATATATATAAAGCTATACGAACTGTTTAATTATACGGAAGGCTTAAACGGTTTAAAAACTCAAAGTTTGCTGCATTATAAAGCTAATTCTAATAAAAAGTACGGGCAAAGTAGCTGTTTTATTTAAAAAATTCGATTATTTAGTTAATTTGCTTTTTGCTAAAGGCTCGAAAACAACTTTATGTTTTATTAACAAAAAAATTATTATAAAATATACAGTTTGTATTTTTTAATACGTAATAGCCTGTAGTACACGTAAATCTAGTTATTTCAAAAAGCTGTTCGTTTATATATAAAAGGTCTCTTTCGTTACAAAATTTGTACAATGTACAAAGTGCTGTTTTTTTTAGCGTAGTCTTTTGCTTCCAGCTAGTAGCTTTTATAATTGGAGTAAAAGGAATAGAATCCATTGAATTGATTGATTGATTGATTGATTGATTGATTAATTGATTGATTGATTGATTGATTGATTGATTGATTAATTGATTGATTGATTGATTGATTGATTGATTGATTGATTGATTGATTGATTGATTGATTGATTGATTGATTGAGTGGTTGAGTGGTTGACTGTATTGCTTTTATTGACCAAAATAAAGGGGGTTGGGGGTGGAGGAGTTAAAATTACGATTACGTCAGTCCCATTATTTTTTCACACAGCCTCGGATGCCACCATGTGCCCCATAATCAATACGGGTATTCCGGCATGCGCATCACATCCACAAAGGATGGGCGGTCTGCATGCATGTTTCTGTTCCATTGCCCATCGTCATTAACTCACCTAAATACGTAGGTTAGCTCATTCTCAGAGGCAACGTAGGTAGGTAGGCTGCCGTATATAAAACAACACTAGATATCCCGTCCTGTTCACATCGTGACAATCGACGGTCATTTCAACAATCTCTTCTGTACCATCGATAGCATCTCGAAGCTGTTTGCAATAAAGATTTAGTGTGACGTATAAGCAAACAAAGAAATTACGTATACTCAGCCGACGTTCAATCACCCCACCTCACCTTAGCAACAACAATAACAACAGCACCACATACAATTCCGGTATCGCCGTTCCTATCGTCTATAAAAACATCGTTTCCAACCATAATCCTAAAGTTGCATCTTTCCACATCTATCCATATCAATCACCAAGATGCAGTTGTCCGGAGTAATCACCACAATCATCGCAGCGGCGAGCTGTGCATCAGCTCTACCCAAGCCCACAATAGAGAAGCGGGCAGTCGGCGGTGTAAGTCATTTCACCAAATCCCCCATCTCTCTCCAACATTATTCTCCAAGCCACTACTACAATAACTCAACTAGCTAACTCTACCATACAGATCCTCATGTGCCAAGGCGCCAACGCGACAGGTATCTGCCACTATGAGACGTACACACTAGAAGAATGCCACGAGGTGCCGCAAGAGTTCTACCAGAACACGCTGACCTTTGCACCGGACGGAGACGACTTCTACTGCTGGCCACGAGTGTATGTGCTTCTCTTCCCTTCCCCTCATCATACAACATCACATTAAATCATGTCGTATAAAGAAGCATACGCTAACATGAGAATTTGCAGTGGTCTATGCAATGATACCTGCACATCGCCGACGGGCTGCACCTTTGGCGGCGCCTTCTACTTTGACAACCCCGCCAAGTACGACCTGAGCAAGATCTCGTGGGAGAAGAGTCTCGTGTCCTTCGACTGCCATAAGAACCAGACCACCACGGCGTAAATTCTCAACGAAGCGCATTTGAATCTGTCATGTGAGCGGGCGGGTTTGGCATACGGGCGCTCAAGCAGCTGGTCTTGTTCCTTGATACGACTTCAGCACTTTGCTGCTTAGAGCGAGACTCGCGATGCATGAGAGGTGCACTTTTAGTAATACGGTAATGAGAAAGGGTCGTGAGCTCAGGAGATATCTCTGGGCTGGGCGATATCATGATTGACTGACGACTGATTCGGGATGGGCATTGCGATACTGTATAGCACTGGGCGTTTTTGGGGTGAATGGGATAGATACCTTAGCACGAGCAATTTCTCTGAAATAAGAAATACTGTTAAAACATCTACGCAATACGAGCGAAGAGTGATTGGAGTGAAATGAAACGCTAGACATTCATAAGTCCATTTGGTGTCTTACTACCTTAGTCCCCCTGCGTTCGTTCAATCCGATGATATCTTGTGTATTGATGAACGCGCCCCCGTCCCGTACTGGGTAGATGCGGGCAATGAGATCTGTGTCTTCCATTATTATTAACGTGATCCGATGAAACAGAGAGCAAGAAAGAAACAATAATACAATAGAATAACTTATGTTTATCTACTACAATTTATCCCTTAGGCTGCTGGTCGAGCTCCGAGACATATATTCTTGGCAAAGGAAACGTACCACTGTTTCTTTTTCCTTGCCTTGATTTCAGGACATGAGCCAGCCTTCTTGTTACTCCTCCCCCCAGGTGATGAAAAGATGGCGAATACCGGGAACGAACCGCGCAAACTGCTCGCCCGCGAGATCGCTGCATACAGCGATGCCAAACTGGACAATTTATTACAAGAAAGCATGCGCCGGCATGGCGTGCAAATAATCGAAGTCGAGGACCCAGAGAACTTGTCCGAAACTTTCATCAACTGCCTAAAGTATGGCTCCCTTCTCTCTTCCTGGCATTTTCTGAGCTGACTGGAGAATAGAGATCGTTCCACCGCTCATACCTGTTCCCAGCCTGTCGATCTGGATCAAGTTACCGCTCGACTGCTAACCATACTAAACGATACGGACACGTCACGACGCGCAAGGTCACCCACTGCACCGCTGACTCCAGACGACGTCTACGAGAGAAGAGCCTACGATAACTTGATTCGAACGGGCGGTCGGCCATGCTACCCAATCGAGATGCTCGAGGATGTTATGGCCAACCCGAAGGCTTTCAGTGAGATGCTACAACCTTGGGTGTATTAAACGGATGCTATTCCGCCTCACTGGGATGTCTTTAACGCTCAATGGGTTAGCTGGAGACTGTTTCGCCAGTGGCAGCAGTTCTTCAGAGGCAATTTCCGTGATTGGGATCATCAGACTATTTCAAATCTCCGAAGGTTATTCAACAGCTTCGCTCGATGCGCAGGCCCTAGCTTTTCAGGCTACGTTGAGGCTGTGAACAAGCTCCTAGGACAGAACGGGCTCACACGTCCCTTCGAACTCCTAGAAGACGTACAAACACAGGACAAACTGTCGACCTGGATTGAATATCTCGCCTTCGCGTATTACTTCCATGACAAATACACGCGCTGTGTCACACGCCAGCAATCGACATTTGACGAAGCATGGAAGAAGCTTGAGGCATCAGTGAACCTGAAGCCGTTCGAGACCCAAGAATACGTTTGTAACATAAAATCTTGCTTAGATCAAGATGCTGAAACACGCAAAGCGAAGAAGGCAGTCATCGCAGCCCGGTCGGAACTCGAAAAGTTGATGGCATCCGTACCCAACTTGAACTCACCAAACTTGCGTTTAGGGCCGTTAAAACGTCGACAGCTCGAAGCGGCAGCAAACCAACTAGGGGAGACCCGGGCGACATTAAAAGCGGTGGAGAAGCGCGACAAACACTTCACAACATTTCACGTAACAATACGGGGTTATCATATCGCTCAACATAGAGAAGACCTACACCAGAGATACCTGCAATGGATTCTAAAGCAGGTCCCAGTGGTGGAGGCTGAGATATGTCAATCTATTTCTGCTACTCCTGGTCCGCCAGCTGTGCCAGGTACAAAGAGAAAGTCCATGCACAACGGAGAGATTGATGCAGATGCTGTTCATCCACGAACTCGAGGAGCCAAGAAGCAGAGACTGCAGGCACAGGAGAATGCAGCGCAAATGTTCGCTCTGGATAGTCACGTAGCGCGCGCTTCCTCCATCAACAGTCTCGCAGGCAGGCAAAGGAGCAGCCGATGCCGCAAAAGCCCCCTCCGCCGAAGCTCCCGACGCTCGCGACCTACGGTAACTACTGAGTTTCGTCCAATGCCTGGCCGACGGACAATACAGCGTCAGTAGATCGTTTCTCTTTTATTGGAAAGCTTCACCTTTCACGAACGCGTATTGGCAACGAAAATTAAGTGTGAGGAAAAGTGAAGCTTGAGAAGTTCTAACCGTGACTGTGAGAAGGTACGCAGAACAGTGTTCAAAAGGAACCCCGCACAGGTGGCAGATGTCAATTACCTCCATTACCTCTACAACATCAATAATCCACTTCGCTCAATTACACTCTCTGTTAGCCTGTGTTATATGGGCCTCGTATTTGGATATACCTAGTGGCTGTTCACTGGGTATTGTAGTGCGCAAGCCATACGTTCAGCCATACATTTAAACTTACTGCGAATACGTTGTGGTTGATGTCTTTTTTAGAGTTTGACCAATCACCTCGTTTCAGAGTCTGTATGGACAATAGGATCTTTGTAGAGAAGATATATACTTTTAGGTGTCATGTAATTGAACGAAGTGGATTATTGATGTTGTAGAAGTAATGGAGGTAATTGACATGCAGTCACTGTGAGGGGTAACCTCCCACAGTTTATTGTCTATTGGTGAGCTAATAGATTTGTTTTTGCTATTTTCAATGTACTTAGGTACGTTTCAATTAGAGCTACCCAGAGTGGAATGCATTTATGCCATTGCTCGTGAAAGGGACAACTACATGCTGACGCCTATACTCAAGGCGCCGCTGTCAGCCTATGCACAGCTGTCAGGGATTTACGTCTCGGCGTGCATAGATGCATTCGCCTACAGCTAGGGAGGAGTAGTTAGGACTTAATACAGCGGTCAATTAATACCTAAGCCTCTTTAATCTAGGGGTTCTAGATGTATACATAGTACACCTGACAGCAGCGCAAGTTATCAGTGATACCCTACCACCGCACGATCCCTGATTTGGTATACCTATTCTCTTAATGTATGTATATCATCTGTACAGGCGGGAAATTGGTGGCATCCCCAGCCAAAAAGGGTGGCAGACGCAGGTGGGCTATATTCTCCAGGCTGTGCCGAGATGGGGTCTACGCCACGATGCAGCACAGTACAGGCATCCCAACCAGGAGTTGGTCGTGCAGTCCTAGCTAACAATCAGATTCTGGGCAACGAATTAGGCAGACGAATATCCTCAGGGTCTTGATACTATGATGAGAATTGCCGTCAGCCGCGACGTGCAATTTACTGCCGCCCAGAAGTTACCCTGAACAAATGGTCCCGAGGGAAGATGCTGGTCGAAAGTTGGAGCTGGAGATAGTGGTGGAGTCATCCAGGATCTCGAACCGGGGCGATTCCATGGCTACCAATCCTTATCCGGGCTCTAAGCCTACTTAGATACTACATAATAGAACATCTTTACGGCCACCAAGCGGAAAACATATTTTTTATAGTCGGGCAAGAATTCTGCCTTTGGCTCAGGGCCCAGGTTCTTATGTGTTAACCTACAAGGCGTATTAGCTTCAGCAAGAGAGCTAAAAAACCACATGCATCCATATTAATCAAAAAGCTTTCACTTCGGTTCTCCCCGTACGCCGCTTGTCTTTTCTACTTTTTGTTTCTTTGCAATCGCATATCGCTTTTCCCGCCGTATATTTGCCATGCAAACCTATACGTATATACCCCTTAACCTCGACGAACCGACTTTTCGCCTCGTTCGGCTCTTTGGCGGCTTAGGGGCACAATTACAATGTGAAATTGTTCATGCCCTACTAGCTCCCAAGGATATGATGGATTATGAGGCTGTATCCTATACATGGGGCTGCCCGGTAAAATCCATCTTCTTCATTGAAGTACACGGGGAGACGATTCAAAAACTCACTATAAGCCCCAACCTATACCATATGCTTCTGGACTTACGAAACCCTTACGAAGACCGCATGCTGTGGATCGATGCCATCTGCATTAATCAAGATGCACAGGATACAGGTGAGCGCAATCACCAGGTACAGCAGATGGCTAGGATATACGGACAAGCGCAGCGTGTTGTTGTATGGCTTGGGGAATCTACACATGAAACGAGCATTGCTATGGGATCGCTAATTAAGCTACAATCATTATACAAGAACATAATATCAAACCCCCATAGAAGCCAAGCGTTGATTAATTGGAAGGATGTCCATAGTGGTGGAAATCAAGACAACCCCAAATATCTCGGCATCAAACAAATCTTCGGCCGCCCGTGGTTCCAAAGGATATGGATATTGCAAGAGGTCGGAAACGCTCGAAGAGCATTGATTTACTGTGGGAAGAAATCCGTATCATCGGCCATATTTTCTTTGGCACCCTCTTTGTTCAATATCACCGTTAATCCTCACTGTCAATCCGTCCTTGATCTGATGCCTGGTTCACCGGCACGGTCGAAAACGCCTGTCCCCCGTAGGGACCTTTGGACACTACTACGGCGGTTTCGCTACGCTGAGGCAACAATAGAACACGATTACATCTACGCACTTCTTGGGCTTTGCTCGGGGGAAGCGAAGGACTTAAGAGTCTCTTACGAAAAGCCTATATCGACAATCATTTCTGAAGTTATCTCTCTAATTTGCCACTGGGAAATAACTAGCACGCCTCGTCCATTATATAATTCGGTACAGGAGTTTCAGGCAGATCTAGATCAGTTACATGAACAAGTTCTAGTAGGGCTGGCCAATCAGGGGTGCATAGAGACTATGCGGTCCATGCTTGAGAGCGACAATTTCAATGCGACCGAGAACATCATGATAGCTGCGGCAACAAATCTTCTACATGGCAAGCGAGTACTCGACGTGATAATTTCCCGAGCCAGGGAATCCGCGGTAACGGACAACGTGGTATCAGTCGTTATCAAGGACCAGCTACGGTGCAGGAAGCTCCTCGACCTCATCTTCCCACAAGCCCCAGAACCTACGATATCAAAGAGTCAGATCATAGATTTTATTAAAAATATGTGTCAAGACAGAAAGATACTGAACTCCTTTTTTCAGAAAGTCAAGGGATCTGAAATCATAATGGAGGTCGTGATACACGTGGTTTGCAACAGACGAAAAATTGAAAAAGCCTTTCATCGCGTTCTTGGAGACACCGATAGATACACCAATATAGAGCCGGAATTAATCGACGCGATTTACAAAACGCTACCAAACAACTATTTCAATGACGACTGGTATAATTTTGCTGACATGCTTCACAATCTGGAGAAAGTAGAAGCGGCCGCGGTTCTCAACACACAACAAAGCGGGGAAATTCTTGATCTTATTCTTCAGTATGCTGACAAATTCGTTATAACCGACGAGGCGAAAATTAGAGCCATTGAAACAGTACGCCAGAGCAGGAATTGTCCTGATATTCTTATTCAGGCATATGGAAACTTGTTAATCACGGAGAGGGTTGTGAGGTTCGCGGTTTGCATCAGTGAATCAAGTGAGGACTTTAATCGTACCCTTCAATACCGACAAATCTGCTATGACTGGAAGAGTGGTAATTGAAGTCACCTATAACGCCCATTAGAATTGGGCGTGAACAGATTCAAAAGCTAACCGAAATTAGCAACCAAAGATACAACGATGCTGAGATAGGACTACGTCAGCAAGGTATATCATATCCTCCTTGGAGGCGAGCTGGCTGCTCTCAAGCGACTCTCCTCCAATTTCTACTAAATAACGGTGCGACAACTCAACTTCATGGTTGTAGCGTGGAAGAATTACTTGAGAAGAAATACTATGTGAACTGTCCAGAGGGCTCAGCCGGGATGTGGTCTTACTTCTTCGAGGAATTCCGGTGGGATGTTGGCGGCCAAGTAAGGGTTAACAGACGGAAGTAAGAGGATGAAGAAAAGGAAACAGTATTCGAGGACTTAGAAATGGAAGACTCGGACTCTGAAGACTTGGGCTCTGAAGACTCAGATTAAAATAATCTATACAGGGGACTTCGCCGAGTATCTAGCTAGGTGGAAAACCTTATCTGAGTCTCCAGAGCTGAGTCTTTAATCCAAGTCTGAAGAGTCTGAAGACTCAGATAAGATTTCCCGCCTGGCTAGATCTTCGACAAGACCCCCTATACAGATTACTTGTGTAAAATGCCCTGGACTCGAAGTATGTGATTAAGTGCTGATGGTAATAAAACTAATCCAGTCTTATTCCCTCAAAATATTCTAAAATTAACATCAACTGTCTCTATTACAGAATAGGTACAGTACTCGAGCTCGGGATTCGGAGTTTTTTAGGGGCTATCTATGTAGCAATGACGCATCCAGTCTCTTGGCCATGTGGGGCATATCTATTGCTGGAGGGGTAAAGACGAGAAGCTCTCCAGACATCTCAAACCTTTCGATTTACCGTAGCATTGTTATCAAAGCTAACTTAGTCTAAGACCAAACTGCCGAAACGGACCAATTTATGGTAGTCAAGAGAGGGGTGATGAGGTCCAAAAGCTGAGACGGTCCCGCATCGCGACGCACCGGCGGCCGCAGCAACCCACGATCATTATGAGGAGTTGGGTATATAGATACGAACCAGTGTGTAATATCTACGATTGTATGTAGATATATGTTTAGCATATTCGACTTCCATATCCACGACGCAACCTAGAATAGGTACCAATTGAGTAACACTTGGCAACGAGGTATTACCTCGTATCATCGTCGCGTACCCCTCCCCCTCATCAATCACCCCACCAGACGAAGTCTATCGAATTCATACATCATTGTTAACTAAAAAAATACTAAACATCTTATATACTATAACAAACAATCGATTTAACAAGAAAGAAGATTAACATCAAGCAAAAATGGCCTTCGAAATCAAATCCCGAATCGCCACCTTCGGCGGGGAGCTCCTAAAGCTCTCACACGCCTCGAGCAAAACCAAGACACCAATGGCAGTATCCATCTACCTGCCCGCGGCCTCAAAAAGCACGCGCGTGCCCGTCCTCCTCTTTCTGTCCGGATTAACCTGCACACCAGACAACTGTTCCGAGAAAGGTTTTCTGCACGCGAGTGCCTCAAAACATGGGATCGCAATAATCTACCCCGACACATCCCCGCGCGGCGCCAACATCGCAGGCGAAGACGACGCCTACGACTTCGGGAGCGGAGCAGGATTCTACATCGACGCGGTCAAGGAACCATGGAGCACAAACTACAAGATGGAGACATACATCGTGTCCGAACTCTTGACTTCCATCTTCGAATCTTCCGCCTCGCCCCCCGAGATAGACATCGCATCCAAGCTTGATAAATCCCGCCTCAGCATCACGGGCCACAGCATGGGCGGCCACGGCGCGCTGACGCTGTACCTCAAGAACCCGGGGTTATTCAAGTCCGTCTCGGCCTTTTCGCCCATCGCCAACCCGAGCAGGTGTCCCTGGGGCGAGAAGGCGTTTGCGGGGTATCTGGGCGACGATAAGGAGGAGTGGAAGAGGCATGACGCGACGGAGCTCGTCAAGACGGGGGAATGGAAGGAGAAGGATCTCAGGGCGCTCATTGATGTCGGTACCGGCGATAACTTTTATAAGCAGGGCCAGCTGCTGCCCGAGAACTTCGAGGCTGCGGTTAAGGAGGCTGGTGTTAGTGGTGTCACGGTGCGGTATCAGGAGGTTAGTCTTGCCCCCCCCCCCTTTATCCAAAGCGAGCAGCTCAGAGATCGATCCCGCTGACCGGTCCATCACAAACTCACCAGAACTACGATCACTCCTACTACTTCATCTCGACATTCGCCCAAGACCATGTCGAGCACGCGGCCAAGTATCTGTTCTAGGTAGTCTGATTAAGAATCCCTGTAGCCACAGAGAGACAGACGGGCCTCATCTATCTATCTACCTTACCAACACAGTCGCGAATAAGAGAGGAGTCAAAAATGATTATATGCCTACGTGATCGTTCAAAAACACAACCAACAAACGCCTGCCTATCTATCTCATATACATGTATGTATTTAAATAGGTAAAGCTTACTCAGTTATGTTGAAAAATAAAAAATAAAAAAAAATACAATCTACATCAATAAGCATCCAAAACACGTAATCAATTAATAATTCCCAATCATATCACTCACAGTTCAGATTCTCAGCACTCGCGACCTGAACCCATCTTCTATGAAACCCTTGTATCAGAAAACATAGTATAATATAAACGCCATACCTATGACCATGATATGACTCAGTACGATTGTGCAGTAAATAGCAGTAGCTATATGGGATATCATCACGCCAAACCTCAACTCAACCCAACTCAACTCAAACAATAAAGGCACAGACAGATATATGTTCATCACCACCAAATCCCCCCAAAATGTAAAAAAAAAATCAACTCCTCCTCTTCACATCCTCACCATCCTTCCCACCACCCGCAGCAGTAGTAGCAGTAGTACCAACATCCGTCCCCTCGCGTCGTATCCGATGAAACGCAAGCTTCTGGTACCTCGACAAACTCTTCCACCAATGCTGGCCCGCCTCATGCTCGGCGACGCGGGCAAGGAGACCCGCCGTCTTGACGCGGACGTCGCGGTCCTTGTGGAACAGGCCGAGCGCCAGATAGAACAGGCCCGCGTGCGACTCGGGCGCCACCGTCAGTAGTAAACAAATCTCGTCGTACGACCACACCCACTTGGCGAAGCTCAGGTACACGTCGCGGCTCTGCGCCGCCGTCAGCCGCTGCGTCCGTAGCCGGTCGTGCATGTGGTGCAGGTCCAGGCCCTTCAGGGGTCGGAGCGTGTATATCTGGGCGAGGTCCTGTAACGTACACGATGGGTTAGTAATAATCGCGAGTTATGATCAATGATAGTAATGGCAAGAGTTGGACAGTTTCTTGAGCGCTCACTCACCTGGATAAAACTATAATAGCTCCTCGTATTTCTCCAGCCCTCGATCCTGTACACGTTCCCGGCCAGTTCTTTCTGCTTGGCCGTGTCATCTGCCCAGACGAAGCCATGTCCGCCGGTGATTTGCTCATGCTCGTCTCCTCCGACATGAAGCGCGCTGACGCCGTACACGCCCTCTTCGAAAGCCGCAGCGATGCGAGTGAACCTCAGAACCCAGTCCCGCCACTTAGCTCGGATAACTCGTTCGCCATGTCTCGCCGCTATGCTCTTGAGAATGTCGTTCATGAACACCACGTCTCCGGTCAGGTCGGTCGCGGTGTTAGAGGAACCGCCAAGCTGATTCGCATAAGTCGGATTCTGCTGCTGGAAGTACACTAGGCCTTCCGTGACGGGTGCTTGCTCGATTTTGCTGCTGATCTTCATCCGCCCGCTGGGAAGGTCGCACAGAAGATCCCACCATTCCGGGTGCATCTCAAATGTGGGATTGGTGACACCGGCGATGAAACCGGGAACTTTTAGTAGATCGTCAATCTTGGTGAGGTCGGTGTAAGGAAATGCGAAACGAGTAAAGCCCCTCAGCAAGCCACCAGACGCGAGAGCACAGGCTGCCAGCACGGCTTCCGCCACATCGCCCGAAGGCATATTGTGGCCAAGAAAGATGATCCTCTTCTGCGTCAGCAGAGCGTTGGCTAGCACCACGATGGGATGAGTGCCAGGACCATTTGTCGTCAGATGGGGATGTAAGGCAAAAGGCTGCATAGACTTGGCATGCGGATCGGAAAAGTTCTGTATCAGCTTTACGAGTGAAAAATCCCCGACCGTCTCTGGCATGATGGCTGTTGGGATCTTGACGGGAATGGGAATGCCCTTATACATAATCTTGCTCTCGAATTCGTGGGTATCTCGTGGTACAGAGTAGGCAGTTTGGTTCTCAAGATACGCTTTGGTTCCGGCACGGGATATTCCTTGCAGCTTGGGTGGACTTTTACTGGCATCGAAGGGCGCGGCAAGGGAATCGGCACCATCCTCAGCAATCCGCTTCTGGACCATACGCTCAAACTTTTCGACAAATAAATCTTTGTTATCGCTAGACTGCAGGAGATATTTCTCTAGCAGACTGAGTTTGGGCATGAGAGAGAGGTCCATCTCATTGACGGCGTCGTAAAGCATCGACAGTGTTTCCGGTACTGGGGACTTGAAGTACTCCTCAAGTGCCAGTAACAGAAGAGGCTAATGAATGGTTAGCTTTGGCGGACATAAGTGTACCGTGCAGGAGTAGCACCGCTGACAAACCTTGTAGATATGTAAGAAGGGGTGCCGCGTGCATATAGCCATAGCTTTGACTACAGCCCCCCGCTTCACGGTCTTATCATGTTTCGTGTACACCAAGTTCAAGACATAGATTAAAGGGGGCCCTTCCCCTCCTTCTGGTTCCTCATCGGTCGAATCGTCATCACCTCGGTCATCATTCTCGTCCTCGTCCCTGTCGTCATCGTCCCCGTGGCTATCGTTTTCGTCGTCGGTCGGATTTCCCCCGTCGTTCGAGATTCCAGCTTGTCTATCTCTTCTCCTTTTCCTCCGTCGCCGCCTAGCCTCTTTCCGTTTCTGTTCCTGCTCCTCCTCCTCCTGGTTCTGATCCTTGTGTAGAAAGAAGATGGTCCAGTCTTGATTACGCGCATGGGCCTGGTCTGGTAGCATTAGCTCAGCCAACATATGTTCGTCACCAGTGATGGCGACAGGGAACTGGTGCTCCATGACGGGGCCGCGGTCGATGTCGAAAGAGGCCACCAGGATATACTCGACATGGTTCTCGGAGGATTCTCGCGGGTACTGGGATCGCAGCTTTCTCGGGGATTTGGACATGGGATGGCTCCTTGCCAGGATGGACATTGATGAGTCCTCCGAGACGACGGTCTGACTAGCAAGGGATGAGGTCTTCGAATTGGAGCTCGGGTGGGACATGCGGTCTGCCTCTGTTGTTGCAGGCTGAGGAGAGTGGAAGGAACGTGAGGGCGGCGAGACACCGGAGGCGGAGTTGGAGCGTGACGAGGATGAAAGGGATGTGCGCTGGTCCCCGCCAGCACCCAGTCCAGAGCTGGAGCCATTGACGAATGATTGGTTGGTATTGGTTCGCGTCAGGTACGGCCGGGCAGCCTGCGTCGAAGCCATGGTGGTGGAGGGCACGCCAGAGGGCTGTGAAGCTGTACGGAGGTGAAGTCCGAGTCTGTTCCGATGCGCCTCCGGGCGTTACGAACTTGGCGGCGAATGCAGACACAGGCACCTCGCTACGGCGACTAGTGATCATCCAATGGGGCGTAACGATTGACAATGTCCAGGACAGCTAGCATGGGATAGCCCAGCCAGTCGGATTCGAAATGAATGCTGTGACAGAATATGCAGTGTCGAGAATCAAGAATTCTGGGTCAAGAGGTGAGTGACTACGCCCCTTTTCGATAAACACGGACCCGCACAGGCGGAGAGCATACAGCAGTGATGCTTGGTGAACTGAGATTGACGTATTTTGTATACAAGGAGGTTAAAGAGGGCTCTACGTGGCCATGATGATGGATCCTGCTTTTACAGCGGCGTCATGTTTCAAGGCTCGGGTGTTGTGTCGTGATCAGGGGCAAGTCTCGCTTCAGCAAGGCGGCAGACGGTGTGACAGGGGGGGGAGGAAGACAAGAGATTGGGGGTCGAACAAATCGATTTTGTAGGGTTGCACCGCACTGCCAAAATAGGGACCGTTACCCCTCTATTAACCCCCCAGTTCTTGCCCCCTGTTTTCGCAGCGCTAAGCGACCCGCTATCCCCAACCGTTAATTCCCACCTTTCAGCACTTGACGCCAGTGGCTGAGTGGCTTCCAAGGTGAAGTCGACGTAGGTAGTATCCACTAGTTGACCAGACGCTATCTCAAACCTTGGGGACAGTATGACGGCGGTAGCTCCCGTCTACTTATAGTTGCGTGCTTAAACTTAAGTAACTTTAAGCTTAGATGCCTTAAGCCTCAAAGTTTCTTAAACCCTTAAACCTATTTTGTTACGTCACAGCCAGCTCTCATTTTGTCCTCCTTATGCAGGAAAAAAAAAAGTTATAACATCACTGAAACTAAATCCAGCCTATCAAAATTCCTACCACAGCCTTATTTCATATCCCAGCAACAAGCCACCCGATTGCGCCCACATGCGCCAGCCAAGCGCGCCAAGAACTCCTTCCATCCTATACTCACATAAGCCTTTTCCAAATCGGGAAATTTCCCAAACGTCACTTCATCAGAACGCATGCATGAAATGATTTACAGTACATATCTCACCCTGCTTATCAAGAATTAAACTTAGGCAAGACGACACAACTATATTCTAGATTCAAATACTCTTGGTTGCTTAAAACGCCATATATTGCGACAAATTGTATCAGTAACAAGTGTTACAGGTCAGGTAAGAACCACTTGCCTCAGAATTCATCTGGAGACAAATTTCATTCCGACATCAAGCAACAATTAATGAGTGAGATTTAATTTATATACTCTTCAATTAGGAGAGGACTAGGCGATTTAGCCACCACTCAGCTGCACATTATTTCTTTGTTTATTGAATTAATAAAATCGCTTTTAATCAAGTAGTTCCTCCCTCACTCAGGGACTTTGCCAGTTAATGCTCAGCAAGATCTAGGAGGTGATACCACATCACTGATTCTGTCACTCATCTAATTCATCATGGCGGCCACGAATGTTGCTGATGTAACGGTGTAACGAGTCGAGCCTTCAACGGGTCAAGAGCAACATATGTGCTAGAACTCTGTGTCTTTAACAGTATTACAATTAGCCTCTCGGTGTTCCAAAGCCTGACTGTAAGTCCTGGTTGTAATCCTTGTTCTATTCTAGCTTATTGCCTCCTTCGTGACCGAGTAAAACTTTTATGTCTGGCCGTTTCTGGCATCAATATGTTGAGGCTATAGCTTTATCGAGCTTCTAACCCCCTCGCATGTTTTGCCTCAGGCACTACGCTTTCTTCATCACATTGGCAAGCGTACTATTGCAAATCATACCTTGGTGCATCAGCTAGCTTAGGAGATATCCGGCCACGAAAGGTACCTAGAGGGACAGGCGTTCCGAATAATTACTCAAAACCCATGTGAAAGTCTGATTCAAAGCCAAGCTACAGATTGTAAGCTGAGAGAACTCATTACTCCTAACAAATTCAAAGCAGTCCCCCCTTCTTTACTCATAATATTTCAATTTGAACAGGACCTTTCATAAAAGTTCCCGTTCCATACCCAATCAATCTCTTGTGAAAGAAGAGAAACCTTTTGCCGATATCATTCTTCGAGTTCTTGATGCTGCAACCTCCTCCCTAAACTTGAGCAATGCCAGTAAACTAGGGGATGTCCCGTGATCAAGTGGGTGTGAGTTTCCAGCGCCATAATCACCAACTTCGAGAAAAATTGCGACTATAAAGGCAGAGGGATATGGCGATATTTCTTGACATGCAAGATGTAGTTGGCCCCTAAATTCTTTGTCCGAGATTGAGCTCCCTCTCTAGGAGACCTCCAAGCACAGTAGTAGGATCCAATATGACAGATTTGCATAATCTCGTTAGACTCTCCTCATGCTATCTGCTCTGAAGATGTTCAGCAGGCTTCGTTGTTCCTATCTTTCGCTACTGTAGTCCAGATGCGTCTGAAGGTCAAAAGCAGCTCCGATGAGCGTCAAACGCTATCTGTCCCGCGGCCGAGTCTTTCCACCATCGGAACAGGGTGGTGTGGAGTGAGTTCTGAGGCTGTCGGTCGCATAGGGGTCAAACTTACCACTGGGGTAAAAGTGGAGGTTCTCGTAGGCTTTCTCAGCCCCTTATTTTTGGCTTGCAAGAGATGAACGATGATACTTGACGGGGCGAGAAGGGCAGCGGTGTCTGCATGAGCAAGAAGGCGTGCTTATAAAGTAAAGTCAATAGAATATTTATCAGCTGTGAACAGAGAAGGTTATGGACCTTCTCACCTCAAGACATTAAATAAACGCTCAGAACCTCAATTCCCTCTCTCTATCTTGTAATTAAATGTTGTAGGTAGCTAAGTTGCCACAAATCCCGCCGCGGGCACCCCTTTTTAGAACAGGAAAATAAACTCCGCCTCTAATAGTTATTCATCGTAGTCAACCACCCGCACCTTACCCAACCGTTCCTGCCCACCCTCTTCATCACTCACATCGAGAGACCGTCGCCGCTTCCGGCCCTTCAGCTGCTGTGCTGTGCTGGGTTTCTGGACAAAGCCGATCTGCTTCTTGGCAGGGTGTTCATTCTCCTCCTCCTCATCGCTGGACATCCTCCTTTTTCTCTTATGTGTTGTAGCCAGAGAGCTCTCGGCGGATGACGGTGGTGACGGAAGGCAGTGTGCTTGGCTTGGCCCCGGCAACCTCTTTGGCCGGTCTGGTGTTGCAACTAGTTTGCCCGGACCGACTTGGGCATTAATATCGCTGCCGCCTTTATCTTCATCTGCTTCATAGCCATCACTATCGTTGTCGCTGCTATAATCGCTGCTGAAGCCCTGGATCTTTAATAACAGTTTGAACTCGGCCTCGTGCTTTTCTCGAACCTCGGGCGGCGTATACCCTCGGCGATATTCATCGGCGGCTTCATGATACTTGGATCTTCTGATCCGCTGTCCCCTAATCGCCCACCCGAGCAATTTTGTTAATTCGGCGACGAATTGATCATCGTGGGCTACCCGGAATACTGGTGTACCGGGGTGAGTAATGAGGTAGGCACCTTGAGTGGCAACCACGTCGTCGAAGGAGTCCTACAAATTCGCGTTGCTGTAAGCCGAAAGAAGCGCCAATACAGAACTGAATCAAGGAGAATAAATGCAAACTTACGAATGGATCATAGCCAGCCGTGGGACTATATGAGATGTCTGGCTGCGATGTCATGACTGACGGTAAGTATTTGCTGGGCGTATTTTGGGTGGTAGTTGGAAAGGTGGAGATTGTAAGGGTGAATGAATAGCACAAAGCAACGCGTGAAATGTTTTACAAACTTCAGCCACTCAGCCACATACAACGGAGCGCTGTCACTGGAATGTGAGGCTGCGCTGCCTGTCTCCCGCTCATCGAGGTATCTATATATATTTTCTTTCTCTCTTTCCCTCTATTTATTTGACTCATCATGTTATTAGAAGATCACTAAGACTACTTGATTGAAGATGATATTGAATCACCCGTAGCATCGGCCGATGAACTGGTCCAACAACGGAATAAGACGTGGAAAAATGCTGGGCCGTTCAGCATATTGATAGGGTAGAAGGTAGAGGTCTAATGGTTTCCCCTCGTCGGTAAGAGGACAAGTGTTTGTAAGGACCCCGCACGGGTGGCTGATGACAATCACAGATTCACCTTGGGTGTAACAATGCAATAAATTACTTGGGCATCAAGGGGACTATACAGTTTAAGACGGTATCGCGGATCGAGCAAACACGATAATGAGAATAAATACGGGTAGCTGAATATGTCGCCAACCCTACCAGGTGCTATCCAGGGACTAGTCTGTGTGACACGGGTAGCCAACCGATAATTAGAATCACCAGAGTCCGAAATTATTTTCAGCGATGTCAGCCAGGAAGCCTTCACTCTACCCTTTGCCGCTTCTCCTGCGGAGATGATGTTGACAACAGCGATCCCCAAGCAGGGTGCTGGAGAACCTCGTCGATATTAAGGCGAGGCTTGTTATTTCCTGGTGCCTCCGCGAACCTCACCATTCCAATAAAGAGAGCGCCAACTGTGAGCAGGGTTTATATTAGCTAGGCCTGCCACCAGAAGTCATTCAAGCTTTACGACATAAAACACACTTACGATGTATGTAGCCTTCTGTCGGCGACGCACACGCACTCCGATAATCCCTGTCCATTTTGTGGATGGCCTCCCGATATGCAGCCATGAAGCGTGGGCGGTATTCTACATACTCCTCGCGCCATGGGTTAATCTTCAACTCCCACGGATGGCGGGGGTACGTCAACTGGTACAGGATCACGCCCATCGACCAGATATCGATAGAGTGATCCCAGCAGCGCATCTCGAGCTCGGGAGCGAGATAACCGATTGTGCCGACCGTCCCCGGCCGGTGCTCTAACACTTCGCCCTTTTTTATCTGCATGGACGAGCCTGTATCCAGCAGAACTGAGTGGAGCGCCTTTTGGATGAAGCCGATATTGGCTGGCTTCAGGTCGCAGTGTACCCAGCCTCCATCGTGCATGACTTTAACACCCAGCAGTGCGGACCGAAATGCAATCGCCACCTCTCTCTTCATACCCTTAGGCTCTCTATTGAGCTATGTCAGCTATGTTCCCTTCAAAGCCATGATTTCAAGAACCCGAGGCTTACCTCTTACTCTGAAGCACCAAGTTATAGAACGTCTGAGTTGTCATTGGCCTCAAGACAGCGTACACAAGGTCAAAGGATGTCTTTGAAGACAAGAATTCCTTGCCGTTGGGGTAGATAACGTCTACCATTCGCATGACTCTTTCGCTCTCGTCGGACCTCCGGGCGAGATCAGTCACACTTCGAATGGTATCGATCTCCCGATCCACGCTAGCATAACTTTCCTCATTCCTCTCCATCATTTTGATGGCTGCCAGATCGCTTGACGAATTAGTTGCCAAGAACACTCTCCCACAAGCACCCGCACCTAGAGCCCTCCCCAATGTCCAACCGTCTATGGTTATTGCTTTGGGCAATGGGGTCGGCATCTCAAATTCGGCCTCGGCGGAGCTCTGCCCATCAAATTGATTCATGTAATCTCTGCGATTTTCGTAGAATTGGTCTGTGCGAGCGAAGTCCGTCCACCGGAAGTTATATTCGAGCTTGTCAAATGAAATCTTCATGTTGGTATTGTTCAAGTGATACGGCTTGTGCTCAACCTCCTCAACGCCAACCTTTAACTGCGCTAGCCTAGACCTAGAACGCATAATATAAAGGCTCAATTTATCACGGGAAAAGTTGAATCTGGCATGGGGGTTGGCGAGGACGATACTATATTCATTTGCGAAAGACCTGCTACAGAGGAGCAGGTCGTATGGGGAATTTCCATCGGGGCCTTTTCCCGCCGTCCATCCCAAAACCGAATCGGCCGGCTCATGATCTAGCGATATCAAATAAGAACCAGCCCAGACCATGCCGAGATCTTTTGATGGTAACTCCTCGCTGTCGGTTTCTTCTTCATATGGTGTAATGCTACCTTCTACATCGCCGCGTCGAAAGTAAGCTATCTTTTCGTCGTATTCCTTCTCGGGCTGGATAAGCATGCGTTGGAGAGCCGCTTCAACGCTGTCCTCTTTTTCGCTCTGCCTCATTTCCATGATCTCCTCGAACACACTGCTGAATGCTAGCTTAGCGAGGGTATTTGCAGGCGTGAGGGTTGCAAAAGCAGTGTTGACTGGCTTTGGAGACGCCATGATCCTACTTCAAACGCGATAATCTTCAATATTATGGAATGATGTGAGAGAGGAGAAGTAGAACGAGGTGAAAAAGAAGTTGAATAATGTGATAGACAAGAGGCAACGTAGCAGAGAATAATATGAAAAAGAAGAGGTAAGGACGTGGACGGAGAAATTGTTGTGATCGGTATACATTTTAAGCGCCCCTCGTCGTATAACCTAAAAACGACCAATAAGACAGGCTTATCAAGAGCTACCTAGCTTCTTGCCAATTGTTGCGGATAAGGGATGTATTACCGTGACCGCCAGGACGTGCTGGCCCCTCGGACATGGCTGAGACAAAACAAAAAATCAGCTACTCATGTAGGCAGCCGCTTAGCAGGCTAGCCGTGTTAACTAGTAAACAAATTTGAAAGTTGCAACAAGTCCACCCAGACGAGGACGTTATTATTGATTTTGTAGAATGAGCGGAATGATTGACAAAGTAGCTATAGTTGAGGGCCTATGAATTTGTCCCTTCGGTCGAGTAGCTAGCCCACTGAGACTGTGACACTCTTACACTGTCGGTGCCCCGTCTCAAAAATAGTCGTCGATGGAAATCATTCGCTGATATTATTTCATGAACTAGTGTAACACAAAGTGGCGGTCCTGCAGTGTCCAAGCCGGATCATTCCGCCATGGGGATTTAATTATGCTACAATGTTAAATACTGCTCCATCAGATCGAGCAGAAGTGTACAAGACTTGTGTTTGAGCCTCATAATCTTCAATGTTCGCCTCCAGGGTGGGGTTGGTAATAGCCGTCATCAAAACATTCAGACTTAAGTTGGACAGCACCAAGCAGAGTTATAATCAACAGCCCCAAATATCATAGGCTAGCCCATCGAAGCCACGGTATCTAACAAACCACTTGTAGTGCTCCTATCTAGGGGCATGAGCGTTCAAGGCACAATAGCGAGTTGTGAAGCTCTAGGTCTGGCCCCTGTCCCGATGAAGGGAGGAGCAAGAAGCGTGACCAACCTGCTGCAGGGTTGGCCCTAGTCACACTGCCATCTTGATTATTTTTCATCCCTTAACGCCCCTTTTGATCTACGGTTAGCACCTGATACCCGATTACTACCTTATGAAAATACCTAAACTTCATATATGTATCAAAACACTCGAGCTTCTCTTCGGAGTGTGGCTTTATCGCCGATCCGCTAGCCAGTTCCACATATTAACATTCATAAGTGTGGTTTACCAGGAGCGTTGCACCCATACGAGGCCCTTCAGCCAGTGATTCAAATTATCATGTGTATAATCATTTGTTACGCTATATCCAGCCGAGACCACAGGTCGGAGGCGCCAATGGTTACGTGTTTAATCTTACAAACGGCAAGCCACAGAATTAACTATGCGTGTCTGCCTAGGCACAAGAACAAGCAATGCATAGCAGGAAATTTCAAGCGAGAAGTCTCTAGATAGATGCAATTCTTGTAGTTTGGTTATCTCATTTGCTTGTCTCGCTTGCACTGCCAGGTCCGAACTTACTTGGGTCGCTATTATACGCGGTACTTGATACCTTACCCTTGAGACTGCAGAGATGATGGCATGCTGCAGATCTTCCACAGCAAAGTTGTAAACGACCTCGTGGAGGGTCCCACGATTACCCCTGTAAAGTCGCTCTCGGGCACAGATATCGCTTGGCATCCACATCATCCATGGATTATCAGTGCTTCTGCGGATAGTACGTGCAGGTTGTGGACATAAGCTGGCACTATACATATATTAAACAAAAGAAAACCGGTTTATAGACCTCCTGTTATCTAGCTCTTCGGCCGGAACTACCTAAATCATATAACGACGGCGTTGTATCGAAGAAGAGGAAATGACTATATTTGTCCATAGTACCTATTCGATCTATTGATAATTGACCACTAAGTGATAGCATATCGTAGCAGCGTCCTGGAAAGTTCTAGAGGGGACATTCAGCAGAGAATGCTTCATGCGAGCCTGTACTGCTGCAACTGAGCTGATTAACGATGCGTGGGCTCACTCGATCGCTCCCTCCCAACATATAAGCCCTATACCACGAACCGAGAAGACGAGCGAGAACTTCGATATACTTACACGCCCCCGATAACTGCGTACCGGCTCTCCTGTCGCCCCTATAACACACATTACTATTATGCAATTAAAACTGTAAAAATTGGTAATTTTGAATCGATAATTGACTCTATTTGTAACAATGGAAATCCGTTTTTTTAATCTATCGTGTTCGTCATTGATCTCTGATTCGTAACGCATCATGAGTGAGTTCCTAAGTTTTGTGAATTGCAATTGGGATAGTATACGGGTGAATGTGAATGGCCGGCCGATGGTAAAAGGAATGGTATATGTACATTCAGTAAGACTTCAAACCTGTTCAGCTGTCGATGTAGGAAGACGTAAAAATCATGGCCGCATTCTAGCGACGCACCGCAACAACGAATCTCAAGTTCTGATAAGCATTTACTCCAGCGTAAGGAGTAAGCTTATCAGATAGTTACTGTGGGCCGACGAAATTTGTATCCCAAAAGATATTCTGGTTTGTGCTGTATGGTTCCAATGATTCTAGGGTGACCGATGGAAAGTTCTCATCTATATGGTAATTGCATTAGTGCCCTTAATCTATCCCTCGTTGTAGAAGAACGCACCTTCAAACTGGGCTATAATGTTGAAGGGGATTTCATTGTCTAAATCCATACTGCTCATTAAGTTGAGGGGAGCGGGTTGTGAGCTAGATGTGGATACCGCTTGACTAAATTGATTATTGAATAAGTGTGTCAAAGTTTCCGAAGCTTTGCGGGCATCACGCGACGTGCTACTCAACCTAGTCCAGATATCGTGTGCCTTCCTAAGGGCTGTCTTTATCTGGTCCTCAGTGGTTGGGGCATTATTATCTGGCCAGATTTTATCAACCCCATGATAGACGATCCAGCATAGAAGCATCGTTGCCGTCAGAAACTCATGACGTATAAAAGACGATACCCGCCAACGCACACTATACAAGAGGCCGCCGAATCGAGTCTCCTCATCGAATATTTGTTGAATCTTTACAAGCGACAGACAGGCTTCAAGGCAAGCGTTACGAGAGTAAACAACACCGTCGCCTTCAGGTTGACGTATGTTCAGATACTTCCGATGAAGTATGATAGTGCCCTTGTGAAGCATAATCGAAAGAAAAAGCCGATGCATGATTACCTGCGGCGAGTCAATCACTGACAACTCTATACTTAGAGGTGGCGGAACACTGTCCTTGGCCGCTTGCAGTATACGATCGACCCGCATAACCTCGCTGTACGGACATGGCACAACTGCAGCTGTTAAGTCGACCGCAACACCCAGAGCCCTGAACACTCTTATCTTAGCTATAATGTGTGATGAAGTAGTCCTCTCGCTTTCAGGCCTGCTCGCAGGGAGCTCTTTTGTATCTTCATCAAAATCACCGTCGTTCAAATTACGAGGTTCCGCTACATCACACTGCCATTCCTTTATGAGCCGCGGCATGCCCATTTGCGTGGAGAGGAGGATATCGCCCTGAAGAAGAGTACCCCACATGCGGCGACGCATCTCCCCGACGAACGGAGAAAGCCCGGGGAAATGCGATGAGTCGCGGTGATAGCCCATGCCCATAGCAAGGTTCACACAGATGCCGAGTAGGAGCCAGGTATCCTTATCCGCATCTTTGCGGACAGAGAACTCTATAGTAAGGTAGTGAAAAAGAGTTTCTAACACATACGGTCCCTGGTTAGTGTATTCGCCCATGATAAGACATTGCACAATCCTCTCGCGATATGTATCAACAATCGGATCGCGCGTGTCATCAGTTTGATCAGCTACGACTGATAGACAAAGCATGGAGAATAACAAGCCAATCCACATGATCGGGGCCTCGGTAGGAGCGATCCAGAACTTTTCATACTGCGGAGGTTAGTCATACATGGTCCTCTACCTATAAGAATAGGAAATGCGAGGCTTACTTCGCGGAGGAACTGGGTGCTGTGTACAGCAGCTAGGAGTTTGAGGACTGTCAGCTCATCGTCGTGGGATCGTTTGAGACCTTGATTAACCCTTACGCGGTGCTAGATCCAACTGGTTGAAATAACGCGATATACCACGGTCAACTGTAGATCGCGGCGGCAAGGTAGCCAAAATAGCGTCTCTCGAAGTAGGCTTACATCCGTACAACAAGTGAGGATGGGAAGGGGAAGACGACGAACTGTGTCCTTGCTGATCGACATCTTCCCGCAAATCTGCTATGCCATCAAGAATAGCCGACCAATGGGCACCGCCGACGTATCGGGACTCGTTTGCATTGTACCTCAGACTGCCACTATCAGAAGGAGTCGACGCAGCAGTAGAGGCGCTAAGGTGTTCATCGGCGCTTGGCTGAGGGACACTAATCTGCGTGTCTGAGGCCAGTGTCGGCACATTGCTGTTGGATAAGCTCTGGTTCTGTATTACGTTCATTACAAGCTGTTCTAATTGGACTAAGCGGTCCTGGACACTCGGACGAGAAGTATGAGTTATTGGTCCGACATGGCTGTTGTGCGCGTATGAGCACGCCAGTGAGAGACCGCGCGAGGAACATGTCTGACAAGGCTGTTGACGATCACAGCGCAGTCTGATGATGTGTCAGTAAGCAAGTAGTAATATGCATCATAGAGAAGGCAGGCTTTGATGCGTCTCGACTAACTTTCGACGACGGCAGAGATTGCATGATAATGTAGGTTTAGCCCGTCGGCTAGTGTTGGCCTGTCCCGACCCTTGTCCCTGATCTGGCGGCAGCGGTGGTGAGGGAGATACTATAGGAAAAGCTTCCATTCTAAATCACGATGCTCATATTCCCGTTGATTGCCCTTGTAGCGACGAATTAGGGCTACGTCTCATCTATGCAAGGCTGAGTCTAGATGACAAAAGATAGTTTACTACGGAGCGGAGAACAGAAGGCTACTCCGAGGAAATATGCTAGATTAAGAGAGATGGAGCAACATCCGTTGTAAGCTTATGGAAGATGGGGATTGGTGGTCGGCCCACTGCTTGAAGTGCCGTAACATGGTTGTTGGTACCCTACCTAGGTAACGCAGCGATAAGGGTACTTACTTGTGAGCGTACCTACAGACTTACGAACCTAAGTAACATAAAATTCAACATCTAAAACACATAAAGAATTCTAGAATATTAGTTCGGGCTTTGGACTAATTTTATCTGATAGATTATACAGATCTGTATCATCTTGTGAATCTCGATGATGCTATATATGTACTAGTTCGGTATAACCTTAAATCCGCAGTGCGGATGAAGCTTAGCCTATACAGGAGTGGAGCTATCTCCGTCGTCCGCGGAGCAGATCTTATTACGCAGGTAATCCGTACCCTTGTAAACACTACACTTCACCCGTATTTCCTCTGCTCATGCTTACTTTTTGTCTTTGAGCTGCATTCAAGGTTGAAAGCCGTCCACGGACGATCTAACACGATAGAATGATGAGTCGCACTTCAACCAAAATGAGTCACGATGGGGTTCTCCCAGCGCCGCCTCGGAATCAAAAGAGACGACATAAGTAGTATAAAGTGAGCGCTTCTAAGCATGTCTTGATTTACTGAAGCCAAAGAAGAAAATCTCAATCCCAAAGCACCTAGTTCTCGCAAAAGAGCTCGTTAGTCTAGCAGAGACACGAGTAGGAAGTACGCAATCCTCGTTAAGCCCTACGACCAAATTCAAACGCACGGAGAACCTCACTCGGATAATGGGAAAGATCATCACAGATGTCGAGGCTAGCTCGACACAGACCTCGAATGAAGACAACCTGCTGGTGGATTGGTCTGGACCTGACGACAATGAGAATCCCTTGAACTGGCCGAGCCAGAAGAGGTTTGGGCACGTCATTATTGTTGCTATCCTATCGATGATCGTGAACATCGCCGCCACCATTGTGGCCCCTGGCGTTTCTGGTCTGGTCAAGGAATTCAATATCCAGAACGAAACAGTCGCGACCTTGGCCGTGACCATTTATCTGCTTGGTCTGGCCCTTGGCCCCCTTTTTATCTCTGCCTTTTCTGAAATGTACGGTCGTCAGGTTGTCTACCGTGCTAGTAACTTGGTGTTCGTCGCCTTCACCATAGGCTGCGCCCTAAGCCGGAATACCGCCGAATACTTCGTCTTTCGTTTTATTTCGGGGTTTGTAGCTGCTGCTCCTCTCACTATTGGTGGCGGCACTATAGCCGACGTCATACCAATACAAAAGAGAGGCCTGGCCACAAGCCTTTTCGCGCTTGGCCCTCTCCTCGGACCAGTATGTTATCTTAATGCTTTAGCTCTTTAGCACACTAGTGATCAGTGACCACTAACAGGGTATAAAAGGTCATTGGCCCTGTTGTGGGTGGACTTTTATCGGCTACTTTGGGGTGGAGATGGACTTTCTGGCTCGTAGCTATTTTGGTATGTACCATAACCTATCAGGTACAACGCTTCTTGGAAAGGGATTAACTTCTTGTAGGGCGGTGCTGCCGGTGTTGCAAATCTAGTATTTATGCGCGAAACGCATCCAAATGTCCTCCTGGAGCGCAGAGCCAAGCGACTTCGAAATGAGACCGGAAACCCAGAGCTCAGGTCAAAGTTTGATAAGGGGCTGAAGAGGCGACAAGTCCTGGCCGCATCCCTCATTCGCCCAACGCAACTTCTGATCTTCTCACCAGTCGTGTTGGTGATATCAATCTATGTTGCACTCGTCTTTGGCTTGTTATTCCTGCTGTTTGCTGCGTTCTCCAGCCTATTCGAGGACGTCTATGGCTTTGGCACTGAAGTTTCGGGTCTGTCTTATTTAGGCATTGGTATTGGGGAACTTGTTGGTCTTGTAGTCTTTGGCGCGTTTAGCGACAAGATCTTGAAGAAGCGCATGGCCGACGACGGGGTTGCGCACCCTAAGCCCGAATATCGGTTAGTACTAACAATCTGGTTCTCTCCCGTCGTCGCCGGCGGTTTATTTATCTTTGGTTGGACCGCTCAATATCACATTCACTGGATTGTTCCTATCATCGGAACCTTCTTTGTGGGATATGGCGCGTTCTTTGTAATTGTGAGTCTCTATACGCAATTTCTCATCTACGACCAGCCGCTGAACTGAACCTCTTTAGTTACCCTGCCAGCTATACTTGGTGGATTTATTCGGCTCGAAAGCGGCCGCCTCTGCTCTCGGAGCCAATACTCTCCTTCGATCTCTCTCTGGTGCCTTTCTACCTGTAGCGGGCCCAGCATTATGTGAGCGAACTACTTACACTCGGATTTCTCGATCCAGCAGGCTCTAACACTGATTTCTCAGATGCTTCTTTGGGTTATGGTTGGGGGAACACGCTGCTAGGATTCCTTGCTTTGTCATTTGCTCCTATCCCTGTCTTCTTCTATAAATACGGAGAATGGCTCCGGAGTAAGACGGTAATCGAGTTGTAATTGCGAGGCTGGGAAGGATGCATTCTTAGGCCTAGTCTCTCAATGGATCAAATGCCGAAGATAATACTAGCAAGGCTGCTAGTTCCTTAGAGACATGCAAACTTTATTTTTATCCTAAACTTAAATTCTTAGACATAGATTTCCAATTTAGACAGCAAGTGTACAACTCATAAAATAAGCTCGCTGGAACTTGAATCAACTCGATATCTGCCTGTTTACGTTTGAAGGACTCGTCGTAGACAGCAACAACATCATTGTCAAGTTCAGCTGCGATCTCAAATGCCACTTTTAATGTTACATCGCGAGATGCGATGCATTGAGATAAGATATTCTTTCGGGGGTCAGATGATACAATTTTCGTTGTATTAACGAGGGGGAAATGGCAAGTGATGGTTGATTGCGTTGCGCAGAGGAGCGCTACCCCCACCCTAACCAATCATGACAGTGGAAGCCTACCATTTGTTACACAGTAAGAGCTGTCAGAGTGTCAGAGACCCGTCAAGACCTGTCAAGGCATATCAGGAAGAAATTAGTTAAGCCATAGTTTGTCTGTAAGGGAGGGACTAGATTGTAGACCAAACTTTGCGTAAATAAATAGAGAGCAGGTTGAAACCTTTCTCCATTCCAATCGTACCGATGTTACACACCATAATATTCAGTCGATATTGTAGTAAGTTCGAAAAGCCGTCATGTTACGCCAATCCTCTCCTGATGGCTGCGGTCCATCAACTGCCCTGGTCGACACACTGGCCGAGTCCTTACTGCCCCCCATTCAAACCGACGCGCCCGATGATACCAACTGTCCTTGGCTGGTTGAAGGAGACCAAAATGACGAGGACATAGACGATCCATGGTGGTCTACACGCCAGTTTTTTAGGGCAAGCAGCACAAAAAGCGATAGACTGTGCTATGAACAATCGCAGTTGGACGAGAAACAGGAAGAAGTCTCGGAAGATCAGATGCCGTTGATGCTATCGATGTCCCCATCTATGTTCTCCGGTGGAAATCTATCACAACAGGATGACAGCTTCCAACAACGATTCCCATACAATGAGGATGATGGTTTATATAAATATCACCCTGTAGGCTGGACCGACAGGCCAGACGATTTTTTATATGGAAGTCAACCAGATTACAGTCTACAAGATTACAGTCGACAAGATGGAAGTCAACAAGATGAACGTCAAGAAAATGAGCTTCAAGAGGATGAAAGTGATGGCACGGTAATATATAGGACACACTGTTCTAGTTATACGCACTACTAACACCTATTATCTTACAGATAACACCACCATATAGACCGCCACCCCCAGGACCAGACCAGCTACCTATACCTTTACATATCAAAAGCAAGCGCAACAGAGAGCGCCGTAAAAACGTACTACGTATCCGTCGACGACGCGAAATATTTCAAAACCCTCCCCCAAAAGATGATTCTCCGGGACAAGACGACGACTCCTTACCGACCCAAGATAGACGCCGAGAAAGAGCAAGGTTGAAAAGGAAATCTCGACTTCGACATATTGCATGGCCCGAGTCGAAACAGTCGCCTGAGTGAGCGCTAGAGCACTCAAATGAGATATCGTCCGTTTTTAAAGTTGTTCTGTATTCGTACTTGGGTTGAGGTCGTCGCATTAGCCAGGGGACGGTAGCGTCAATCCGGATGTATGGCTACCTATAGGGAAATTGCCGTGTTTTAACATGCTGGTTCTATCGTTATGTAGCGGTTGCAACACTTGTTCGAATGGCCGTTCTAGCATTGTCTGTCCAGAAAGAAAGAAAAAACAGTTCCGACATTTTTAAGCATTATTATGCTGTGGGATTAGGAGCTATGCCACAGCTAGATATGATGTCAGATTCACAAGCAACTCAGCCGCTTGCATCTTCGTTTCCCATTCCACCACTCAGTATTTCGATGAATCTATCTTTGCTTCTCTACGAATATTTTTAACTGATTTGCGTTCCGGCTAGTTAAGTAATACCTCATAGTCTTCCTGGTAATTCGCTATCCCTGAATCTGTAATAGCCAGATCGCCTCCTCGGCTACGGGCAGACGGCCTACCTACCTAGTGTCGTTTCAATATTCAAATCAGACATTTAGGGTTGCGTTATCAACTCGGACTGCATTGTGGTACATAAAGTTTCCCCACATGAGAGGATCAGAAGATGTCGGATAGTGCCGCTGCGGTGGCTGTCAATGACGGCTACCGTAAATACCTTTCTTCTGATGGAGATGCATTAAATGAACGGTACCTATGCGTTATCGTTCACGTATAAGCACCCAGTGGCAAAACACCACTGGATATCGATGGACTGACAGAATCCATGCACAATTGCACGAGTAGCATTTCAGAATTAGGAAGCTACATCGTAAGCTCAGCATTATATGCCTACTCACTCTGGGTGACTAATATAGATTAATAGCGATCTAGAGCGGGATCCCAGAGAATACTCGTGTCCCGGGGAGTCGTCGATTGGAATAGATATAACACAAGGTAACTGCTACCCCGTTTCAATTTGAAAGCTCATCACCACCCCCGTCGAACTCGTCTCACTGATCCCCAGACAGTAAGGGAGAAGAATAGGAGATAATTCAGAAGCGCAGTGAGGCAGGTATTCCTTGAGCCCAAGATGTAATGGTATCCATCGTACTTAAAAGCAAACGACCGAAGGGCAAGAGGGGAACTAAGTACAAGTCTGACATAGACGAAGGGACAGAGATGTCGTGTACGTGATCTCGCATTTCTGGGTTGTGTTCGTGTGCATATCCAGTCATATTCCAGCGTGATATTATAATGGCGCCCATCAATGAGCACCAAGCCGAATCAACTCTTTTGACGGACCATCTTTCTAGGTCGGTATTATTGGGAATAGAGATTGTGTTCACCCATTTTCTTGATTAATACTTGCACCTGAGCCTCAAGCAGAAGTGTGAAGCGTAAAGGGTGGACCTGATTCTGCTGAATTCATCAAGAAGCTGGCTCATGATTGGTTGACTGTATTCCAAGCATTCGAAACACTCAACAAAATAATAATTCCGGGTGCAAGAATCAAGTTGACTGATAGCGAGCGCTTCGAGGTCGCTATTTGTATAGCCAAAATCCTCAAGTGAGGATCGGAAGTGGATTTAAGAGCGGAGTTGAGTACTGTTGGTACTCGAGAAATTATCATGTAGTCTTTTCACTGTACGGTGAAAACACACAATCTTGAACCGGTCCTGGTCAGATGGGTTACTAACTAGTACAGCTTCTTGCATATTAAGTAACCCATGTCGGCGCTTTATTATGCTCAGTAGGTTCAGTGGCCGACGTGGCTTCGATCTCGCGGCGGTGTTACGGTACGTATATAACAGTTGCAAGTCGCTCGACTTGGCAATGTTTTATCTTTTGATAGTGTCGTGCTTTAATACTGCAGTTCTGCTCCGTGACAAACGGAGAGCAAACTTATGACCCTTGTCTGCAAATGAAGCAGAAACTGCGCCGAGGGGATCTAGACTAGCATGAACCACAGAAGAAAAAGCTCGGCACTGTGCTCGAGATGCTCCTCGCCAATGCTGGAAATGATCTTGTCGTATAGCTCTTCGATACCTGAAGGTATTTACTTTAACCTATTTTGAGAATCTGATACTTTATCGCCGGCACGTACGCCAGTTATGATATCCGCAACAACGAGATGAACCCAGAGGAATGCCATCCGCTTTGAAAACTATTGTCTCTATCATCCGAGTCGTCAAATGTGTTTCTGCAGAACGCAACTTGCGAACAGTTGACTTTGGCCTCGGTAAATTTCCTAATGTCATCCCCGTCGAGCCTCTCCAATCTTATGTTTGGTGCTGAAAGGCCTCTTGGAACTCGACCCAAGGTCGACTGGAAACGCACATCTCAAAGTTCTGACGCCCTGTCATGCCTGCGAATAGGGCAAGTAAGTCGTCTGGCTTTGCGTCGAACTCATCCAGGCCGTCTACGAAAATAACAAGGGCGTCCAGGTTTTGAACCAAATACTATTATGAAGCCCCCACAAAGGAAGGGTGATGTTGAAGCTGTCGAAGGAAAACGTAATGACTAAGAGCTGAATCTTCAAATTGTAGATAACAATGAAGCATACATAAGCTTCACTTAAACAATCAAGTTGTTGCTAACTGCTCCTATACTTATCGTTTGATAAAAAGGCATGCGTGTAGCCCAGTTATCTCAGCTCAAATAACATCATTCGGCCTAGACCCTTACTGCTTTTGACTAGAATATATTTTATTTTACTGACTGATCTCCTCATCAAGCAAACAACGAGCAGCTCATTTGCGGCTTCGTGGCCTAATGGCTAGGGCGCTAGATTTCGGTAATTCTGATCCTCTAGAGATTGTCGGTTCGAGTCCGGCCGAAGTCGAAATTTTCTTTTGTCGTTATCAGCACGTGATGGTTCCAGGATTTCTTTTTTTTTTTTTTCATCTTTTCTGCATCTACCAGTTATTTGGTACTTTTCTTAGTGAAGGTAATTTGTCCCTGACACGTGGGATCTGAACTGACTCTCATGGTATTAATACAGAACGGATAACGGCGGTTGGTGGGGGGAAGCGGCCTGTGGGTGGTAGCGGGAAGTCAACCCCGATCTCGGTCAGACCGGCAAAAACACTCCCCCCACCAATTGTTAACGAGAGTCGCGTTGTGCGACTCATCCAGCCTCTTCGATGTCATGACCAATTGCGGCTCCCTGTTGGCATAACAGGTCGTTCTTGTAAAAGCAAGCAGTCACAGGAGTGCTCGGCACGGGCAGTTTCGACTTCATTGCACCAAAGATGTCCGCTTCCATCCCCGGCAACCGGGAGCTGCCCGAGTCGCAGTACGACCTGAGCACGTATTGGGGTCGCGTGCGCCATACTGCCAGCATCACCGACCCGAGGACCCTCGTCGCTGGGAAGACCGGCCTCGACAATGCGAAGAAGCTGGTCATGGCATACAAGCAGGGCGATATCAAGGAGATGACACCAGAGCTGTGGAAGGCCAAGAAGATTCTCGATTCGACGATACATCCTGGTAAGGCAACCCACGTCCCCTTCTCTACGATCTAGTGTGTCTAGAGATCTTGAACTTGGCTAATTGGATGCAAATATGATTTATTAGATACTGGCGAGCCAGTTTTGCTACCTTTTAGAATGTCATGCTTCGCCCTCTCGAACCTGGTTGTTACTGCTGGAATGCTTACACCAGGTCTATCAGTACGCGCTTCCCATGTACCAAATTCGCAAAGCCTTGTGAAATCAACATGAAAAGACTATGAAGAAGGCTAACCCTTCGCACCAACGCAGAACACCGGTACCATCCTCTGGCAGATTGGAAACCAGTCCCTTAACGTAGCCATCAACAACGCGAACGCAAACAAGTCCACGCCACTATCATACTCGAAGCTCGCGCAATCCTACCTCATGGCCGTGGGCGCCTCGTGCTCCGTGGCCGTAGGCCTGAACTCGCTCGTGCCCCGTCTGAAGCGCGTATCGCCGCAGACGAAGCTGATCCTCGGCCGTCTCGTGCCCTTCGCCGCGGTCGCCTCGGCGGGTTTCCTCAACGTGTTCCTCATGCGCGGCGAGGAGATGCGCGTCGGCATCGACGTGTACCCCGTGCTGTCGGCGGCCGACAAAGAGAAACTAGCGGCGGAGGGCCGGGCGGAGGGCGACGTCGCCTCGCTGGGCAAGAGCCGCAAGGCGGCGACCCTGGCCGTCGGCGAGACGGCGCTCAGCCGCGTCCTCAACAGCAGCCCCATCATGGTGGTCCCGCCCCTGATCCTCGTCCGGCTCCAGCGCACCCAGTGGCTGCGCAACAACCCGCGGCTGACGCTGCCCGTGAACCTGGGGCTCATCCTCGGTATGAGCTACATCGCGCTGCCGCTGGCTCTCGCCGCGTTCCCGCAGCGCCAGCGCATCAGCGCCGAGAGCCTCGAGGAGGAGTTCCACGGTCGTGGCGGCGAGGGCGGCATGGTCGTGTTTAATCGTGGAATCTGATACCCCCCTGCCTGGCAATCAAGACTTACACACACAGAGATCTAGAAAGCGAAGAAAAAGCGTTTTGCTAATCGGAAAATATTGAGATTAAAAAGAGGCTAGAAATTAGAGTAAGACAACTAACCAACCCGCTGGGTTGGTATACGCTACACGGGAGACGGGACGGCGCGCGGGCATACATCCCTTGCCTCCAAGCCGACCTAGGGATTAAGGCTGAGACAAACTTGGGATTATTTCGTTTTACAAGGAAAGGTCTGATACCCACATTGGAAGAAGAAAATGAATACGTAGGATGAAGAAATGAGAAACGATGGATAGAATATATTCATCATCCAACTCGTCCATCAATCAATCCGTTAAATACTTCATAACTAGGTTACAATGCTAGCAGCTCTAATCTTTATGAATAGATATGGCTTTTACGAGAAGGCTATTTGACTTCTTCCGTCGTCTAAGATAGACAATCAACCTCTGTAACTCTAAGCTACGTATATGATAACTTTCTCTCTACAAACGGCAAAATAACTATTGTGATGTTAAAAGGGCTAGGTATCTATATATATATATTCGCCACCTCTTGGCGTAAACACACGGGTTTGTGGATAGCGAATAGTTGCATCGGAGATGCTCCATTCCCTTCAATGCTACCTGAAGGGCACGAGGGGAAGAGGTCAAAAGGGCAGTTTGGATGATATACCTAGGTGATGTTTACGTCGTTCTATCTACCTACATACTTAAGTTGGTAGGCTGAACGACTCCAACTAAATTGCTTACATGTTACCTACCTACTTTACGCTATTTTCCGATATTTGTTTGGAGATCGTACAAGTATTACTCAATCTGACGATCATTGCGTCGGCGGGGTAACGTGCACAAGTACTACCGTCAGTCAATGCGGGCTATTCCGTTCCCGCTTGGAGTAAGCATAAACGTAGGTATAAATGTATGTATGGATATACCTACAGTACAGTACCTAGGTAGGTAAATGGATGATGATATCCAAACTGGCCTACCTGCTATAGGGTAAGTGCCAAGTAAAATATAAGTAGAAAAAATATATGGGATTCCTAGCATAGGAAGCCGATGGGGTTCGTTTTCGGCCAGGCAATATACACAGATGATATGCAGATAATCATGGCGCTAGCTGGGGGAAGCAGTGCATCGTACTGCATGGTCTCATGTAGCTAGTTTGTTCGGCCGTGGAAGTTGAAAAGGTGAGTGGTGGCTCGATAATGATGTGTACCTAGGTAGCACGCGGGGTATTTTATGTATGCTATGTATGTATGTAGTGCACGTTCACTCATCATTACATGTAGATATAGAAGATACGTTGCTTGTGTGTCTCACCTCGTCCACCCATCACGTCGTCTCATTGTTTGCGTTGTGTTGCACGCATCTTTTGTTGGGGGAGAAATATCTCGGGTTATTTGCCCTGGAAACCCAAATACCAAAAAGGTTGTTCTCAACAGTTAGTAAAATATAGCGTCGTATACGCGTCTCCGGTTGTAGGAGTCAAGGTCGACGGCGATTTGCTTTTATCTATCTGTGCTGTGCGCAATTTGTTCCTCAAAAAGCGAAGCGTGGCGTGGCGTGACGTGGATGTGATAAGTTCTCATGTGGCTTGCTGGCTCTTAGCCCAAGCCTATGCACTTGAGCCCTTCCTCGCCCTTTTAAACCCTCTGGACTGTGGACTGTGTTCGTCAGAGTCGTACGTAACGTACATTTTACATAAGCCACGATTCTGCTTGGGCTAGATTTATCCAGCCGAACGTCGCGGCCCTAAGATCCGAGGCGCACTGAAAACAGTTGGTGGTAATCTGTTTATCGTGAAAAAGGTACAGGAGACTGGGAGTCTTATCATGCTTATTATAAAGGCCAGGCAGGTAACTCGGTAACGCTAAGATCGACGGGTGGGTGGTCATCTCGTCTCATAGCGTACGGAGTAGTGTAGCGTATAATGGGGCAGATGGCGAAGCAGTGACTTCATTGATCATGTATTAGTTGCACATCACATAGCTACAATAAATACCTGGGCAGTGTAAGTAGTGTAGTGTAAGCCAGGGCCAGGGCCAGGGCAAGTGAAGTGGGCAGGGCAACGCAACATAACGCAGCACCCGAGCCAAGAATTGGGGCCTAACCGAGTGATGCCAGCGAATGGATTGCGCATTCGTTCTGGGACCGGTTTGGATGGACGAGAAATCCTACCCTCCATCAAGAAGCGGCCCTTACTGGAACGGACGTGGAGCTCGTTCGCCACTGGAAATGTACAGCCAGACAGGCACAGTTTTGGAACTGGTCTGATACTTACAGGAGGGTACTGCTGGTGCTAACTAGCAGTACTTACCTACGAGACCGGCAGACTCGGAATCCTTGACTGACTTGCCTACTCTGGTCCTGCTCTGGTGATTCACGCCTTGACCATTTTGTTGTGAATTTGGAGGTTGAATATGAGTGTCAGAAAAACCATCCAAGCCCAACAAATTGATTGTCATCGAAATCTTCCATAAACGACTAGGAAGCTGGAGTTTCTTATACGATAAGGCCACATCATCTATGAATTCCCATAGCCGGCGATGGGAAATGATGTCGCGCCACCGAAGTCGAGGAGCAAACCAGCAGCGGGCAAAATTGCCTGTTATGCACGTGCGAAACAGAACGGGTACGTAGTTACCTACTGTAGGTAGGAATTTAGGTAGGATGTAGGGTAGATTTCAGGGTCCCGTCGCTTCGTCAGGGTACGGTTCGGCCAGCTGGAGGGTGGGCTGGCTATACATCACCAGATGAGGGGTCGTCCCTTCGAACATCGAACCCGGCAAGCAATCGTACGCCACGGGATGCAATGACAGGGATTCCTTTGGCAGTGTTTCTGGAAAAGCATTGGAAAATACCACACCCGCAGACCAAGGCAGACCGTATAGCATGTCGGTTCTACAGGATTTGCCTCGGAATAGTAGGTATTATGTATCAAGTGGATGAACATCGCTACATGTGCTAGCATACTATAAATGTAGGATGACGAACCGGCTGGTTAGAGACAGACAAAGTTCCCCTGCTGGTTATTTATAATGCGTGAGCCTGTGGACGGACTTAACGGTAAGGTGGAGAAGGCAGGTGGATTAAAAGTAAGTGATTTAAGTACTTGTGGCACAGGCACAATAATTCACACAAGGAGGATCATATCTAAGAAGTATCTAGTGTATTGAAATTACACTATAATAAGACGGCGGATGGCTCCTTGAATACAGGAAGAGAGCTTTTCTTTGCCTCTCTTCTCTTGGGTATAACTAATGGAAGCAACAAGTCGTCTGGTGAGAGAGTTGTTGATGGTCATGCGAGAAACTCGCTAGTACCACATCCGGGATAAACAGGAACTTTAGGAAGTGAGATGCGACTGTGTATTCTGGACACTTAAAACACTGTAAAACTCGCAGATGAGTATTGCAGTTTCGGACTGTGTGCTTCCATGTTTGAGCCTTACAACTACACAGTCCGGAAACAGTATTACTTAATTCTTAATACTGCCAAGCTCACAGTATTTCTTCATCTCGAGGACTAAACAAGTACCACCTGTGACTTGAAACTGTTAATTCACAACTTCAAATCCAACTGGGACAAACCTCGACGCAAACAAACTTTGACCGAGCTTTGACTCTATTCTCTATGACATACGGATATCTACATTTTGACAGATTGAAATTTAGCCTCTGGGCTTGCTCTGCATTTGTTGCTGCAAGCAGATTTGGCTGCGCCGTGCTTAAGCTTAAAGCACCTGTACAGCCGGTGTCGCAGGGCTCCAGCGTTCCAGCAGCAGCAGCAACAGCAGTTAGCGCGCGTTGGCGTGCATCGCATCAAATCCCTCTCTGGCTGTGTCTAATGTGGCTACCGCAACACCTCAGCAAGAGCCGAAATCCAAAAGCGGATCACCGTTTCTCGAATTCGATAATCAAGATTATACATGTCTAATTCGCTTTTCTGATTTCTGCTTTTCTCTCCACATATACGATACACATCTTGGCGAGGTTATAAGGAGGTTCGCAAAATACCTGCTTGGATTCGCAACTCAGCTCCCTCCCGGCTAGGCCCCGCCGCCACCCGCCCCGGCTGCTCGTTCAGTATAGTTATCCCCATACTTACAAGCACGCACACACACCCATTTTAGTCGATTGAAGCCGGCGTAGAAGAAGGTGACGCAAACCCAAAGAGTATCTAAGGTAGAGTCTGAGAAGAGCTCCTTCTTCCTTCCACGTACAGTAGAACGCCCGCTTATGAATGAAACAGGTCTTCATTCAAGGACCATCCCATCTAATCTGGTACCCCAGCTGCCATCTCCAAGTGCTGATTAGCGCAATTCCCTGCTCTGCAACCACCCCGGCTTGAATCTTTTAGAACCTTACCCGCCGCACCAACACCCGCTATCGAATACATATTATCGCAACTCCATAGGTTTGCTTTAGGTACCTACCTATCTAAGCATGTGCCTACCCACTAACTTATAAGGTAAGTTGGAACCTAAGGCATCCGCCCAGCACGAGCCGCTTAGGGCCTATCTAACCTATTGTAGAACCCGATGTACTGTACTGTACTTGTACTGGCTTGCTCGCTGCATTCGCCTGCGGTAATTGAGTTTGCTGCTCCTGCTGCTGTTGCTGCTGCTCCTGATTTCTCGTCTGCGGTCCGATTGCAGACTTGCAGAACCACCACCTAACCTAAGCCAGACCGCACACTACTGCACCCATTTGCACGCACAACGGCAGACGGCAGAAGGTAGGTAGACGCTACGACGACCACCTGCTGCCACTGCTTTTCACCTGAGGGCCTAAGTAGCAACGGGCAGCGGCAGTGGCCAGTGGCCCCGTACATACATACTTCATACGTACATCTCCCCTGTCACTGTCACTTCACTGTCACTGACAACTCGCTGGGTGCCAGTCGTCCTGTCGCCTACCATTCGCCTCTCTCTCCTCTCCTCTCCTTCCGTCCATACACCCGTTCCTCTGCCTGCCAGTCGAGTCCAGCCAGTCTGTCTTCTGCTCCACGACGACGCATTTGGTTACGCCGTCGTCAGTCGCAGCAGAGCTGATCATAATGTCAACCCCAACGACTGCCACGGCCACACTGCCTCCGCACTACCGCCATCACCACCACTCTTCGCATCATCACTATCCAACGTATTCAACACTGTCGGCAGCCAACACCGCCTCCTACCGCTCCGCTGCTTCTGGTGCTGGTGCTGGTGCCGGCAGCGTCCTGCCTGTTCCCGCCGCACCCGCTTCGACCGCTTCGACAGCCACCGTTCCCAATCGCCATTCGCAGCAGCAGCAGCAGCAGCACCAGTCTCATCAACACTATCATCATAACGCAACCGCTGCCTCGGCTGCCTCATCATATACAGCTTTGCCGTCGTACTCTGCAAACGAGGTACCTCCAAATGGGGCTGTGGCTTCGGTAGCGCCTGCAAGACACCTTTCCGCTAGAACACATTCTACTCCACACTCCGAGGCACATCACGCCAATATGCCTCCATCGACATACTCAGAATCCCAACCGAGGAAGCGTCGGAGGTCAAAGGAGCCTGATTGGCAACAGTTCTACAAGAATGGCCTGCCCAAAGAGATCATCATCATAGATGACACCCCGGAGGCCGAGTCGCAACCGTCTACCGCCACGACTTCCAGAACGTACACCAATGAAACTGCCAACAGTTCGACAATTAAGCAAAGCACTCGTCATGTCGCCAAAAAACGAAGAAAAGATGATGAATTGTACAATGAGTCCCTCTACGATGCCAGGCTGAACGGCGCATATCAACAACCGTCCAATAGCGGCTCCGCCTCGACCGATCGCACGACCTCAGCCTACAACACCACTGCACCTACTTCTCTGTCCTCCAACGGACACTACGACTACGAGGCACCCCAGACGGGCCAGAAACGGAAGCGCACTCGGCAACAGATCGCCCAGGATGCAAAGCGGAGAGAAGTTGAGGCACTTGGTGACGGTTTCCATGAGTACCAGCCTCCTCAAAAGCCCATAAAAAAATCAGGCGAGGTTGCAGTCCGTACCGTCAACGATGTGAGTAGCCTGCACACTATGTGTTTTTCCCCCCAGATCAGTTACTAAGTTACTAACCTAATTTCTTTAGCGTTCACACCAGACAGGTATCAAGATTGATGATGACGATGGACACTACATAGTAGTCCCCGATGCTGATCTCACATCAACATGTTAGTATATTTGTCTTTCTCACTATATTCATCCTCCATCAGCCTCTAATTCCTTTATAGACCAAATAAGGAAACTACTGGGACAAGGCACATTTGGTAAAGTCGTTGAGGCTCGCGATCGCAGGCGGAACAAGCTTGTTGCGATCAAGATTATCCGAGCAGTACAGAAATACAGAGATGCTTCAAGGATCGAACTGCGAGTACTCCAGACTCTAAAAGCCAACGACGAGGAAAACCGCAACCGATGTATCCATCTGCGGGACTGTTTCGACTTCCGCGGGCACATCTGCATAGTAATGGACCTGCTGGGTTCCAGTGTTTTTGATTTTCTGAAGGGCAACAACTTTGTGCCTTTTCCTAACAGCCAGATACAGAGTTTTGCCCGTCAGTTACTGACGAGTGTTGCCTGTGAGTGCTTTTGAGCAAGCCATGATGAATGTTCAACACTGACGCATATGGCCCAGTTCTCCATGACTTGAATCTTATTCACACCGATCTCAAACCCGAAAATATCCTCCTTTGTGACAGCGCCTATCAGACCTTCACTTACAATCGGCGGATACCATCATCAACCAATGGGACAAATCGACAGGCCACGCAACGGAAAGTCCTTCTTGACACTGAGATCCGTTTGATAGATTTCGGATCAGCCACATTCGACGACGAATATCATTCATCTGTGGTCTCCACGCGGCATTATCGTGCCCCTGAGATCATACTTGGCCTTGGCTGGTCTTTCCCCTGTGACATTTGGAGTATAGGATGTATTCTGGTCGAGTTCTTTACTGGAGACGCTCTGTTCCAGACTCACGACAACCTCGAGCATCTTGCCATGATGGAAAACGTGTGTGACAGTAGAATTGACACACATCTTGTTCAAATGGTCAACAAATCGGCGTCACGTAGCAGCAGCAATTCTCCTGCTAAGTAAGTCTCAGCATTCATGGAAGCAAGACCAAGCTATCTAACAAAAATTAGATACTTCAAACGTCTGAAGTTGGATTATCCCACGGCCGAGACCACAAGGGCCTCGAGACGATTCGTTCGGAATATGAAACGGCTACAGGTAAGTCTGTACGATAATGGAATCAAGCTCCATCTAACGCGATGTCAGGATATTATTCCGGCAACCAGCCCTTTTCTTAGGCTCTTCCTGGATCTTCTGCAGAAGATCTTCATCTATGATCCGGCCAAACGGATCACTGCTCGCCAGGCTTTGGCACATCCCTGGTTTCGAGAAACTGCTATTCCGGATGATGGGACCGAGGCTTTAAAAATACGGCTAGAACGTATGAGAGATAGCGATTATCATATATCCCGAGTTCCAGTCGCAGTATAGTGGAACTGCAAAATCTCAGCAACAACGGTTTCAAAAAGGAAACATGTACACTTCGCCGGAACCTAAGGTTTATGATACATATGTTGTGGTTATGATGTCCATAATGTTTATCAGCGTGCATGCAGGGTGGCACCCGAACGGCGTTTTTGACTAGCATTAGGCGGTTGTATCGAAGACGTGCAGTCACTTACTTTCCATAGAGAAATTTGCCAAAGGGACGATCGTGATGAAAGGGGCATTGACGTATAAGGTCGTCTGAATATATACTTTGCCCAGTCCATATTGCCGTTATTGATACATGGACCGACGTTTAAATGATGGACAAAACTTACATTGTGTGGTAGCTGGGGACAAGTCAACCTGGAAACCGTTACTTATTACCTGAAGGGATTACCAGTTTCTTCTCGTAAGTACATATTCCTTTGAGATCGAGCCAGTTACTACTTCTATTTAGCAGGCTCTTTGCAAGCTTCTACATGCTCGGCCTCGACATCTGCATTGACTTCGACTATCGACAACAATGTACAGGTTTCTACAACAAGCTAATTGTATCTGTATGCTGTTTGGACAAAGACCATGTTATGGTTTCCATAGAACCACAAAGCCTTCAATGCCTTTGTCATGGTGGCTATTGTCTTGTTGTTCCTGGGCGAACGAGGCATATAAATGTTCGAGTCTATTCCACAAGCCGCCAAATTTCGTCCATAAGCATAACTATTCACATAAAATTGATTCAGCAGCCTAAACCTGATCCATTGTTATTTGTTAAGTCACTTTGTTGACTCAGACTACACGTTACGAAAGAACTCCATTGTCTTAAATCGACGCCTCCATGAGTATTGCGATACAAGACTTGTCGGACGACGAGGTCGTCCGCATCACTAACGTGCTTGCACGACGTCCCGAATACGGAATTGCTGTACCTTCTAGACGATGGCTGCAAAGACAAGAAGAGAAGATAAGAGATCTTCCTAAGGAATTATTGAAATCGACGAACTTGCTCAAGCGCATAGCAACCAAGATCGCCGATACCATTGACCCGAATATAGTGGACCCGCGAGCCATACTCTGTAAGACCCATTCTGGCCTCAATCCGTTTCTGATCCGAAGACTTTTCATTGCTCTTGCATATGAAGTCACCGTTCACACGGATGCCTTGCGTTCATGGCCCGGCCGAACTTCGGCGCCCGAGCTTTCTGCTTTTGTTGGTCGACTCGACTCCATCGCAGCATTATGGACTGAACCGCAGCTTTTCCACGATATTTACGGCTCTGCCCCCTTCGACGGCCACCACGTATTCGTGAAATCTGCTTGCGAAGCATGCTGTCTTGCGGCTGTCGGTGCCAGTGGCCGAGCCCTGGCGGACCTTAGAGCATCTCTCGTAGATCGTATGGAACGCCGTAGGGCGAAGCCGGGACAAGAACCTCGCCTATTCCGCGTGGTGGAAGCTTGGATCGACCATCTTCAAAAGCACCGCGAGGGACCGAGCCGATCCGAAGAATGCAGGGCTATGAGCGAGACTGTCGTCCACGAATTAAGGATTGATAGATCTCAAATCGAAGCGTGGCGAGCCGAGCAGAAGCAAGTTGCAAGACACTCCGTATACTCCGAGCTTAGGAGAACTAAAACGGGGACCAAAATTGCTCCTCTGCCCACTAGTGCTAGCCATAAACGATCAACACGACATGGGATTCCTATCGCCTTGGCAGACATCGAGACCGCCGCAGACCAAAGACATTCCGCCATGTACACACATAGAGCTGAGAGTATTTATCGCCCCGATAGTCTTTCCGGGAACTCAGTAGTTAATGAGCGACAACGGCTTTCTCGCAACCTTCCACCTGGCCCTCGCTCTCCTCGAGACAGTTTTACCAGTCGGTTTGAGCAAGCTATGTCCATAAATGACGAGCCCAGCCCCGAAGATGAAAGGGACTATGACGAAGAAGAAAGAAGCCGAGCCAGAGTGGAAGAATGGTGGGCCAGCATGTTACAGGAATCTCGACTGGACTTGGGCCAGCGGGATGATGCGCAATCCGTGGTGTCTATGGTACACCCTGCCTTCCGCCCCAGCGGCAATCGCATCGCCGAGTCTGTCGCCGGGTCTGCTTTGCCCAGCCCTCTTCACGTCAAGAAGGATCGTGGTGATCGCGGCACCGTAGCCAGTGAGTGGACAGATTGTACCGTTTACACGGTTGATGATTCAAGCAATAAATCACAGTCGACAATTAGTCGCCATACCTCATCATCGAAGAAACATAGAGGGGACGCGTCGACGACGAACTGGCCTGCTCCGCCCCACGGTCGTCGCTATCCACCCACGGCACGCGATAACAGAGGACCGAATCGGAAAGTCTTCTCTGCTGGCTCGGATGTCGAGTCTAACCTTTCTGCGCAACGCCAGGCGTTCCTTGCTGAGCGGTTCCAGACGAAGGAGGAAGGGAACTCTTCTCGCGCACCGCGCCCTCCTAGCTCTGTTTACGATAGTGATGATAGCGTCTCTAGCTCTGTTTACGACAGACATAGTATGACGTCCGAGCGGCCGCGCGCTTCTAACTCCGGATATGATGGGTATAGCGTGGCGAGCGGATTCTAGACTGAAGCAAGCCATGACAACAACTAGCGCCGGTTCTAGCACTTTACTACTAATTTTACTGACTTCATAGTTGCTTGCTAACAGTAAGTAGGTATTTAGTCGTGCCTTGCTAGCTGCCTTGTCGACCACAACCGTAAGTAGCTTGATTAATTATCAAGCCAAATGTAGAAAACTGATGAGAAAAGTGGCCATCAATCAATCAAAAGACGCAACGCGGTTGATAGATAGATTCGAACCGCTATTCTTCGTAGTCGCTCGATAACTTATCTTTAGCTAACTAGGGGAAACTTGAGCTTAACGTCCCAAAAGGAGAGAAAAAGGAGAGAAAAAAAAGAAAAAGGAAAAAAGAAGAAGAAAAGAGCAGTTGATCAGTTAGAAAGAAAATAATATCTAGAGTTTCATTACAAAAAGAGTCCGGTGAGTAGTCCTTTCTTTACCTTGAACGCGCAACCCTTCCTTCTTGTTCATGAAACCCGAATAAAACTTTCACTCAATAAGCCACTAACTAGCCCTGCTTATTTCCTATCTCGCATCTCGCTTCGTCTCCTCCGTCATACAGTTTGTACCTTCAATGTCTTGTAAAGAAAGACCGGTGTTCATTAACTTCTTGATAGTCATCGGTGAAGCAATGGAGACCCAACTAGCAGTTAATACAGTGAAAAAAAAAGGTTTGTCATTATAAATACATCAAATCTGAATCTTAGCTAACTTGACTTATGAACTTGGTACTTGATTCCGCTTACTTTTCAAATCATTAAGCCTAACTAACCACCTGGTATTCGCAGAAAGAATATTGTCCGTAATCATAACGCCGTGAAAGTAAAGTAGTATGGTAGACCATAGCCACTTATTTCTTTCAGATCGAAAATGAGGCTCCTGGTGATATTGCTTATTATTTCTAATTCCTAACAACATTGGGCGAATGGTCTAGGGGTATGATATTCGCTTTGCATTAGTCCACTGGTTGATACCAGCTCGGATAGGTTGATGCTTGCGAAGGGTCCGGGGTTCAAATCCCCGTTCGTCCACTTACTTAGTTTTTTGTCTTTTTCTATGTTAATGCCAAATTGGGGTAATTATGTTTTGATCCAATTCAGGATTAAGGGGATCCACCACTCGCCGTAAAAGGAAAAAGCGACGATGGGAGGATCACGTGATTCCACCCTTAGACGGATCGGTTGCTTATCAGGAAGGAAGGTAATGTCACTCAATAAAGCAACGTTGGGCAGGCAGGTTGTCGGAGCCCGGGCCCTGATATACTTCCTACTGTCATGGCTCCGAATTAGGGTACGTAATAGATACTTGTTGTTGCGCGAAGGACTCTAAACTCACTCTCTCGCTATATACAGCAAATCACTTCGTTCTATGCTTACGCCTCGCGACACCTGCAAAGAATAGCCCTATCGCTATCTCGGCAAGTTTTATTCTATTACTTACAGGATTTGTCATGGAAGGCTGGTGCTGTGCATGATCGTCTCAACAGTTATCACCTTGCGTCTTATACTGATTGAATTATGGCCGCAGGTTGTATAACACAAGGTAATATAATACGTCTGTTATTATGCGAGAACGAGTGAAACGAATGTGTATATTGAAATATGTATCCTGGTTTTCTTGTGTATATAGAGAAACAAATGCGAAAAACAGAGAAAAAAAGATGAGAACAATTCTTGATCCAAAAGAGGATGTAACCCCGTTTAGCTCAACTCCCTTTCTGAAAACCCCCCTCTTCACCCAAAATGACTTGCCAGGGGCGCGAAGCTCGGGGTATCTAAGAGCCGGGATGATGGAAGACGTATGGCTTCGAATTTGGATCCTTTATGTAATCAAAATCACTAGGGTTTATCGATACTCCGTAGGCCGTGGTCTTCTTTTTCCCACAAACACTGAAGTCTGGTGGGGTTTTGAACAAGGCTGGACAAAAAACGCGAGATTTATCGCTGGCCGCAGACCTTAGTAACCTGTATTTCTAGAGTTTTTGAGATGATTGCAACTTACTAATTGACAAAGTTGATTGTGAGCCAATCCAAGGGCATCACAGGCGGAGTCGCATGGTTATATGCATGATTAATCGATCCTCCTTGGGCTTCTTCAATTTTAGTCCAGGCGCTTTGAAAATATTTGGCTCGGATTCCAAAGACTTACCATTTTGCTCTTCCCTTGTTGCGGGCATGAGATGCGCCCCTTCGCCCCCCTGCATCAGACTGGCCCATGGAAACTCCTCGGCGCTCGTTGTTGCGCTAGAAATCTGGGATGTTTGACGATCGCTGAGGTTGGCGGCGTAGAAGGGATGTAAATTTGCTCCGGCTTGTGTTCTATGGGGACCTGATATGCCTAGAGGACCTCTTTGCCTTTCGTTTCGTTTTATATTAGCTCTCTCTCTAATTCCGGGTAAAATTTTGGGAACCCATCAAGAGGACTGACCATTTGAGGTTACCATGATATTGACAAAGGATCACATAACAATTCTCCTCGGCTATATCCTGCCAGCCGGAAACATCTACCGTTATTGAGATTGGGTTGTTGCTATCGCCCGTAACTCTTTTATCAAGATTGGCGTCGCCTTGCCATTCTGCCGACTTGACGCTATCATAGTATTCGCCCTCGTCTTCTTGAGTTGAAAGTTGATCTTTGCGATCTAGATCGAATTCAGCGGCTCTTCCAATATTGGTCAGATCTGACTCCTTGACTCCTGGACTGATTGCCACCACAGGAGCTGCGTTGACTTTCGTCCAGAAGGTAAAGAGGGCGATGCTAAAGATCGAAACTCGGGAAGTAGGCATATTGTCAGAATTCGTTAATTCGCGATAATGCCTTACTGTAGAAAATAACTGGGGGCAGCGACTGGAAGACGAAAGAAGACGCTGCAGAAAAGATGGCCAAGCATTGATACAGACTGGAAACAGAACACATCGATGGTGGCCAAGAAGGTCTATTTGTATTCTAAGGCTCTCGAGGCGATGACTACATTTGCGGCCTGAAGATGCTATCGTTTGCGAACGATCAAGACCGTGACACAACGGCATCTGTTTCTATTTTGATACTTGTGTGAGATTCATTCCATTTACATCCATCTAAACTCAAATGATGATCAAAAACATCCTGCTCGGCGTCATGTCGTTGCCACAAGATCTACTATGGGTGGCGAGTCCCCAAGTCCGAGAAGGCCGTATTACTTCGTCTCAGAGGAAGCCTCATAGTGAGTAACGTGGGTAGATATTTTTATCTTGTTGGTGTTTCTACTCGAAGGATCCCAAGGCTAGATTGCAACAAGTCGGGTTGTTGGTGTTGTTGGTCTCCTTAGGGATTTGTAGTCTCGAATCTTTCTATGGGGCTACAGTATGGGTATGTGGTAATACCTGATTGTGCGACCTCGGTTATGACAAGGATTTCGTCAAAGCGCGCGTTAAGATCGCCGTTGTTGGCTTTCTATGCCATGCTAGGATGCGGCGAAGTTTGGTTGCAATTCAATCGTGCTGTTAGGACCAGGTGCGTTAGTGGTGGGGGCTATGCAAGCTGCAACAAACTCAGGAACCAACAGACAATATTGGCGATTCACATTGAAAGAATCACAGTTAATGTGGGAACGCATGAAATGGGGCTTAGATATCAACACAGCTGTTTGTCGCTCATAATATACATATATTTTTTGCTATGACGTCACCCGCACCAGCAGCCTGATATTGTTCGTTGCGATTCTGCCTTTCCCAATCTCTTCCTTCACTCACATATCCAAAAACATCAACCACTACTATCTAAAGAAACTACTATCTCAAGTTCAACAATTATTCTTGTCTTATTGAAAGGAATCGTCTAAATGTCTTACAAGCTGCTGTTTTGCACAGCCGAGGAGGCTAAGCCCGTAAGCAGCTTGCTTTCTGAGCCCATAGCCAGTTAGAAGTATACTAATGGGTATGTACGAGGCTAGTTTGTCCATCAAGTTCTGCAAGATGATGGGCAGAAAGAACTTGACCCACCTGAAACATCTGGGAATACCTATCTACCTTATTTCCTAGTCCAGTCCACAAAGGTCGACGCCCAGGACCACAAGTTTGTCCAACAACTGGCGCCGGACGATGAATTTGACACTGACTTCATTGGTGCTTCTATCGAGGAGTGCGGAGCCTGGGTTCATGAAAAATTAGGGAAAGATCGCAGGATTCACAGCGAGGTCATTGTGACTATTGACGCGCAAAGCGCCAAGGACCATACTGTCATCCTTTCGTGGTACGCTAGGAAAGCTGCTGGCCCCTTTCTTGCTCCGGGACAGAACATCAACACGTGGTATCACTTCAGAATTCCGCCCTTGAAGGTGTTTTCACTCGAGGTCGACTTGATAATGCAGAATGAGGCCGAGTACTTCGGAGTATTGTTTCATCGAAAGGACGAGCTGACAGATGAGAATGGTGTTTTTGATTATGATAAAGCCAAAGAACTCATTTTGAAAGGTGAAGGCGTTGTTTTTGTGGATGATGATGTACTGGAAGCCAGTTTGGAATAAGGGATTATCTCAATGTACCTTAACTGATGTACTGATTGCTCAATTAACGAATCGTGCTTCTCTCTCAAGTCTCTTGATTCATCTACACCTTGTAATATGAAAACCGTCAGTTCTCGGTTATAGAAGTCCTAATTGCAGTGATCATGTTTAAGCGCATAATACGTCCTAGCTTGTGTATAGCTTCAATCCATCCGAACCAGGAACCATTCCAGTTCTCACGGACGATCTTCAATTCCTACAGGCTGAAACCAACACTTTGAGATGTGCATAAATCCATCTAGGGGCGATGGAAATTAACAGCTATCTCGAAATACGTTTTGTTCTTACAAATTGCCACTGCGGGATTCAAAAAGCATCATTATTCGGATCTTGTTGGGATCTTCAAACGACAAGTGCTGTTGGTCAGCTATGATGCATAAGCAAACACGCTATGTGTTTTCAACGCCACATTGCATCCTTTAACTGATTAGAGTTATGGGTGATCGATCAACTTTAATTTTAGCATCATTGGGAGAATCAACGTCATCGGCCGGAAAGAGAGGTAAATTTGGTTCGTGAAACACAAGACAGCATGAAGAATGAGGAATCAAAGCTGTAGGCTAGTAAATTGGTATATGCCGCAGGCAAGTTCAAAAGCAACACAGGAATCTTAGGCAAAAAGTATAAAGAAGCAGCATGATCGCCCGTCGTGGTCTACTTAAAATTGCAATCATCACACTCACAACTCTATTCACTTTGCAACCTCACCAAACCAATTGCGATCAACCAAATTTCTTCATAACTAGACACTATCAACCAAACTTCAACGACATATAGCACCAAGACAGAGAGCACTCTAACCCTACCGCAACTAAATTGTCCTTCATTCAACAAGATTAAAGTGTTTCCTCACCATCACAATAATGCATTTCAGCACCGTCACACTCCTTTCCGTTGCCATCACGGCTTCCCTGGCCACTCCTGTCTTGGAGACTGAACAGACCGACCTCTTCCAGCGCACCACAGACCTGGAAGAGTTGACCCTATTCTTGACCGCAGATCGAGGCAATGGAGAGCGCATGGAATACTACGGGGTGAACACCACCGCCGTCGCTATCAATGCCGCTGCCAACGCCGCCAACAAGGAGAAGCCGACGCGGACTCTGGAGCGCAAAGGGACGTCTTGCTCGGCCACCCCGACACCGTCGTGTGACACGAAGAAAAACCAGGCCCAGAACGCGTTATGCGAGAGCCTCATCAATGACCTCAACGCCCAGTACACCGTGGCGATTCCCAAAGAATGGCGCCAGATCTGTTATAGGGGCACCGACGGTTCCTGCTGTACCGGGTGGAACACGGAGGTTAGCAATCTTCAGCAAGGTGATTTGGCCGCGAATGTGGAAACCGTTGCGCAGTCTTGCTCAGCCAACGGTGTTTCCGGGAAGATTTACGGGACAAAGCTCTTCCAGACTTGCTGCAACCAGTGTGTCAACAGTGGACATAAGTGCTCTTAAGACAAGGGCATTATAAGAGAGAGAGGCCGTTGAGTCGGGTGAATCTAGAAAACAAAGGTGGTGTATGGGGTATGGTGATTGCATTATATGATATTTGGCTTCGTTAGTTTTGGCTGATTTTCAGGTTTTCCTTTTGTATTACAAACGCTTCTGCAATTGCTATAGACATCTTATAGTCACTCGTTCAATTGAAATATGTATCCTGGCATTACTAGACGCGTCCTGCTGCAAGTAGAACTAGTCAAGCGGATGAACCACAGTGATGGACAGCCGATTGTGTATTGCTCCGGTCACGGTTTCTCAATATGCCCAGCATAATCTTGTCACGAATACCTCAAGGTTTTGTGTTAACTCTGGCCTGAGATATTAGAGATTATCAACTAGTTAGCTTCTTTACCACATCACTAAAGCTGTCTCTCTTTGTAGAGCTGACTGACCAAAAATGAAAGGCACCTAAAGACAGCCTGTTATAGGTTGGGGAAATTTAACTGTGATAAAACAGGAGCTGTAATATAATTAAAACAATATGTCGGTAACTACAGGCGCCAGGAACTGATGTAAGTACGCTAACATCAGACCCCTAATTAGAAAGTTGGATCAGAAGGTTGTGAGTTTTAATCTTGGCAGGATCTGCAATGATTCTGACAATAGAAACTCTCAGTATCATAATAATAAGTACCGAGACAAGTCTTCCTACTTTTCGGAACATTGTTTTCGTATATCTTTGATAGACTAGTATTATCGTTCTAGATTCTTGCACAACAACTTAAATCCATAACATGCCCGGATTTGTGTATATGACAGTTAGTACCACATATTTAGACTGTCTGCATTGATCTGTTGATCAACATCTGCTCTAGAGGTTTCAGGGCTTCATCAATACCGACGCCAGGATCAGTTGTCAGAACGGATGTCTTGGTAGTCATATGGTAGCGTTCTGGTGCCGGGTTCTTTAAATAAGGCATTACTCGACTTTTGTGAACGGCACGGTATCGCTTCGCACATTAGTCCAGATATAATATGTCAAGTTTCTAGAGAAATACCCACCTTCATTTGACTGACAAGCGCTTCGAATTCTGTCTTTATTGCTGCGTCTTCTCTACCCTTCAAGCATGACCGGAAAGAATATTCTCCGATAGACTTGCAGAAACCTCGCTGGCTAGCAGGTATGTATCTCTTTAAGTCCTCCTTGGGGTGATATGTCCCCATACCCAAGAGAGCGTCGAGAGCTTGGAATACTAGAATTTGATTGCCAGAGACTCCGTCGAACCGAACAAACTCGTCATCAACCATTCTACCCGCACCCCATGCATGAATGCTTTGTACATAGTTCAGCCAGACTTTGCGAGAGACATTTTCCTCCCTCATTTTTTGGTTGAAGAGCACGAAAAGCCCGCGAAGTTTTGAATTGATTTTTTGTAAGCTTTCGAGACAAGAGCGCGTATCGCCGTCTTCGAACGAAGTAATAACGATAACGATCTCATAGAAAACGTCAAAGGACTGTGTTAAAGTGTAAGATAACTACCCTAGGAGCCGAGGAGATTCAACTGACCATAACGTCAATATCATATAGCAGTCTGAAGAAACCCTCCTCCGCTGACTGGATGAGTGGAATAAGCGAATTATTGAACTTGAAAATTCTCTCGCCCTTCGAATTGAAGTTCATAAGAACATTAGAAGTGTGGTTTCCACCGTCTGAGTTGAAGCCGTAGTATCGTTGGAGGTATGGCCAGATGACGGACAGCTCAGCGGGAAAATCAATTACCTTCTCTAGCTGAGCTACCTTTACGACGGGCAGCGCAGCCCACCTGTGAACTCGGTTAACATTACTACTTGTAGGATGTGAAATATGGAGGCTTCTACCTATATGCATGGCGCGTGAGAGCTATGCAACAGTAGAAGCCGTTAAGGATATCTCGAGATATGGTGACCCAATTGTCTACCTCGACATCCTCAAGAATTCTGATCACTGCGCTCAGGTCGATTCTATCTCTGAGAAGGCTTCTCATTGCTACACGATACCTCTCTCGTCGCCTGGCATTGACTTCGTCGTCCAAAGAGGGCGTATCCGTGTATAAAAGTGGAAGTAGCTCTACATAAATGGACCTATACGGCAGGATGGCCGCTGGCCACGATTCATGATTCGCCCTAGGTGGCCACTTTGACAGGCGATGTTAGAGCCCGGCCTCAAAACATAAGAATGTGGATATAAACGGGTAGCATGAGGCTCTCGAAACTTCATATGGCAGAAAGTTTATACGTCACCAGCTCCATCTCGATCAATCATAGTGACCAAAGATGCGGCTACTTTATGCTGAGCTGCAAGAGTTCGCAGGTGTTGCATCCTGGTAGCCTTCCTGGGATCAGGGATGGTATTGCGATGCTTAAGTAGTCTCCATAATGCCACCCCAATGAAGGCTGCTGTAGAAAAAAGAAATATAACAGCGAGCATAATTGTTTTTCCTTTTCCTTTTTCTGATAGCGTAAATCGTGTCTGATAATATAGCTCTAAGAAAATCCGAAGGAAAACATAAAGTCCCGATAACCTTGCAGTATCTACTTCTTATATGCGTCAGTATCTAACTATCATATAACATACCAAGAGTTGCCTTAAACTACCCTCCCAGTTTTCAGGATACAGGAAAATGCATCGCCTCTAAGTCGTGTGACGCACTACGTTATTTCATTCGGTATATCCAGGCTCCTGTCCTGTATTCAAAACTTGGCAAATGCTTAGAAACTGATATGTCACGAAGTGCGGGGTCTATCATCACGATACCTGGTATCCTAACACCATGTCTATGTCATCGTGATCATGCGGCGACAGTATCCGTTCCTTCAGAAATAGAGGCTCTTGATATAACTGGCACGATTACAATAAGCGTACAAATGTGCATATGTATTGAAACGTTGCTGACCATATCTCATTCCTTCCATTCTCTCAAATAAGACTTAATTCTCTTTCTTACTAGCGTTCAAACCCTGGAAATCCTAGAATGGCAGCTGCGATTGACTAGTTAAATATCATCATAACAAGCTTACACGAAAAATGTAGATCTTTACACAATGACTGCAACCCAATCTGCTTATATACTGCACGCTAGGAATGACATTTTCCAACGCATACGCAAGCCTTTTGCTACGTTCAAATAACCGATAGGACTATCTTACTTTGAAGTGAGGAAACATGGGTCGATTCCGGATGAGGGGAGTATTCCGATCTGAATGCAACCCCTATATGCATTCCCAGCAAATATGCATCATACGTGGCAGTGTCACCGTGCGTGATATCATTGGGATTCCCGGGCGATTTACTCCAGTAGACGATCGCACTGGGTTGGGTTTGGGATGCCGAAGGCACTCACCACTCACACCATTCATTGCCACTGGTGAAGTTATATGAGCGTATGTGTCATTTATTCGAGTACTACATGAGAGAGATAGGTGGAATCGTTTATATAGACCTAGTTATATACATGATGGGATGTCTTATGCCTTTGTACCGTATACGAAGCAGATTCTTGACCTAATATGCTTTCAACAACAACACCTTTCGAGCTATAGATCATTACCGATATGTTATTGTCTTGTTACCAATGGAAGAACTTGATAGAATAGAGAAATTAAGTTACTTCAAGTCGACAGGACCGAAGAAACTGAACTTGCCCTTAGGATCATACTTCAGTTTCAAATCTTGGAGACGGCTTTGGCGCCATTGCTCGTAGCCGTACCAGTTCTTCGGCTTCTCATCCCCGTAAGCATAATTGACGTAGGCATGCAGCTCGTTGCGGCCGCTTCCCTGGTAGATGATGTCGCGAAGCGCATTACCCATGAGCTCCACCTGGTCGTCGAATGCCTTCCCAGCGGGCTTGTAGGTCAATAGCGGTGAAACGAGGAGGTTGTCATCGCGGAAGGCGAACGCGGTTGAGTTGCCGTCGACAGCACGCACACCCTGCTGCGGGTACGCCTCGAACATGAAGATAGAGGTGGTGAAGGGCGAGTCTGCGCCGCCGACGTAGCCTGCGAAAGAGTCATACGCCTCCCTTTGCGCCGTCACATTGTACTCGCGCAAGTAAATTGGGAAGCGTGGGTTGGCGAGCCCGGCCTTCTGGCACGGGGGGGAGTCAAGAGCAATCCCGGTCCACGCCGCCAGGTCGGGGTACGAACCCGACTTCGGCTCGGATGAGATGGGTCCGATATCACGGAAGGGGCTGGTGTAAATCGGGTCGACGACCGTGACTCCTTCTTGGATAATATAGAACAAAATTACAGGCTATGGGATCAGTGAGAAAAGTCGCGATAACCTCTGGGTTATTATCCTTAACTTACCTTATCTGCGTCTATGTCGGGCATGTTCAACCAGTACGACCAGTTGATAACATCAACAGGTAGATTGGAGAGGTGTTGGTTAGCCGCTTCGTACACAGCCTCAACCTTGTCACCGCTGAAAATAAGGGTATCAATTGCCCAATCGCGGTCCTTGATGTCATAGACCTTCACTGTGACCGAGGTAACGATGCCGAAATTCTGACCGGCACCCTTTATGCCCCACCAGAGGTCCGAAGTTGAGTCGATGGTATGCCGGGCGCCGTCGGCCAACACGACGTTCATAGAAACAAATTGATCAGCAACAAGCCCGTAGTGTCCTTGAAGCCAACCGTGGCCGCCCCCAAGGGCAGGTCCAAGATAGCTGACACATTCGCATGTCCCAGTTACTGCATATGCGGTCAGCATCATCGATTCTCTAGGTGCTATATGGTTTTCGCTCACCCGTTTGTTTCCCTGATGCTAGAAGGGTATCGGTGACGACCTTAGACAAGACACCACCCCCAATCGTAGCCGTCTCCCCATCCTGAGATATTGTCACATTTGATAGCTGACCTAACTGAATGGCGACCCCTCGGTCCATCCCACCGAGAGTTGTCATGGCCCCATGAACGCCATTGAAAGCTAAGATTGGCAGGCCACACTTATTTGCTTGATGTACCTGAATCGTACAATATCATGAATGATATTTCATATAGGAGTCTGCGGCGCGGACGTGGAGACATGCCAAGGTGACGGGCACCCGTGACACGAGGATCATGCAGGAGATGACAGACTCACAGTATGTGCAACATCGTCCTCAGTAGCGGGAACTACAACGACGTTTGGCGTGGGAGCATCCAGCTCCGACCATCGGGTCGTTGCCGCCTCAAACTCGCCCGACCCGGGAAGATACACAGCAGCGGCAGATGAAAGGGAGGTCCTCAGATCTTGTAATAGCTCGTTGGGCGATTCACAGTTGGTGGGGGGCTCGCACGACGTCGCGCAGAGAGCCCACGCGAACAGGAGGAGGGCCCCAAATTGACGCATTTCACAGGAGAGGGGCCGCTTCGCAGAAAGTCTAAGAGGCTAAATCGAACCTGTAGGAACATGCAGCTACTCTCGACCAATATGGCCTTTAAGTGGTTGGATACCGCTATAAAAAACGTGGTTTGATTCGGGGCAAATTTCTCCAGTGTCGTGGCGATGTTACGCTGCTTTGCCGGCACAACTGGCCGCCCGGCATACGTGCCGTATATAAGTATTACTTGGTTCTGTAAGTGATGTTACACCACATCGGCGCATTACCACCCGGTTCTGGTAATCTCTGTGATGTGCAGTACGGATAGCCCCTTATGGCTTTATCTGTAACCGTCCGGTGAGATCTAGAGCTGCATGTGTGTGAGATTACCCCAACATAACCCTGCTTGTCGGTATGTATTGGAGAACCGTTAAGGTAGTCATGCTGCGAATCCTCTCCTAGTAATCCTACAAGAATACAAGGATTTACATAAGAATGGTAGGATAGACATACCAAAGCTTGCCATATGCTAACACACCATCGTGTGTGTGGTAGTTCAAACGAACCCATGCGCGTCATCTTCCACGTAGCGGGCGCGGGGATTTCGTAGTCAGCGGTAGCTATCCTAGGTATGCTCTCATTCCTGTCTGTCAATCATGAACTCCTTTGGGGTCTTGACCGAGCCGAGCTGAACATACATTACTAGGGGGAATACTTGCTAATATCACACGTATTAATGATATGATTGACTCAACTTTGTTTAGGGTCGAGGGCCATTCCCGGTAGTTAGAGGTGGGAACGGGTGGTTAGCGGGTATCAACCTTTGTCGGCAATCTTCTTTCCTGTCCCTTTCGAGCCTCTAGTTGCCCTCTGGATGAATAGGATAGGTGCGCTCGGACGATGATTCATGGTGTATTACTACGTATACACATCTCGATAAGAGTAAATTGGATATAACGTTTATTCGGCTGCATGAATCGCCTCAGTATGTGAAGTAACATCTCGGACAACCCAAGTTTGACTCGCACGAATCAAAATCACATGTAGTACTACTAGGTTAAATAAGCACCATCAGCATTGCTGTGGCGCTTTCAGGAGGGAAATGCTGGGCGATTGTGCCACAAGTAAGAGTCTTGGTGCTCAAACCCCCCTTTCACTCTATCAATCAAACAAACGTCTCTGCTTTATCTCGAATTTTCCATCAGAAATATGATAAGGGTCCAGAATAGCCTCTACTGATGTCTTTCGCTCCGCTGCGCTGGTGTTCTAGTCAATACTCCTTACTGAATCACGAATGTCTGCCAACGACTCCCCCGACCCAGCTGCCGCAGCAGCAGCAGCGGCGGCGGCGGCGGCTGCGGCTCGCGCGTTTAACATCCAATTGTTCACCCTCTATTCTATCGGAGTGCTCGTAACTGTCCTCAGAACATATGCTCGAATCAAAGCTGTGGGTATAAGAAACCTGCACGGGGATGACATTCTCATTTGGATTGCTATCGTAGGTGCACTTGAGGGTTTCATTGCATATGGCCGACTTCTCGTCACTGACCTGTAGGTAGCTGTTCTATACAGCCCAGACAGTCCTAGGCTACAGCGTTGGAAGTGTCGCTCATGGTCTGGCGAATAATGGCATGACTGACGCTGAGCGAATCGCTTTGTCTCCTAACGACCCAGAATACCAGACAAGGTCAGTGCCGTATTAAGAAGTCATCCCCAGAAAACTCTTTGAGATGTTGCTAAGTCCTTTCGATTCAGAGTAATCGGTTCGAAGATCCAGATAGCCGGTTGGTCTATCTACTCGTCATTAATGTGCTTTCTCAAGCTTTCCATTTTGGTCTTCTATATCCGACTCACCGTACGTCATCCCAACGGATTATCATATATCGACGACTGATGATGTCGACAGGAAGGCCTGGGTCGGCGGTATCGACTTCAGATATGGGCAGGATTTGGTCTTGTTATTGGGTCGTTAATTGCGTCTCTGGCAGCTATCCTTTTCTCGTGCTTGCCAATATATCGAAACTGGCAGATTTACCCAAATCCTGGTAGTATGTCTCCCATACATCCATTTGAATACATCATACTAATAAAGGTATTTTCCTCAGACCACTGCCAGCCCGCCATATCGAGTACGATAGTTTGGACTTGCTTCGCTGCCAATATCATAACTGACCTATAGTAAGCAATTCTTGGAAACACTTTGCCTTTGTTTCGGCAACTGTCATAGTACGAGGTTTCCATATTGCGCCAACACGGCGTCTGGAAGCTCCTTGCTGAGGCCTTCATTAAATGCGATCCAGATTATGATAACTGACTCTAAGTAATCAGTCTGATTCTTATACCTCTCCCCATGCTATGGGGGACTTCGTTGAAGCTCATCAAGAAGATAGCGTCGAGTATTGTCCTTGGTGCAGGAATATTCGTCCTCGTAGCCGCGACGCTGAAGACCGTCTTCGTTATAGTGGTGAGTGATCTTATCTGATACACTAGCCGATTCTAGCATTATAGATCTGATATATTGTCGTTGAAGGACCCTGTAAACGGAGCACAACTCGCTGGCGAGTGGGGTACCCGTGAGGCATTTGTCGCTGTTTTCACGACGAATCTCCCCTTGATATTTCCCCTTATCAAGACTTGGATCAGCCCTATCTTTGGTAGTTCCCTTTGGTCAACCCAAAAGAGTCTTTCGCGTGAGGGAGCTCAAACCATCGGCGGTGGCAGTTGGAGCAGCAAACGAAACCGGGCTCATGGCGTCAATGTGCTCACTACCAATCTTTCGGCTATGGATAGCCAGGAACATATGGTGCAGGAGATTCCGTTGCAGAACTTAAAGATCTCTGGAGAGCCGGGTACACATCCTCCTGCGTCGAATGCGGTGTATATCACCAACCAGATCGACGTAGTTCATGAAGATGTCGGTATTCACAATGATGATAACAAGAGACAGCGAGTTCATGAGAGTTGGTAGCTACGGGACGAAGAAATATGCCATTACATTATAAAAGAATAAGGTCAGTATATAGAGAATGCTACTGCTACTTCCCATAGGGATCACTATTTAATGGAATCGGAAGTAACAGAAGAGAGAATTATGACATAATACTTGTCGAATTTAGCGATCTAATGATCTCGACAACTGCAATTTTCTCAATCTGCGCTGTGTTAGGATTGCATATCAAAGCATGAGTGGCTGGCCACACCTATTTCGTCCATGAAATTCTTGTAACAACGGTTTGACATACTAAAAAGTGACTTCGTTGTACCAATAATGCCAATAAACATTTATTTTTAATAACCGTTCACCAAATTAACAATTGATGATTGAAAGTTAAAGTTTTATATGGTAGCTTAACTGGATCAACATTTTACACACCTTATGATGCGCCGACTAGGCACATCTCATTAATCAACACTATAGCATTTAGCATCAAATGGCGCTTTACAGCATGCTGAATAAGACTGACTGATAATAGACATGCTGTACCCCTATCTCTTCGCATTCCCCCTCGGTACCGAGACTTGAAAAGGGGGCTTAACGTTGCACTGAGACTCTTGATATAGCATGATATACGCCTTTAATTACAACCCTTATTCCAACAACATTTTTGTAGCAAATCCAGTTGTTAGAAAATCCTCGCTGTCATGTTTCGCCCTCGTCTTAAGTCATTTCAAAGTATCAACGCTAGACGAAGCTTTTGGGAAGGGGTTTCTTCGCCCGGGTACCTGAACTAGCAGGGATGGATAGCTTTCCCGCAGTGAGAGATTAGCGTGCCAAGATGAGGTATCATCTATCTAGATTAGTGCACAGACTACCATATCTGTACTACCTACCATATCAAATAGTTTGAAACATGCGTGAAGAAATGGTGCGATATTGTGCACATAGGCGTAGCAGTATGACTAGCGTCGTTGGCACGGTATGCCACGACTGAATCCGTACAGTACACACGACCCGACTGGCCGCGGACAGCGACAAACTTTGATGATCAAACTTTAGACATAATTAAGACAGTTTAATTTGACCCTGTGACCAATATCCGTCTTTCTTTCATGACACTAGCCCTAGGAAACCTATGATATACTGGTCTCGATGACCTTGAAAGGGGGCGAGTGAGTATATAAGCCATTTCTAAATGACACACATACCCCTTGCGGCATTCTCAAGAAGTTTCAAAAGGCGGAATAAACTCCCAGCCATCACTCTCCAAAGCCGGCTCTAATAACCCTGCATGCAGGACCCGCTCCGCCTCGGCCCGCAAAAACTTAGGAACCAAAGATTGGTCACCGTCGGAACCTGTAAGATGCGTTCCGTATATCGGGACCTTCCGGGTCTGCTGTAGGTGAGTCGAAGCGTACCTGAACCACTCGGCCCAGGTTCCCGGCTTGATATCGTCATCCTCATGGTCGGGGAGCACCCACGTGACTGCCAAAGGCATTGCCCAGCCGCTCCCAGGCCACCAATAGCCTCCGCTGAACTTCACAGCCAGGCAGGTCGAGCTGATGTTAGTCAGCCAGTCACGAGCGGCTTGCTGCAAGCGTGTCTCGTCAAGTTCATCATCGGGGGTTGCAGCGAGAGCCGCTGCTCCGGGCAATTGGCCAGGTGGGATGTCCCTGTCGCTCTCTCGAGTCAACTCCGGCTTGAAGGGCAACGACATTAACTTGACATGCATCTCGGTCGGCATCAGCGCGGCGTACTTCCAATACTCATGCTCCGCGTGTAAGAAGCAGATGTGCTTCCGATAGTATTCTGGGCCATTCCAGTTCTCAGCCTTGTCTACGACTAGACGCACGCGCTCGAAGCAGTAGTCCTGAGCGAGGTAATCGACCATGATATGCGCCGAGTTGCCGACGGGGCCGCCGATCCCGATCCTTTCAGCGTTGGCGCCGTCGATGAGCCCCAGATGGCGTATCAGTGGGTGGTAGCCTAGTAAACTTGGGTTTTAGTCTGGTAATGCAGATAGTGGGCTCCTACAACTCCTAGGAGCAATTATTTGGCTGCTGAACTTACGTAAACCTGCACATTCGGTGCGATCCTTCCAGATTTCGAAAAATACCCTCCGCCATCGGTCGATATAGGGATTTCCCTTGCGCGCTCCAATGAGCCCGTTCAATATCTGCCCCTCGTGTTGTCGATAATGGAAGTTGATCACGAAGACCTCGTATGGACACTCGGGGTTTTCAAGCATATTCCAGAACGAGTCGTCAAAGCTGCGAAGCAGCACTGTGCCAGAGTCCATCCATACACCTGTTCAATTGCTAAGTTAGTAGGCGTCGGTTGTTGGGTTAGGGGACTACGTGCCACCGTGCTTGTTCAGAGTTAGCTTATTGACCTGCTTTCTTGGACAGTGCATATTGACTTACGAGATACACTAGAGGCAGTCGGACCATATCACTCGCGTGCTGCGCAGGCGTCTTCCCCGTCATGGTCTTTTTCAGGAAGCATTCTGGCAGATATTCCGCGCCAATAAAGTTCAACGCATGATTTGGTGAGCCGTCCACTATATCGATACATCGTACATCCCATGTAGGCCCAAGACGTCTGACCCAGCCGATCACATTCCGTTTGCACCATCGTGGCATGTTCTTGAAGCTGTTTTCAAAGGTAGCTCTTCAGCGCGAGCTACACCAGCCCAGCTTTGGCACGAGAAGGGGCCTGTAATAGTGTACTCACCCCGAATGCCAGAACGCCCAGCAATTCTTCTCATGCGTCACTGGTCGGTAGCTATCTACGAGCTTTTCGATCTCGGCATCTGTACGATGGTCAATTTTGCTCTCCGGCATGTACTGGAGAGCCGGGGTCAACGTGGGCATCTTGTCAGGAGACATAGCCGTTAGGAGACTTCAAAAATAAAGGGGAGAGGGGAATAATGAATAACTCGACACTAATATTGCTGTCCCAAGCGTAACGTAGTGAGTATAAGACGAGGGACGAAGGGAAGATGGGGAAACGGCCAACGCTAAGTCTTGTAATGTAATATTGTACAACGAAGTACTATATTATGTACAGAGAGGAAGCTGAGTCTTACAACTACGCAAGAGGAGAAGGGCGGAGTGGGGCCAGAAACCATTAGCGGCGCGGTATTGTGACATCGACGGTCCCCAGCATTGCATTTGCAGCGATCCATCCTCGCTCCTGGCGTCCTGCTCGTGCAGGGATATTATCGTCTCCCGATTGCATGCATGCGAAATGGGCGCACTACATGTGTACAACTCGTTTTTCGGCCCCGATGCCACAGTCTTTTGTGGCGGCCGGCAGCTAGCGCTTTACGCCAACCCGTTAGCCTTCGAACATATGCAGGTTTCCTTCTATATTGCTTTTCTGTGCCTCTTCAATGCCTGCCAAGATTTGTGTGCATCGAATAAGTACTTCGAAACCCGTAAGATACACCAGGACTTTTTCTTAATGCAAAAAACGAAAGAAAAAAGAAAAAAGAAATACTTGCTTGATGGCTCTAGAGTGCAAATCCTAGATCATCGTTATGTCCTTGTTAAACTACACAGGATTGAGTCCTCCATGGCCCCTTGACTCAGTGAAAGATCAGCACGGTTTCACGCTCTTATCACACTACCCAAAATCCACAAATAAGGCAATGTTGTTTCCCTAGTTGACTTCAGGATGGAGAGTTTGTAAAGAAAGAAATTGACGCCTTCAATGTGACCGACAGGCATTTCCAATTATTTAATCGCCTAATCTTCTCTAACGTTAATTTGATTCTCTGTGAAGTCTAAACTTAGATAGCATTAGATCTTACCAAAATATTAATTTGTAAGAGAGAACTTACAGCTGGACTAGATAATTCGTATATAGTCCCAACGCGGGTACCCTAGCTTCATTATCGTAAAAAAAGATAAATCAACATTTTCCGATACCCTGAGTAGTCCTAGCCTTGAAAATACCTTCCACTCTGAAGTTTCCTGGAGAGCCATAATGTGAAAACTCCAACGGCCTGCAACTACGGCAAAAGGCCTACGAATGCTTGACGGATTCGCGGCATCAAGGCAAGCGGGAGGATCAAATATGGAGTGCAGGCCATCCGAATCACAAGACCAGTATCCATCAAACAATACAGTTACCAGGTGAAGCTGCGGCAAGTTCTCTGGATTGAAACTTGTTGCCTGCACTGGTGGCGTGGGTGCATACCCAGGAGGGGCTCTGCTAGGTGTATATTGAAGCCATGGGCTGCTGTTGAGAAGTTCGGTCGGGAAGCTTAAACCAAGTTTCGAGGATAAGAAGTTGCACGCGGGTAAACCGAGGACGTCGAAACCGTTCACTATTCCGAAGCGAAACCAGTTACTCCGAGAACCTTCCTCGCCATTGTCTAAGAAATGGACTTTTGTCCCGGCAGATGCCCAACTCCATGAAGGCACAAGGCATTTACCCTGTGTATGGCGGCCTTGAAACCCCTCTTCATGCCGCCAGCTCAGCGCCGTCTCAAAAAAGCGTAGGGGATGACCATGCTGAAGCAAAGCCTGTTCAGGAATTTCGACATCCGGATCCGTAGCCGCAGTGACCAAACCCGCAAAGGCAGCGACTCTATCGGCCTCAATGGTGAGGTTTCTAGAGGTATACTCTTCTACTGCACGTACAAATTGCCTTGCACTCATGATGTTGCCAACTTCAGTGGGCGTACCGTTGAAGTTTGCCCATAGCTCTGACGCAATCAAAGGCATTGTAGCCCCGGAGTCACCCCATACAGTGCCCGCAGGCTTCGGATCGAAGTAAGTGCCTGCAGATTCCCTATACGTTCCTTTGCTGCAGCTGAAAATCATCTCCGATGGAAAGATATACAGGAGTCGCCGGGAGAATACTTGCTCTTGAAACGTCCATCCCCGTGTACGCCATACAGTCTTTTCGTGAAGAGCATTGAAACTTGAAGTAGCGGGAAGAAGGCGGAGGACAAACGGGTCCAACGCCTTTGCTTCCCATATAGGTATCTCCGCAACTATTTCAGGCACTCTCGCTGTATTGTACGAACCAGGGAGACCATAATGTGCACCATCCCCGGAAGCAGCCACGATTGTAAGTTCAGCTCCAGCAAATATGTCCTTTATGTATGGAATTAAGGCTGACTTCTCGGCCTCGCTATTCTGGTTAATACAAATGCGATCAACCCATAACCACTCGAGACCTATAGATTTGGCAAGCTCTGCAGCATCGCGGATTGTGCGGGCATATCTAGAGACTTTCATGGCTTGTAAAGACTCTTGTTGATCAACAGTGTGTCCCCAGACATATGACAAAACTGCAAAAGGGGTCTGCGAAGGCAGCAGTTCTATAGCTCCAGAAGAAGTGTTGATCCCTCTTAAAAGTCCACGATTAATAATATGACGTAATCCAGTAGAGAATTTACTCGAATTCGAATGATGATGATGATAATTGTCGCAATTCTGTAGCCATTCTCGAAGAATTGCAGCATCGATGCTTGCGGGAATAGGGTATCTATTAGAGCTTGGGACGGCTCGACATTTGACAACAATATCGATCATCCAAGAAGCCATAGACGACTGGATAGTCGTGAGATAAGATATAGGCGAGAACCGACTCGTGTGCTCAACAGCGCTTCCTTCCTGCCCTGAGGAACTTGCTTCACCCTCCGAACCAGCAGAGTCCCCAGCCTCCGGAGGGGTCGGATAGACAGACTTTGGGTATGTTTTATTCTCATAAAACCATACATGGATTTGACCGGCGTGACGTAGCTTCATGCGTTTCTTGGTCCCTCTACCGGACCTGCTGCGTGGCTCAGATGACCAGAGAAACTTTGGACGTAAGCAGCAGTAGGCGTTGCGCAACCATGAGAGTTGGCCCGTTCGAGTGGCGCATTCGGTGATCAGGCTACAAAGTGGGCATTCATGGCTCTCCGACGCCCTTTCTAGAGAAAAATCGAGGTAGACAGCGAAATCATCCTCATATTCACGAGTTGATTTTCGGGAACCCCTTTTCGCTTTCGGCAATGCCACTAAGGGACTTAGATCAAGACAACTGCAAACATCACAGAGATTTCCTATCTCCATGATGAATAGAGATTCGGCTCTGACGCGTCAAAGAAATTGTTCTGCAGTCTGTGTGAAAGGTGGGGTAGTGCCTGACTGGAGTTGAAATCCTCTCCAAACCTACTGCATGAAATTGAATATCAGTGGTCGCCGCCAGAGCAACGCTATTGCGGACGAGGGAGGAAGTTTGGCTTATGTGAATCTAATACGACTAAAGTTGACTGTTTACCTCTCACAATCTAAAGGTATTAGAATGGTCAACTCCCTGATGGCCGTCCTGAAAAGACCTTTTGCTCATGCTACTACATTGTGGCGGAGTAGGGCGAACTCACAAGGCTACCCTTTACGGATTGGGAGATATTACCACTTCGTACGGATATTCTTCGGAGCCAAGTCACATGATGCCCATATAACAGAATAGATCAGGTCAAATGGGCTGATACGCTCGCTTTTGCGTGTAGACCAATATACTGCTTTTTGAGCGTACCAGAGCCTTGTAGGTGCTCCGTCACAGATAACTAATAGATAATGGAAGGAAAGACATTAAAAAAAACAGCTAAAATGTGGCTGGCATTCTCAGCCTATCAAGAGAGGACGATCAGCACTCGAGTTGCTATAAGGAATGTTACGGTTCAATCTAGTATCTGGCACCGGATACGACCAGTTCTAATAATTGGGGAATTAAAACGAAATTCTTAGCTTTTAAAACAGGAACAAAAGCACGAGATAATGATATAACACGGACCGACACAGTAGTGATCATGTTGTATTCTCGATATCCGACTTCTCTCCTTTTTGCTCGACCCTAGTATCTAATGAGACTAATACTCATCAACTCTCTCATCAAAGCTAGTTAGGGAAGAACCCAGCTCGAATCCCAGTTCCTCATCTATCTACACTTCAATCTTCAAGCACTGTCCACGCATCCACTTCGTTGACGTCATGAGAGACATCGCGGACCATGCGAGGATTCCGCTGCTTGACGAACGGCGTCATCATGAGCCAATCGCGGAGGAAATACGCGATGACGCCCAGTCGGAAGGTCGGGTTGATGCCTTGCCACGCGTATCCAAGCGTGTTCCGGGACGGGCCGGGCGTGGCGTCGTAATTGACGACCGGACACCAGCTTGCGCTTATAGTTAGTTTCGGATATCAAATCCGTAGGGTAGGTAGGTTGACTCACTGCCAGTTGGTGCGTGTCGTTTGCGTGTACCCCTCGCGGGTGATCATACCGATGTACTAAGCAGGGCCAATCAGTCAGTTGGTGCAGATGATAATTATTTCGCAGGGTCTGAGAAAAGGAAATGCCTACCAACGGTCTCTCCAACGCGATATCCTGACGGTGGTACCCGAAAATAATCAAGTGGTTCTAGATAAGACAGACAGAAATCAGTTCCCAACTCTCTCATCAAAAGAAGACGCTATTCCTACCGAAGGTATGTGACGACGAGGCGCTCGTCCAGGAGGGTTGACATTGGCAAAGTCGACGCCAAAGTAAGTGCCACCCTGTACATGATACCGTGAGCTATTTAACTCTCTATCCGCATGGAGTCGTTTTTCGGACACCAGCAGATACGTACCTCTCCAACGGGGAACTCGAGTATGAGATCACTGCTCAGGTCGAGCTCACCACCACTACTGGCCGAGGAAGCGAGGTTTCCGCCACGACGCATCTCACGCGGCCAGATCTCGCCATTCTGGCTCAGGCCGGCGTGATCTGGGCCGACATTCTGGGGATCGAGCATCATAGATCGAAAGATGGCGGCCGCCCATCGGACTAGCCGCGGCACGGTTAGTTGTTGCCCCCATCCATACACTGTTGAACTAGATGCGAAGGAGAGGAGAGAAGAATGGTATATCATGGGAGATAGAAATGGGAGAGTTGACATACATTGCGTGAAAATGGTTCGCTGATGAAACATAATCTGTCTCGTTCCGCCGTCGTTGCTTGGTTCGACTCCGCTTCGGGACGAGGGACCAGCCATGACGCGCTCGGGGATGTTGTTTCGCGGGGCATTCCTGTGATTCATTAGATTGCAAGTACGTATCTAAGGCTGCAATGCTTTCACGCCAGGTGCGTTAAGACAAGTTGAAAAAGGCAGGGGACAGAAGGGGAGACTGACTGTTGGTAAGTTGCCATTAGGCCTTGGGTCTGCTCGTCCATATCAGGCACGTCAAGACTTGCGTCGAACGGCGGGCTGATCCAATCGGGGATAATGGTCCGCGACGGACGCGGCTTGATCATGTACGTCGGAGTAGCAGCGTCATCGTCGTCGTCGAGGGGATCAGCAGCAAAGGTCTGCGTGGGAAGAACTACGGTGTTGTCTTCCTTGAGCGTGGTAATGGTTGAGTTCTCGAAGCTCACGGGTACGGCGGCCACCGCTAGAGCAATCACGAGGGCCCAGATGAGGATGAGGGCTCGCACTGCGGAAAGGGCATGGGTTAGGATTGTTGTGTGTAGGGAAGATCTAAGTCAGAGGAGGTGTTGGGGGCGTGCAGATAGTAGGAACTCTGCTCAAAGCTGGAAATATTTGATCTTAGAATACTTACTACTGGCGATGGAGGCTCAGGCCTTGTAAAGTGCTGAATTCAGATGTGAAAAGATGAGTGATGCTGGTGGTGAAGTAGCTCCTTGTGTGATGGAGTGTCAAGTCAAGAGTTCATGAGGTACGATTCAGAGTTTTCCTGCAATTAGAGAATAATGCCAGGCCTCATCTGTTAAGTAGGCAACAAGTTTAACTAGCGTAGATTGATACGTCAATACAAATGCACATGACCGCAATCACCCAATGCCATTGCCCATGGAAAAGGGGGATGTGATTATTCGGATGAAGTTCTCTAGGGTCACACTTCTTTATTCGAGAGGTGAATTCTTTGAAGCTATGAATCTGGTACATATCTGTGCAGGAACCGTGATACCAATTCACCTATCCCAAACCTATCCCAAGTCTATCCATTCACTCATGCCATGCAGTTTGACTTATCATCAGCGCCTCCCCAGCGAGAAGCTTCTAATCCTATTGTTAACACTATACAGATTCATTGTCGTGCAGCGTCCAGTCTATTTATTCACTGCTCTGCCTTTTCAAATAACTTCTGAATGGCAGGTAGGAACGCTTGAGCTTTCCTAAACTCTCCAAGTTTAACTCGCATGTAATCAAATGCAACTAGTATCACTTCGTCCGTCTTAGCCTCATTCTCCGTTTCGGCATCAGGGTGAGTGTCAAAGTCTTCTAGGGCGGGGATCTTTTGATATCTCTGGGAGAAATGCGTCAAGAGGATTCTTCTTGCGCCCATCCTCCGACCTACGTCAATGGCTTCCGACATGGTGGAATGCTTTTTGGCAATTGCGTCCCCCTGTAACTCGTCATCGAACGTGCTCTCGTGTATTAAAATCGTTGTGCCCTGTCCAATTTGCACAAAGGCATCGCTGGGTCGGCAATCACCTGAATATGCTATCTTCAACCCTGAGGGGAAGGTAAAGGCTGTTGCAAGTGCCCCAAAGCAATGGTTGACCCAGGCTGCCTCGATCTTCTCCAAGCCAAACTGCTCAGTTTCTTCGGTGCTAAATACGTGCGGCCCGCTGACGCGCGTCTTAGAGTTATATGTGCTAAAGTGAATAGGGACTATGCGCTCGAAGCCGAAGTTTTCGACATCGGCGTATTCTCGTAGCCAAGCAATCATATGACTGTGGGAGGCAACAGCAAGTTTAGCAGATGGCTTGGACCTCGCTGTTTCTTCATGCCAAGCTTTGATGACTGAGGCAGTACCCAGATGGTGATCCGCGTGGAGGTGACTAATCCAAATCACTTTGAGATCTCGGAGCACGGAGGGTAACTCATCACCAAACACGCGGCGTAGCTGTCCCAAAGTGTTTTCACCGGCGTCGAAAAGATAGTTTCCATAGCCTGGCACACGAACCAGTGTGGCGGAAACATTACGGTATTTGGAAGGCTGTGCCGAGCCAGTACCAAGGGAGATAATTTCGGCGTCCCTGTTGGGAAGATCTGCTTCGGCTTTCTCGACTCTCGCTATGAAGCTAGGGTCAGAAACCTTGCGCTTTGCTTGAGCAGCCATCTCCAAGACATCTTGATTCAAGTCTGCCCGAGCAAGCTCCTCAATGTCTGGAAACGGTATTATCTTGTCGTCCTGATGAATGTACTGCGGCGCGAATTGTACAGTTTTTCCAAAACGGCCAACCTCATACGTGGAAGATTCAGCCATAGAAGTCCCCAAGACCGACAGCTCATTGCTATGTGCGGGCAAAGGAAACCGGTCAGAGTCGATACACCGCAGCTTGTAGGCTTGTGCGGCTGCGGATTCTAGGGAGATCATGTTGGGACAGGTGTCAGCAGAGGTGACTATGTGCTTCATCGAAGACATTTTCCGCATGAAATCTTGAACTCTTGTATCATTGACAACGTCACTGCCTAAGATCCAGAAAATGAGTTTTATACCTTTCATTATCTGGCTATCTGCCCATTCGGGTCGGTCGACTAGGGCGTCAATATAGGAAATGTCTGGCAAATCGACAATCGCAAAACCGGTGCCAGTAACGGTTTCACCAAGCACCATTTCCGGGGTCACCTCGATCCCATCCTTACCCTTGACGCTCTGCTTGTTCGTGAGTGCACGATAATCCTTCTTGGCAACGCCCAATCTTTCAGCTGCTTGTGGATTGAACTTGCCCCGCCTGTCGTGTCCCTTTACAATATAGCACATGGATTGCTTTGAGGGCTCGGTCCGAGGCAGCTCTGCGACAGTGGCGCCTGGCCATGGCTGGCGAACCAATACGGGGATATCGGGCACTTCCTCGCCGCTGCCAGGCATGGGACCGGTATACACCTCTAGATGTCCCTTGTCATTGCGCACAAATAGCTTCGCTGGCAGTTTTGCTTGGTGCAATGTCGTCTCGATGAGGGCGTCAGCTGTCCAGTCGGAGTCAAACATCTGAGTAACTACAGCCTCTGCGACCTTTTGGCTGCTTTCGTCGTGACGAGAAGTGGATGATCCTATTACGGTGCCCTCTTTGAATTCATCATGGCTGCGCTTACGAGGGCTCGCCGCAGCTAATTCCTTTTGATCAACCCCAAGGGGCATATACCACACATTAATGTTTTCATCTTTCCAATCAGGTTCCGAGTTAGGGGCACCTCCAATGGCACGAGGATCGGCGCGTATTTCGTGTGGCTGTAGGGGTAGGCCTTTTCGAAATATGAAGCGGCGAGAGGTGGCGAGAAGGTGTGAGAGATTCTTGCCGGCGTGAACATTCAAAGACAATGGGATGGAGGCCGCGGCTTCGGGAACGGTCTTCTTCTTCTTCTTAACATCCCCGGCGGGCTGCTCTTTTAATACATCTGCCAAGGTGAGAATCATGCCCAGAAGCCCGCCAGCATTGTGCCAGTTGACAAGCCCAGACAGGAAGATGTTTTCAACTTTGTTGATGGCCAGCTTCCGCTGGACGAAGGCGCGTTGGGTTCCCTCAGCAACATGGCCGAAGATATAGCGCTGGCTGTCGAAATGTAACAGAATAGCGGTGCCCAGGGTGTCGGCGGTAGGCGTCGTGGCAATCTGGACGTAGTTCAACATCTTCTTAGAGAAGATAGTTGTGGTCGGGCGCGGGGCACGCGGCGGGCAGCGAAGGAGGAGAAAGTAGGGTTTTCCTCGTTTATATGCGCAACGCGTGCGTAATATTGTGCTCACAGCAGGTTCGCCGAAAATCGCAGTGCTCGGCAGTGCGATGTTCGCAAAGACTGAGGTAGCGGGCGTGCGTCGGGGTAGTGATAGTGGGGGTGATCGTGGTCGTGGTCGTGGTCGTGGTATTGAGACAGCCTTCGTGGCCCGTGAGAATAGCGAGGAGGGCGCCCTGATCGTCTTAACTACAGCATGTCTGCTCTTCATCGAGTTTCCCAAATTGTGAGCATGCGCTATTCTGCCGTTAATCTTACTGAACGGCGCTGGTGCAGCATGTTCACTGGTGCCTTTGCAGGTTTATTTTTTAGAGTTGCGATGAGTTAGTTGGTCTTATCTTATCGCCTAGGTTAAGTCGTGCATAGCAGTGCATTAAATCCGCATTTGACTCCTACGCTAACCTGAAGGAGAAGATTTAAATACTACCTAACCTCTGAGCAAATTGTACCTGAGTACCTTCAATTCCTAGCGTGGATCATGTACGTTCTATTAAAGAATTAGCTTTAGTAAGCGTGAGGAGACATCTCCATCTTTTCAAATGGAATAAGCCGATTCAAACAACTACTCTACAAATTCAAGCGAGTATGATAGCGATATGAGGCATTATGGAACAGAACACAATGAGTTACTTATGCGTAGCGGAGAAGTATAACTCGTGCGAGAGAGCAAGACGGTGAGTGTATATATATATATATAGCGTGGCGAGAAGCCAGTATCATCATTCATCATTTCTCTCTCCTCATAATACAACTTCCTCTACTATCCACCACTTACGTCCGCCATCAAGGATTATAAGAAAGGGCCTCGAGGTTGCGTACTTGGTAGAGGGTATCTTGAATAAGTTCAGTAACGGAACACATCTTGACTTGTTATCGATGAACCTACCACTGCTTGGACCCGGGGACCCAGATGATCCTTCCATTTGCAAATTGATGATGCTGCAAGTGATGCGGTTAGTTACCCTCCAGTCCTATCGAACATTATTGTACATACAGGTATAGCGGTTTTCCGAAGTAGCCGCCTCCTATCTGGGTTGTAACGAGCGAACCGTCCATGTAGAATTTTACCGAAACACTAAAAGACTTAGTCAGCATGTTTCCAAGAACCCTCCTCAGTGCTGGTTGAGTTTTTGCCGCATACTCTTTCTGGTTAATATCCCGCACTTCGCATTTGATCGAGTGAAACTATATATAACAATGGAGTCAATAATGTCCCCTGATAGTGAGAATCAACGGGGTTCTCAGGAGCTTGCAGGAGTAAAGTTTTGCTGTTGATACAGCAGACTTACTTGATCAGAGCTAGAATAAGTAACGTCTTTCCAGGAGAGAACTGAAGAGGTATTGAACGTGTTGAACGACTGCCAGTCTGATATCAGCAACTACCTCAATGCAGGCTCTTCAATAACCAGAGGATAACTAGCGTATGTAGCGCTTTTAATCCATCGAAGAGATTAAGTGGCATGAGGTTATCGCTCACAATTTTTCCAGAGCCTTTCCATTCGGCCATGTCAATCTCGGGAGGCCAACCATTGACTGCCGTAAGCCAAAAGGCCGGCCAAGTACCCTTCGTCGTTGTTGCCTTGAACTCGCCCGAAAAGTCGTACCCACCGCCGCGGGAGACATTGAAGTGCTCCTTTGCGTGAATAGCGCCCGACAAGTAGTTGATCTTGATGTTTTGGCCACCATGCACAGCGTCCGGCTGGCCAGACACCTTCTTCGCTGTCAAGGTGAGCATTCCATTTGAGAACTTGACTTGATCCTTGCTCATTCGAGCTCCTCCGTTGCTTCAACGTCAATGGTCAGTGATTTCACATCGAGGGTGCCTCACACGTTAACTCTCAGATCACTCACTGATCGGTTCCCCAGGGATAGTTATAATTCCAGTCAGTGTCAAAATCCGACTGTGAGTTAAAACTCGTGTTGGGGATAATAGTCCGGACTGCCTCTATTCCGGCCGCAAGTGCCAAGAGACATACTCCTTGCTTTGCCAAATACATTGTGGGTAGAGGAATAAGCCAAGATAAAAGCTCAAAATCAGTCTCGAGATCGTTGTCGCGACGAGCGCACCGCGATAGATCAGTCGATCTACAAACCCAAGACGGCAAACACTCCTCGTATTAGTATTAACTTCAAGTCGTAAACCATACGCCAGAATGGCAGTGTAGACACCCTTCGCCGTTGCAATCTCGTTATTGGAACGGCACCTGTGCCTCCGTGGGGTTAAAGTGCGTTTCAGATTCATGTAACCCCAAGCGGAGCACTTGGACTAGGTTTTATGCGCTCCATACCGAGCAAAGAATCAGCGATCGCAGAATCTGTGGCGGTCCCCAATCTTCGGAGGCGAGATCCAGATCCGGCACGCTGCATTGGCACGTTCCATTATTGCCCAGAGGCCAAGGAATCGTCATGAATTCAAAGTTTGAATTGACACATGATATACGAAGTAGTTGTTGGTTCGGGCTAGGTGTGATCAGATCAATCGAGACACATATCGCCGACTGGGGTTAATTTGCATAACGTAATTCAGTCACGAGTTGATATCACCCAAGCTACCCAATCCAACTGAAAAATTGATCAGAATACGAAGGCGCGCGATTGAAATCCGAGTCGGTGAATTAAGTATTTGGACAATAGGCACAAAGGTTGGACTTAGCCATAGCCACCTGAGCCACTTTAACCCGCCACAAAAAGCTTGAAGTCTTTTGGTCGCCTGTGAATTGATATCTTTTCGTCTTCTTTGGTTCGTCCTCGCAAGAAAGTATGAAGTCGTTATTCATAGAGAGTACTGATGAATATGCCAAAGAGACACCTAAAAGTCCTCCGACGACTACTAGCTGAGGAAAAGAAAGCTGGGTTAAGAATATTGTTCAATCGCGCCAGGGCTATAATTATACAACAGTTTCGGTCTTGATGCGCCGACATCGAGCATACCATCCGATGCCTGGTACCGACTGTTTGGGTCCAGGCTTACGGTTCAGAGTCTGGCCTGCTGCCTATCCCGGTTCTGTTTGGTGAGGCTCGGCCCGAAGTAACCATGCTGCCCGGCACGGGGAGGTGACGGAACCAGGGAGGATTCCAAATCCGATATTCAACCTCGGCTGTAGGGTTCGATTTACAGAGTATTATATAGGATGTATTATTTTGGGACGACAAGATCCCCCCGGGATTGACTATACCAGTCCAAATTATGAATGGTTGAACTCTCGGTCAGTTCGGTCCGTTTCAATTAATCGCATCTCAAATTGTATGATGCATTCCGCTCGACACCCAATTAATTACGCCTTTAGTTGGGAGGAGAAAGCTACCTGATCAGGAGGTTAGTATTCGAGGCGGCTACATAAACCACTGAATTTTGGTTTAACTTGGCGTCACATATTCGCGTCGATCGATAACCGTTTTAGTAAGACTCTTGCGTCCTCGGCCCGAGAAATTCTTCAATTCGACTGACTAGGTGGCCGAGTTGCACTTATTAAATGAGCCTTTGCCTCTCATAAGATAACATCCTCCCGTTCTTTCATACTCGCACCCAACGAGCCAAATGCACTCGGACACCTTTTCTGATCTCGCCAACACGTAATACTGACGAATAACGACTAGCAGAGTGAACGGATGTACCATATCGATATCGATGGGGTGTGAAGAATGGCTCCAGCAATGACATAGTCAAATAACGCGACGAACGGTCCCCCTATTCAAGATCGACTAAATACAGCGGGTTTTCGAATCGAGAATGAATGCTTTAGCAACTAGGGCTCTTCCATTGATATCTGCTAAGGACGAGAAGAATGATTCCATCCGTGTATCGATTGCAGACTCAAAGTTCTGGGCGAGATGCATCACCATCCATAAGGGGGAGTCAGTCCCGCATCATATGATGTTGCTTATCTGCTTACTTTCGACACAATCCCAATTAATCGACGTACAGTAAACGCATCGCGCTACAGCAGCACCCATAAGCGCTAATAGCGCGGCGCATGGAAAGGATGCTGTTAAAGCGCAGATACGATTGATCCGGCGAGCCGCCAACTGACCTATTCAAAACCCGTCGCGCTTGGAATTGGTCCAGTAAATTCACCAGGTACTGCACAAATAGTGATTGATCCGGAAGACTTACGTCCGAGAATCCATAAGCAGCAGTCTATTGGTAGAACAGACATAGGATCCTATTACAGATAAGCACGTACCTAAGGTGTACGTTATGGAGTTCTATGCCAATATCAAAGATCTACCGGCGTAGTGAATTCTACTTTTGCTGTATCCCACTCCACTCAACCATATCATACGAGACTATTGGGTCTCTCATACTGGCGCTAAAACATGGCATTATGCCGCTATGTTAAACTAGCTTATTCTAATTGGACGTTTGCCAGATCAAGCACTGCCGACTTACTTGCCGCTGGTGGGTTTGATTCGAGACCATGAGAAGAATATGATTCTTGAACTGTCTCCTGTTTAAGACAAACGCGTCATCGGTTGAACCCCCCTTGCAGTAGCGCACAAGCATAATACCTTTGGTTTGACAGCAGCTATCAAAACGGTGCATGTTTGATATTGGACTAGCTGACCGATAAGGCGATAAATTTAGTGGCGTCACCGCTCTGTGCCATGTCATATGTCATCGAGAATTGTTTCACTATCATTTTGTCAAATGACCTCAAGTCTCTGACGGGCTGAGGAGGTGTCTCCTTTTGATGGCCGTGATTCGATACTCTCAGGGTGCTCCTGAAGATTACTGGTTCAACACATTGAATTCTGTCTCGGCCGTGTTGGGTCGTAGAACGAAGTAGAATATTGTTGCCAGTCCCGTGACTACAAGTCAATACCGTCCAAGTATCCTGTCTGCATTAGGTAGCATTATATACATAGGGCTACATGGGGATATGCACGTCTTGATGCTGTTTAACCAAACCTCGGCAATCAATGTGCAGATTTCATGCGGCGGCGGTCGCCTATGAAGCATGTCAGCAGTTTGACATGCTAGGCGCCAATATTTGTTGGATACATATTCAGAGACCTATCTACCCAACACTTGAGGGGTAGCACGGCATAAGTGCTGAGCTGAGAGGTGAAGATCCAGCACTCTTCACCGCCAATATCGTATTCACCTAAGCTCCCGAATCAGCGCATACACAGAATTCAAAGTCAACATTCGGCGCTAATGCGATGCATTGCATGGAAACTGTAATGTCGTGACCGCTTTTCTGGGGCCGTTTATTCAAATGGTCCGTTGTCAACGAAACCACGACCAATAATCTAGACGGCAACTCTAATATTATGGTCTATATTCAATCTTTGTCAATATGCATGCAGTACCACCCTAACCAGAACCTAACTCCATCTTCTGCCAGGTAAATATGCTAGAGAAAACCTATGCCGGCCATATGTATAATGCAATATGCAAAATTGCGCCTCAACTAGGACTGATTAGGTTGTAATGTCTATTACCATGTATCATGGCGTAATCATTATCGTGATAAGTCTCGTAGCAAGAGCAGCAGGGCTATTCTTTTCGCCCTAGCTGCTCCGCGACTGGTGAACAGATATTGTAGCTCGTATGGAAGAACTCGGCTGTCTCGCCGCTCCGCCGCTGCATCTCGGTGTCGAAGAGATTCAGCATAGCACCCACGCCTGGGATCCTCTCCAGCCTGTTGACCGATTGTCTCCACGCCTCTAAGTGTCTTGTGCTCGCCATGGCGTTCAGCTCGCGCACGCGTGTCTCTAGCGTCTCCAGCACGGCGGGGTTGGGCTTGGGCGACGACCCCTGATGCCCGCTCGTAGTTGGTGAGGCCCTCCGCATCCATTCTAGGTACTCTGCCATCACGGAGGAGATGCCCGCGATCTCGGCCTGTGTGTTAAACACGACCATAGCGAAGGCCGTCAGCTCGGCGAGTATGTGGTTGGCGTCATCGGCTCTATAACCCCTCCCGCTGGGCGACGCAGGCGGTGACGTCGTAGTCGTAGATGAACCGTTTACTATCCTGACTTCTCGCAGACTGGGCATACGTCCATGCGAGTACACGCTTTCACGTCGAAAAGAGGTCGGGGTAGTGCTAGGTCCCGCCATGTCGTCTATGCGTCTTGGGTCTCCCATCTGAAACTGGGACGGGTCATTAGTAATGCCCATATGCGGGCTGGGAATGTAGTTCATAAACTCGCTATCCAGGTTCTCTGGTGACATGGGTAGTGAGTGATGTGAGAAAGGGGTTGGCGGTATGCCATGAACTCCCGCCGACATGAAATGGTCCCCCGTAGGCATCGCCGTTGGCATCGGTAAGTTAAAAGGGGAGCAGTCCGGATACTCGATTCCTATCGCCGAGTTCGGTGTCGTGATCGGCGGCTGCTCATTTGTAGTAGCAGGTTTATTCGTGTTACTATGTCTCAATATATACGCTTCCGCTTTATCTGTATTCGCCGTGCGTCAGCCCCCTCGGCATGTCCCTCAGGCAACTGCAAACCCAGTAGGGACAATACCTAATCGCTCCTGTAAACTCTCGATAGTCTGAGCAAGGTCGGCTTTTGTGGGTTTGTGTGTTGGCACATAGATACAGGTTTCGCCGGACCGCCGACATTTCTCGCATGAAGGTTGGCCCCCATCACACCGTACTTTTCTGTCGCGACATAGTTTGCAAGCTATGTGACGAGAGAGGTTGTTCATGATCGCTATGACGGTGCGGTGTGACGAAGATAAAGAGGGACGTCAGTGGCTACCTTAGCCGGTCGTTAGTCCAGCCCTCGCGTGAAGCTATGGTCGATTATGGCCTTGCGACTTTCGACGTCTCTCCACACGCGGGAGGTACTGTAGGTAGCAGAAAACTTGTAAGTTCCCGTGGCAGATAATGTGTGGGTTGGGATCTAGCTGAGAGTATAAAGCAAAGGTTACCGCCAAGCTTTGTATTTTGGGGCTGGTTTAGTTATCCCCAGGTCCAATTAAGCTATTGAGTTTATTTGTTCCGGCTCGATTATCAGCCAATGAACCCGCCAAATGATCCTCTGAGTAACTTGGATGGGGTCCAAACATATGGCTAGGATCTGAACGATTCCTGTTGTGGGGGCTTCCTTGCTTCGGGTGTATGTTTAGTAGCGGAATAGTGGAGGGCAGCAGAGAAAGATACCCCTGCTTTGGCCTTCTCGCCTTGAATAGCGAGAATATGGGGATACTTAGCCTTAAAGTATGGCCATTAACTCGATTAGCTAGCTATTTAATTGGCGTGGGAATTTATGGTCCCAGTCAGATGGGATAAAATCTGCCATCGTTTTTCATTGTGTTGGCTTATTTTTGTTGGGGAGTAGATGTCTGGCAGAAGCTGCCGTTCAGCTACGTATTAGGGGGTCATTTGAGTCCAGTTTCTCCATATTATGTCTTCTAGGATAGGCCTGTACTAAAACTCCGAAGGCTCTTCACAGATAGACTTTGGGACATGCACTTAGGCTTTTATTAGATCAGTTTACTACAAGGAGGGCGAGTCAAGAGTAAGAGTCAGGGCTTACACTATATTTTGGCCCACATGGAGCTAGGTTTCTCAGCTCACTCAACGAGGCTCAAGGTACCACGGTTAATTAGTCCCACTAATCCGATCTGCTCTGGTGTCGTGAAATACACGGACAAGCTGTCAACGTTCAAGAAAGCCTAGGACACGTCTAAAGTGAAACGGCGTTAAAGTTAGTTTCAATTTGAGGTCATGGTCCCTGACAAAACAACCTTAATAAGAAGCTGTCTAGTTAGTGTAGCGGACTAGGACTAGCAAGCACCCTGGTGCTCAGTAGACCAGGTTTGGCTGCAAGCTGTCGTGCCAAGCCCTTGGCATGTCCAGCTGCAACGTGTGTGATAAGCAGACTTACTTGCGCAATAACTTTATTAGGAAAGGCTTTTACCGCTGCGACAAAGTACTGGTTAGCCGTTTGAGGAACGATTCGGGAGGGATTACCGATAACATCATTATCTGGCAGAACCCAGATTTTACAATACATTCTTAATCGAACATCGAATGCAACGTAGGTCACCCCAGGCCTGGTTGAGAAGACCTGCCTAATTGATGTACTTGCGTCATGCTCTTCTTCAAGGTGAACGGTGTGCCATCTAGTTAGCAAAGTCTTTCCCGAACACTAAGGCAGTGTGTCAGTGGGAATTACTTGCCGCGCCAATTTGAAATTGCTCCCCACGCAGCGTCGTCTTAGTCGAACCCGTCAGGAAACGTCTCTGCCGGACCGCGGGCTTAGCTTAAGCCTCGCGTAGGCGATAACTCCGCGATCGTGCCACTAGTACTCGCCTTGCCCGTCACTTCTTCTGTCGAGATTTCCCCGCTCTCGAGTGGACACAGTCAGACTAGATTGACCGATCTTTTATGTAGATGAACGCGAGCTTCGTAAGGTGTTAGCATCACATTGATACGTCAGAAGTATAGGTTCCGGCTAACGAGTACGAGAAAAACTGAGGAGAACTTCAAGATTCGGCACAATTGTGCTGTTAAAGTGCTCTAGGAGCACAGGGTTTTCTCATGATAGGTTGAAAATGCCATACATAACCCAGGGATCATGGTTAGACTGGGGTGTCGGGAGATCAAAGATACTCATATTTAGAAAGGACCACTACTGCTTTGATGCGGCGTTACCTGCGATGAGAGCAACCACGAGATGGGCAAACCGGCTCGGCCCGCTATGAGGAATGACATGCATCTTCATTGCTTAGCCAGTACCATCCAAGCTTCTCGTTACAGGTGTTCGTTTAATCTGCAGCAAGTGGTCGGCATTAATAGCTCGTGTAAGCTCGTGATTTGGTTTGCAGCTCGCCTGCCTCTGTACCTAGGAAGGATCCGCAGGCATGGAAGCTTCAAAATCTATGTAGAGATCCTGCTAGGGCTGCAGGCAATTTTACCGAACTGCGTGCCAAGTGAGTTGACATATTGCTACCATCAACGTCACAGAACCATGTGATTAGCAGGCAATTCTCAAGTTCGGCAGAGACATTCGACTGATTGTTAACCCCCTCTAAGCGCGCTAACATAAGAGTCGTGCTTATGTAGCTCATGAGCCCGGCCAGGTTCGATGCATTAGTTAAGCGCCCTGTAGTTCGACAAGCATCATTATACTTGGCGCTCATGGCCCTGTCGCGCCTTTGTCCCGCCGTAGAGAGAACAAGCATTTCTCTGCGATCAGGATGCTAATCCTGAATACCACTACGTAGTCGACACTCATCACGATATTGGCTGAAAGAGCGAGGCCTCCTCATTACGCAATTGCCTAGTAAAGCCCATGCCTGTCAAGTTTGCTGGGCGTACTAAATCTTGCGCTACCGCGTCAAAGGTATTATTGTCCAGAGTTATTCATAATTTACGGGAAACTCCTTCGGAAACTCCCTCTATATAGCAGGTTCCAAAAGCCTTGCCTAGCACTTAACAAGGCAACCCTTGGGGATAGGATTGTTAAGCTTACTCCGAACTGCAGGTGAATTTGGCTTCTACACTAAACTACATGGGGAGCCGATCTCCTCCAGCATGCTAATTAAACTTCAAAAGGTACACACCAGTCAGCCATCAGCAAGTCCCAGGATATACTACGTCGTACCTAATTACTAGGTGATCAGTTTCGCAATCCGAAGCAGTTTTGAGCGACTTGGGACGAAATTACGCGTCTTAAGTATCATGCTACTACTCAGGCACGTGGACTTGATCTGGGGATTGAAGATCATGTTAAGCGCCCGGGAAGCAATTGGCAAAACAGGATAGAAACTGGCGCTGCAACACTGCACTGACCCGCTAAAGCCTGGGTCAGGCTAAATTATGTCCTGGCGGCCCAAACGCCAATCAGGTATTGTATTTTTGCATGTCGTCGTTACCCTTGATTCTCTACGTAAGTACACTTTCAGACCCCGAGCGGCCATCAGGGTTATCTGCAAGGGGAAATGACTTGCCTCGGGTAGTCTTGCACCCCTGTGGGCTAGTAAGGCTTAAATAGATTCTATCCACCACTCTATTCCGAAGTTGCCGGTCTGTGTTGAGTTCCAAAATTATACCAGAAGGCCCGATACTGTGCTGTTACACTCTGTCAAGCTGCTCAGTTCTCTTTGGATTGCCTGCCGGAGCTGTCAGTGCCCCTGACAAGACTATAGCGATAAGGCTACCCCTGTTAGCGGTTAAGATCCCTGCCACGTGGTGGATCATCAGACATGGCATCCCATTACACTATGGCTTTTCGTAGTAATCATTCTCCACATTACGCGACTACATGCAGAGTGTATTCTGGACCATTTGTGAGGTCACTCAGTTTTCGACTACGACTACGAAGACAGTTATGTGCGAGATCCTAGAACTAGACGTGATGTATATAGTCCGGTTCCATCTCGTATTTCCCTCTTCTTTACTAACCGTAGCGACATGACCATGAAAATTGAAACACTGCCAAGATGTTCGTAATCCCCACAGAATACTAATCAACGACGAGATCTGATCATGATTACAACTGCTCTATTTTAAACCGGACAGATTGCAACCAACGGCCTAGCTAACGAAACAAGGGCCAGGAGAAAAGATTACGACATAAGCACGGTTAACGCCGATAACAACTTCTAGCTGAAGTACTTGACAGCACCTGGAAACCTGAATTACAACCCATTTCTTCCTTTCTACTCGTATTCATAATACAATAGCCCTACAAGGCTTAACAGGTTCCCATTCTCGGCTCATGAAACGAAGACCGGTACAAGCCCCCATTTCCCTCGCACGCTAAAGGACTGGCTCAGGGGTGAAATGCAGTTGTAGTTATTCGACGTTTCCCGATTTCGCTTCGTCTAGCTAGCTACACTAGTCGACCGTTAGTACACGATCGGAACTTAGCTTAGTTTTCACGGGCTCGGTCCGTAAACGCATTAGGAGGAGAATTCGACTATTTATAATTGCAAATCCACTCGTATATAAACTAAGAAACACAATAAGCAGACAATAAAAACGAGAGCCATTCTCTCCAACGTTGTAGAGGCAATCTATCCGTCAGAGCTCCATACTTAGAGTAGGCAATAGATAATTGCTGTTGCGCGAAGGACTCTAAACACCTTCTGTAACAAGGGCTAGGTATATAGGGCTTGGAAATGGTCTTCAATATTGCAATAATCTTCTTGGGCATCAAGGAAGCCATATAAGTCTAGCTTTCTCTCCTTCAGCCCTCGCAATGAACCGAGGTCTATATACACGAACAGCCTCGCCCTTGCTTGCCTTAATAATTCAGGTCCGTTTCACAGTATCATCAAACAAACGCAGGCAGCCGAATATTTCAAACCCCGAACAGTTCAAATGCCGATTTGTAAATTGGCTACACGATGTTGCCGACCTCAGCCACGGGAAGTTGCCTGTGGCTGGTTCGTATGATACCTTCGTACAGGAGATGTCTTTATTATATGGCTAGTGGCAGTGTCTGCTTGAGAGTAATAATGTTCACCTGCCTTCTTAGGTGTTAGTGTCTACAAAACGCGAATTAGTTAAGATCCGTATAGAAATTAAGAAATCATTAGGTTGATTCCATGGACATATCTCATCTATCGTGCCGATCCAAATTGAATTAGCTGTCACATTCATCAGGACCTCTAAGCATTGTCCTCAATATAATTCTCTTAAAGCGTCTTCCTTGGACTCCTCAACTAATGCTTAACAACTACTTACCACTTCTATGGATAAGATAATCGTATAGCCTTTAGGCCGCACGAATGCTAGTTCATAAGACCTTATCGATTTTATTATTCGTAGACTCCGTCCAGAATTGTTTATTTAGAATTGTTTATACAGCATTATTTATTTAGATTTGTTTATCTAGATTTGTTTATACAGCTAGCAGGTCAACCTTATTACTACTGCACACATTTAGAGATTTTTGTCTGATTACAATAAACAACAAATCTACATCTACACCACTGAAGACTAATCAGTTACTATACAAATAAACACCTCTTTGGCCATCAAGAACCTGTGCCTCAGCCGATAACAGCCATAGCGCAATACACCTTACAAGCGACCACCATCCCCTCACTGATGGTGATCTTCCGGCTGTTTCCCATCCGAACCCGTCGACATAAGCGAAATGGCGGAGCAAATATATTCTCAGCCAGAGAATGCTGATTGATCCGCCTAGCAATTATCTCTTGTCGGCAGTGTCACCCTGCAGGCGTTGTTGTCTGTTCTCACACGGCCGGGTTTGATCCAGTTAAAAGCTGGCTAAGTTGTCTAAATATATAATCAGTATCAATAATTCATCACGAGATTGAAATATTGCGAATACTCACCTTCGGTACTTCTGAGCCATTTTTCTTGCGTCTCTTGCGCTCCTAAGATTATCCTCGGCTTGCTGAATGTGTCCTTCTGTAGATTCTTTATTGAAGATGTTCTTGAACTTCGCCATAAATGTAAGTCGTGCCTCGCAACCCCTAGAATTTTGTTAAACCGGTTATCAAACAAGATTCTGATCTTGTTGGTGAATACGTACCTAACACTGGCATTACACCATTCTTCTGCTTTCTGGAGAACCATGTCCAGTAATGACTGCAACCTTACTGGGTTTGTGTCACTGTTCCTCCTGTAATCTTCAAGATCTAATTTTGCTGTTTTAAACTCTTGCTTTTTAGTGGCGATCTTTTCAACCTTTATTTTGTACGCATTGTAGTCCTCTTCCACCTCGTGCGTCCATTCATGATGGGCTTCATCATTATCCGGCCGCTTCTTGGTGTTGTGGGATAGCTCTTTTCGCTGGTCGAACAAGCTCTTTCCATTATTCATCTTCAACGTGTGGCACCAAGCGACGAAATTATCAAGAATGTTGCGGTTCAGATCGGCAATGAAAGAATCAATGGACATGATGGAAGATGGCGAGGCAGTGCGTTGAAGAGTAGCCATTGCGGTAACGATGACGGTGAGATGTCAAGTATGAGGAAAGGAGCTTGACGAAGAACAGGCGTTGGAACGGGTGTTGAGTAAGCTCGTATAAACAAAGTTATAAAAACTACAATTAAGCTTAATAGCTCGTTAAGGAGGTTTGGTTTCAGCAAAGAGTCAACGTCGAACGTAGGCTTCCGATATAAAGCTGTGAAGTGATCGTGATGATAGTTATAGTGATGGTTGGGGGAGAAAGAGTTTGGCAATAGAATGGCAAGGGGAAGTTATGTACTCTGATATACAGGAATTACAAGTTCGGTGTATTGAATGCTTGATGGTATTATCTGTAATCTAGTATATAGATCATCAGTGAATGATGCCCTGAGCGGAGTTGAATGCTAATCTTCACTGGGTTCTAAACTAACGTCTGCATTCACTACATGAATGTGGCATTATTTACTCGACGATAGTAGATATCTTGAATAACACTGGAATAACACCTCGTTTCATTATTCCATTTACAGTATAGATTGATTATCTACCTTGGCTAACCCGGAACCCAAATATTGAATACAAAACAGAGTAGGCATTCACTACGTATAATTAACTAATCGCGGTAATCTTCATTGGGCGTTTTGAATCTATATTGGATCTATTGTGACGCTTTGTGGCGATGGTGTATTACAAGCTAATATACCTTTGGCGTGTTCCACAACAATCAGTAATTTTAGGAACTGCCTTGTGATAAATGGTAAAAACTCGTATGACAGTCATCTAGGGGTGATTTATTCGAAGCTCTGCGGCAACAGTGCGTAATGCCCTCCAGATCATTGATTTCATGAAAGTTTGCTGTAGTACAGGTACCCACATATTGCCCCGTGCTTTGCACCCCGTGTTTTGTAGTTAATGACCTTAAGTGGGTGTAGAGGTACTTGAAGTGGATCCTAACGCCTTGTGTGTCCATAAACTCATTCCAGACTCCTGCTATCACCCAGCACCCTAACATCTAACATCATCACACCTACTGTTTTTCTAACTTCCTAGCTCTACATAAGTAGACAGCTAGCTTCCACTCCACCGTATCCTGCTTACCCTCTGTATCGCTGACTTATTATTAGCATACACACCTTCTATCACGATGCCACACGATCCATTCAACGGGAATGATCACAGCGAAGAGAACGTGGCCTTCCTAGAACAGCTTCGCACCAGCAGCGCCGACGACGTTTGTGATCATGTATTTGGAACAAGACAAGCTACCTCCGTCCAACGGGACGATAGTGAGGAAATCCTTGCCACGCAAGCTGTCAGCACCCATCATGATAATAGCTACTCTGATCCCAGCTGGGACAGCGAAGATAGCACCCTCTCACCAACACATGAAACTCGTAATAACTCTGATATCGGCTCGGACATCGAAAATAGTCATCATGATACGACACCGCCATCTTCCACTGGCACCGAGGATGGTTATACCAGCGATGACAGCTGTGCAAGCCAAGATAGTTTCGTTACCGATCTCTTTAGCAAGAGATCCAGACCAACTCAACGCTACTACCCGCCGGGATACACTTTTGATGTTAGCATTCAAGAGCATATCCACAAGCACGCGAAAAATCGGCCTTCATATAGCAATAAGCAAATGGCATCAGAACCAACCTCTTCCTCAAGACTGGAAAGGCTTCCTGCAGAGCTGAGAATTCAGATCCTGATGAGCATGCCAAACCTAAAAACACTCAACTCCTTCATCAGAGCCTCTCCCATTATGCACGCTCAGTATGTATATAACCGCCATAATATTCTTTCCGCATGTCTGAGTCGGGAGCTATGTGGCTTCTATGCCGATGCATACGCCCACATGAAGTCTCGCGTGAGTGAGCTTGGTAGTGACCGGGATGATGAGTGTATCAGTGATTTTCTCAATTCCTATCAGACCTGGCTAGCAGGACCGGTTGCTTGTCCAGACATAAAATCACTCTCTCCTAGTCGTGTACGCTGGATGGCGGCTTACCATACATCTGTTTCCCAACCCCTCGTCCGCCGATACGGTTCTTGGGCACTTGAAAACTTTGAAGACGCTGTCTTGCCGCCAACAAATAGAGGAACAACAGTATGTGATGGTCGTCACATTGAATTAAGCCGAAGCGAAGAGATACGCGTTTTCCGTGCTCTCTATCGCCACGAAATCTACTACCACCTCTTCGGCTACAATATGGGCTTTCGCTGTGGTAGTTTCATGGATGGAGATATCAACAGAATATTTTTCGGCATTTTTGAGCCATGGGAGAACGAAGCGGTTGCATGCATCGATACCTTTGTCCGACAACAGTACGACGACGTCTTTAACAAGATCCGGGACGATCTCCACCCTAGCAACATCAAGTTCAGACACTGCCCCATAGGCTCGATTGATTTTGATAATAAATGGGAACGTGATAGTGAGTATCATCGTCTCGTTGCTAGTCGCCTGCGGGTGTTAAGATTTTGTGGACTGATTAGGATAAAATAGGTTATCTGAATGGCACGATTCAACGAGGATTGAAGACGCTAGCGAGAATGTTGACAATTACGAAACATGAGGAACTGGTTTCCTGGGCGACCCGGAGCTTTTCGACCATATGGTATCATGATGCTACCGTATTGGAGAGTCTTAGTTTTTCCGCTCAAGTCGACAGGCGCGATGATTTTCCCGACTCCAGAGACCAGGCCGAGCAACGGAAGGATTTGATGGATTTCCCCGGTGACTCGCTGCCGCTGGATGGACCGCCTCTCGGGTGGGTTCTTCTATGGCATGGAATATACGTCAATTTTTATGGAGAACTTGCCCCTACATCATTGAAGCGATGGGGATACGTGATGTGGGACGCAGGGCGATGGGACGGTCTAGGAGCAGAGCAACTTATGGCGAAACGGTGGAAGCCGAGATCAAAGAAGGTCCGACTGTTACAGTCGATGTGTGGTTGGTGTCCGCTCAGGGTTGAGGCCGGCAGTAATGAGCGCGAGGGTAGCTCCGCAGACGATGGCAGTCTTTCAGATGAAGGAGACAGATCCTAAGATGAGGGCAGTTCATCAGATGAGTGAATGCAGAGAATAGTAATGGCCCGAGGAGCAGCTGAATAAACGGAGAGTGGAGTGTACAGCAACTTAGAATTCTATTTGGTATGTCACGCTACAATATCAGTCTAGTCAATACAGTCTAGTCAGTCAAATTTACTTCAACAGACCATCTAAGTAATACTTTTTATCGTAGAAGTGCCGTAGGGTCTGTATTGTCTTTTCGATAAACTGCGCCCACTAGGTAGGGTAGATTGGAGATAGGGCTATCTATTAATCTAACTACCAGTACTACGGACACCCCGCAATTTCCTATTCCACTCGTGCTAAATATCTAAGTCGTCATAGTTGTTTATATTCGTAGTCGAAATAACAATGACTCGACCACTACTTTGGAAGTGACTCTCATTATTATTCACTTACCAGAGATTCTCCAACGAACCCAGATGGAAACATGTAACGATACGAATTGACATTTTACAACGATCATCACCTGCTGGAAGATGGGGTTGACGATAAGAGCTATTGCTTACGAGATACCTACTGTAGTGCGGCTTACCCCGCCCAGCCACGGTATTGCCGGCGTTCACCGTTGCTGCCGGCATTCGCTGCCGGATAGCGTCATTAATAAACGGCGACCCCATCACCATCATTATCACTGCACCCTCACCACGTCTGCTACCATTCCCATTCCCCTCGCCAAGATCCTCCTCCCGCCCCGTCATCGTGCCATCACTACTAGCGCTGTCAGCATGTCTCGGCACCCCGATTTCAAGACGGTAGAGGCGTCGCGGCCGGACTGGGACACATCGGCCAGCCTCCGGTACACCAAGACGGCTCAACCCAGTTGGACTCCCGGTTCCGGCGCCAACCACCTGGCCTCGAGTGCACCCGCATCGCAGCAGCAGCAGCACGTCACCATCGACCCGTACGAGGAGGGGCGGCCGTCCACCTTCAACTACAAGCTCCTGATCTCCGCCATCACGCCGCGGCCCATCGGCTTCGTGTCGACGCGGTCTGGAGGAGCGAACGAGGGCGGCAACGAGGAGGAGGAGACATTCAACCTGGCGCCCTTCTCGTACTTCAACGTCCTGAACCACGACCCGCCCATCTTCACGCTGGGCTTCTCGTCGCCGCTGTCCAAGCCCAAGGACACGCTGCGCCACCTCGTCGCCAACGGCGAGTGCACCATCAACATCATCAGCGAGCACTTCATCGAGGCCGCCAACAGCACCAGCATCGACGCGCCCACGGGGTGTTCCGAGTGGGCCATCAGCGGGCTGACGCCCGTCCACGACTGCACCACCGTGGGGACGCCGCGCGCGCGCGAGGCCATCTTCAGCGTCGAGTGCAAGGTCGACAGCATGCGCGAGTTCGACAGCCGCGCCAACCCCGGCAAGAAGTCGGGCACCATGGTGCTGCTCGAGGGCCAGCGCTTCTGGGTCCGCGAGGACGCCATCAACGAGGAGCGCAACGCCATCGCCGCCGACATCCTGCGCCCCATGGGCCGTCTGGGCGGCATCACCTACGGTCGCACCACCGAGGTCATCGAGCTGCCGCGTCCCGTGTTCGAGAGGGATCTGGGGATGGAGGGCTACGAGGAGTTGAAGAAGAAGGCGGCGGCAGCGACGACGAATGGGACTGCTGAGTGAATGCCATTTTCTCTTTGTTCGTGCAAGAAGACATGAAATGATGAGATGATTATTCACGTTTGATGCTTTGTCGTCAGAGACGTAAAATAGATAGCGTGAGCGTTCTTGTCAAAGCCATTGAGAGATACATGAGATATAGACAGTTAGATTCGATGCCAGGAATTCAATTATAGATGATGGCCTTCGGGATATTTCACAACTACCACAGCCATGATATATTTGCGTGAAGAATAAATGTATTACAAAGGCTGAGAACTTTTGAATTAAATAAAATCTTCCGGGAAGTCAAGTTGCTTATAAAGTGTCAAAACCAGGTGGCTGGAATATAGCCGATCCATATGCAGTAAAAGTATATATTGGGCGTATGCCCTGCAGTGTGTAAAATAGAACTTAGACTTCAAGATAATCTAACGGGATTACTAGTACTACTTTTAACAGGTTATAAGCCCGGGTGCTTATTTTAACGTATTTTTATTTATTAAAAATTATTTTATATTATTATTTTAATATTAATTAATTTTTAATTTTAAGTAATAATGTGTATTAAAAATTTTTTAAATATATTTATTTTATATAATTTTATATTAATTAATAAATAAACTTTTTTTTAAAAATACAAGAATTTAAAAAAAAATAATTAAAAATTTTATTAAAAAAAAAATAAACTTAAAAATATCTTATTTTAAAATAAAAAGCTAAAAG